>JBBBDQ010002406.1:250000-405000 GCA_037127315.1 Ascarosepion bandense
ATGAAATACGTCATTATTTCTATACCCTACGTTTTCTGGTTACTGTGTAGAACGCCCGTTCCAATAGGTTATGAAATAGAACACACTCGCTATTGGCGTGGAGACCTCAATGTGGTGCAATGGTTAGCAGACTTGTCTCGCTAGAATCATTACAGTTGAATAGTGAGTTATAGCCTCACTGGGCGCCCTATACTTTCGGCCTTGTGCCACATCTAAGCTGCGCTTAGAAAATCACCTTTCGCTGTTGGCGTTGTTTACATTTCGTAAAATACATTAAACGCTATGAAATAGGGCTTTCTCTGACGTTGCGCCTAGGGCCTTGTGTGTGAATATACGACTACTGTCAAATCAGTCGGGTTTCAGTCCCGGCTTAGGACAAAACGGTTAATCTAGCCCCATTGAAGGGCTGTGATGCAGCAAAACAAGGCTGTCTGCGGATCGCTTATATATATATATATATATATATATATATATATATATACTAGCAGTATAGCCTGGCGTTGCTCGGGTGTAATGAAAGATTTTACATATATATTATCGATTTTCTGCACTATTGTAAGAACTGTAACCTTAAAACTTCTGAATATCGTTTCTTATGCCTTTGTCTATGAGTGTATCAAATTTGATTAATATAGAACCACTCCTTCTATAACCCGATCTTTTCGATTCTCGATTTTCGATGTTTATCGGTACCACGACACAAAACCTAGCTATGGACATTCGCAGATGCTTATAGTACAACTGTGTAAATTTTCAAGAAAATCGGTTCAGCTGTTTCGGAGTTTATAGGTAACGGACACACTCACACATATACGCACGCACAGAGACAGAGTTCCATTTATAAATAAGTTTAGATATATGTATATATATTGCACACTGAGTGTTGGTATTTATCATATTGCGTTGTGCAGGAAACTCAGAATTAAATTTCTGTCGAGGATAACTGGATATATTTGCGTGTCAGTGTTTAAAAGAAATGTATGTTTATACCGTGTTTTTCTACGTGTTGCTCAGGTATTGGGATCCCAGTGAGGATCGAACTCACTAGTCAGTAAGCAATTAGTTTTAGCGGTGTATGCTTCCTGATCATTACACTACATAGTCGTGCCGAGTGACCCTCTATATGTATTGCATAGAATAACTAAATGCAACAAATATGCAATTACTTTATATGTGCTGGTAAAACAACCCAAGCGCAAATATAAATCAATTAAAATTAAGACTATGCAAAGCCAAACAAACGCGAAGGTGCCTGTAGCAATCGAAGCAGGGGCAACAGTATGTTTTCAAAAGAACATACAAAAAGCAGAAATGAAAAAGAACTATTTTCCATGGAGAGGGGGAAAATACGACCAAGATTCTTCTCTCAGCAGTTTTAGTTTGATTTAATTGTCTGCCATTCTCGCTTAATTTTGTGGTTGGTGAATATTTTAGAACATATCACGTCTCGTCAGACTATTTAATGTAGAAATCGATGTGTTACACTGTATTTGAATATGGAGGTAAACATTGATTGTTTTTATATTATAGCCTGTAGGTTAATATTGTTTGGAATTATACTTGGGTTTATAGGAAAAGAATGGTTGCGTCAACTTTATAGATAAATTACCGTTAAACAAAACTCAAGCTCTCAAATGTTTGTTCTATGGCATCCTCAGCATCTCTCTGTAGAGTCACATTTCTGTTACTTTAAGTCTATCCTTAATCTCCGGAAAGATTGTTCATCACTCACTACCCTACAGGTAGACAGATATCACATAAAAACACCTCCTATCACACTAACTCCCAATTATTCTCAGAACACTCTCATCTACCCAACCCTCATTCTCGGCATCCTTACCCGCCTATCACCCACCCTCTGACATTTCCTATATTTAATAATCCTTTCTCCAATCTACGTAGCCCCCTGCGCAGTAGTGGCAGTGACATGCCTTGCTCGGGGTGAAACGCTCATAAAAAAAAATTCTCTTTCTAGCGAAATCATTTAGATATCTGGAAATGACGCAACCATTCTTTTCCTATAAACCCAAGTATAACTCCAAACAATATTAACCTACAGGCCAAAATATAAAAACAATCAATGTTTACCTAATGTTTATAATAAACTCTTTATATTATTATGAATACTGGGAGAATATGCCTCTCGG
Source organism: Ascarosepion bandense (assembly GCA_037127315.1). Lineage (NCBI taxonomy): Eukaryota > Metazoa > Mollusca > Cephalopoda > Sepiida > Sepiidae > Ascarosepion > Ascarosepion bandense. The sequence continues at coordinate 252,148 of JBBBDQ010002406.1, forward strand.
GGGTTGAGTGGAGTTGAGCTGAGTTAAGTCAAGTCACTACGGACTAATACTTGGCGGTCCGACTGACGTGTAACAATCTTTGTATTTGTTCTTTCGTTAAATATATGTTTCACTAATACCCGAGTAGAAACAAAAATTTTGCTGACTGCTAATTTCCACATCGCACTTATTGCCATGTAACAGCAATGACACGAATCTGGATAATTTGCAGAGAGGCTCGTATCTAGACATTCCAAAATGTTCCGCTGCTAACAGGAAAGATCCGGATGTAGAATGATTTGGCAGACACGTCCGTAAGCGAATCGGAACCTCTTTTGCGTCTGAACTGACACGCGTTGGCCACAGAGAATCGAACACTCCCAGCACAGATTAGCAATAGAAGAAGAAAACTGTGATATTGTATGAATCTGTCGCGGAAGGAAAGATAAATAGCAAAAAAAAAAAAATTGCAAGTCGTAACAAAGAAAGAATTTCTTGGAGAGATATAATTTTCTACGTCTTTGAACAGACACGGCGAAAACTGTAAGTGAATTAAAATTTATTTTTCAAACTTATTAATTTATTTGAACAGAAAGGCGAAAACTGTAAGTGAATTAAAATTTATTTTTCAAATTTATTAATTTATTTTTTAAAGTAAATCAAAATTTTTAAATATTTCTTAAATCAATTTTATAAAGATATTTTAAAATGTTGACTTGCTTTATTACAAATAAATGACATTACGACTTACGTTATTAAAAGTATTTAATAACAAAAACTTGCTTCATTTTCTTTTCTGATTTCATTTCTGATTTCAAAAATAGTTAAAAACAAGCGTGTTTTATTGAATTATTTTTACATATCCATTTACTTTATTAAAAACTAAATCTCTTTGCGATTTACCTTATTAAAATGGTTCACATTTTACATAATGCCTTTTCAAATTTCTTATTTAAAGAAATATATTCATTAATCGTTTGGTTATAAATAAGTTATGTTTTGAGATGTCCATTTAGGTTTCTAGACAGGGTAATAAAAGAAAGAGAGAAAAAAACCATCAACTGCAAGAACACAGGCAGTATGGTCATGGTGTTGTATACCCATTCGACGGGTAATGAAATATGAATCAAAATGACTAGAATAATGCTGCTTCGTCGGCGAGAATAAAACTTGAAGCAATTTGGCGAAAATAAACTCGAAAGAAAATAGCGACCTTCTCAACTCCAAAAATGACTATATTATCTCGTTGATAAAATCGACGGATTTTTCTAGGGCTGAAAAAGGACGAAACATAAACTGGATCAAAACTGACTTGCTTTTTCACACTGCTAAAAGGTGACACATTGTGTGTGTGTGTGTGTGTGTGTGTGTGTGTGTGTGTGTGTGTGTGTGTGTGTGTGTGTGAATTCTTCAACCTCAACTGCCGACTACGAAAAATGCTAAACTGACTTCACTTAAATAGGCATCCTCATTTTACTCCTTTTGAGACATGATCGCCCAAGCAAGAAGTCAGTCAGTTTTTTTTCCCGTTGTACTCTGTCACAAATCGGGTGCTGATTTATTTGACCTCTGTTCGTCAAAACAAAATCTAGCTTTGCCTGCTGCATTTCCACTTACTGGCTTCTTAAAACAACACTTGTCTTTTCGAATCTTGCAACAAAAATGCGAATACACTTCTGGGCAAAATTTCACACCGACCTAAAAAAATATATAAGAATGCCAGTTACAAATTAAAGATGTCAATATTGGTAATCTACAACAGTTTAGACACCTGAGAAATGTTTTAACACATTTTCGAAAATGGAACACCGAAATCAGAACACGCATTAGACAACCGACAGGTTTATTATAAAAGCTAAGCAAAGTGTTTTATATGGCAGTGAATATTTGGTAAATTCTCCCCAGATGGATGCTAAGAATCCCATAGAGGGAGACAGTAAATGACGAGGAAGTCAGAAAGAAAGTGACAACAGAAATAAAACACTCATACACAGAAACAGGGAAAAATTGAAGTTTCTTTGACACAGAAGAAAGGGTTGGAAAACTTAACACACACAAGGTTATACTGAAAGCAAGTGAGATAGATGAAGGTAACGAGATATCTACCTGACAAGCTTGTGCGCATGGATTGCGGAACGGATGTCGGGAGATAAAAAATGGTAAAGATCATAACATATACTTACTAGTACTTGTGGTGGCATCCACCCTGGGTAGTTTGCGGTAGCTTCTTCTCCAAAAGAATTCTCATGGGACTTTATTTGGCGGGGTGGGGTGGGCACAAGCGTTTTCCAATGGCATATGGTATGTGAAGATTTTCCTTCAGTAAATTGCCAATACGTACTGCGGTAGACTGTTTGCCAACCAAGGCTATAGCATCCAGTCTGTCCTGCTATTTATCCATAACTGGTGGGAGAATAGATAGATTCAGGCCATTTCTCAAAACATTAGCACATATGTGCATGTAATGAATTCGACTGGAATTCAAACTCGGCTCTCCTATTCCACAATCCGAGCCGCTATGGCTGAGGCACGGTGGTGTTGTGAAAGTATAAGATATAGGAAGTTGTGGAGAGACATGATCGCCCACGTCCCGTGGAGATGCAGTAGGTAGAAGATGAATGCTTTGCCCAATTTATTATATTTACGCACATTATGTTTCTTAAACAATTAATTTTTTAAAACTTTTTCATAACATGATTTTTAAGTGAAATGCTTATTCTAATCTAAAAAATATTTGTTATATTTTTTCTTTCTAACTCTCACTCATACTTTTTTTCGAATTATTTCCAGATTTAATGAGCAATTAATTCAATAATGATTCAACGATAATTCATAGACTTGTCGGAACATCAGACTAAAAAGCTGTCAGTAAATGCAGATATGATTCAAATGAGGTCCTTGTGTCGAACGCAAAGTTTAAAAGATCGATATGTCCCAAAATTGCCTTTTTTTAAAAAAATAGTTTACCTATTCAAATGATTTGATATCTACTGCCAATTATCGAGTACAAGTAAAATACTAAAAAAATGTAATAATTGTCAAAAAGGAAAGGCAACTTTTTCCATTAGATTTAGAACTAATTGATTTAGTCAAATACATCAACGGCAAAAAAGAGAATTATAAAATAAAATATGTTTGTATATTTACGAGTGAGTCCGTGCTACGATCACGATCAAATGACAAAGCCTATTGGTCTAAATGCTTGCATTATACTTACAAGTTAAATAGTTGTAACATAGACAGGAGAACATCAATAAGTACTGGAACCCTAAGAGAAATGAAATATCCAGTAACTGTGAAATTTGCTGTAGCCGAGCAGCCAAGGCACACCGAACTAGAAAATGGCTTTTGCTATTGAAAATTTTGCTTAAAGGGTTATTTTTGGGAAAATGAAGTTTTTTATTTTTATTTTTTTTTAATCATTTCACCCCGAGCAAGGCGGAAATGCCACTGATGTGCAGGGGGTTACATAAATGTAAAAAGATTCATTAGAAAAGAGTGAGGAGTACAAACTAGTTAGAAAGGAACAATAGAAAGCTGAGAAAGCAGGTGCGATGACAGATACATAGGTGGAGAGAAAGGGAAGGTTATACGGGGGGGGGGGGAGAGCTACAGTCCAGTGGTTAGTAGATGAGTATTGACTTTGCATTTAAATTTCTGGAGGTTGTAGCCGTCAGGAAAGCAAGAATACGGGAGCGAGTTTCACAGGCGGGAAGTGCGAGAGAGGAAGCTGCAGGAGTAGAATTGTTGTCTGCATTTGACTAATCTGACTGTGAATGGGTGGGACCCAGTTGCCAGTCTGGTTGCACGATTAAACACTTGTTGAGGAGGCATCAGTGACGTAAGCTCGTCCGAGCAGAAGCCATGAAAGTATTATGTGCTGTCTCTAAAAATTTTATCGTAAGTTGTTTTGTGCTTATCGAGTATTTCTTTCTTTGAGGAGTGTTTGTTTATGCAGCGTTCAACTGATGCTGAAATATATTTGATAAGGGATTGTGGATGATTAGAGCTAGGGTTTATATAGATTGGGTTAGCATTATTTTTCAAGTAAGGTTGAAAAGTGTTAGAAACTAAGTCTAATATAATGTCTAAGAAGTCAACTTGTTTTATATTAGGGCTAATTACTAAGCTGAGACCAAAAGATTTAAAATCTCTATGAATTCTTTTTCTAAGTCTATTAACCTTACCTCAAGTGGATTTATTTACTATCATGAGTCATCTCTATAAAGTTCTATAATTTTAATATCGATTTCTTTATACGCCGTGAGATTGTACAGAAGAAATAATCCGACTAAATCCGAAGACTCTTCAGAATCCAGAGCACCCATAGATTAATCATCATCATCATCATCATCGGCTCTCTCTTCTTAGCTCTTTCTTTCTCTTTCTTTCTCTCCTGCTTTTCCTCTGCTTTTTATTTCCACTTTTATATGTTCTCTGTGTTCTTTTTATTTTCTGTATCACACTCTTTTCTCTCTGGCTTACGGCCATATCACGTTGTATACACCGGTTCTCGCTCGATCACCGAAGTTAAGCAATATTGAGTCTGGTCAGTACTTACATGGGTGACCGCTTGGGAATACCAGGTGCCGTAAGCGTTTAGTGACGGATGTGCGTGCTTACGGCCATATCACGTTGAATACACCGGTTCTCGCTCGATTATCGAAGTTAAGCAACATTGAGCTTGGTCAGTACTTACATGGGTGACCGCTTGGGAATAGCAGGTGCTGTAAGCGTTTAGTGACGGATGTGCGTTGTGATGCAGTAGATATCGGCTCGGAAAGAGACATCGGTGAGCCGAGTTCGAATTCCAGTTGAATACCTTGCATTCACTTAAGCACTGGTATCCTTGGGAAAGGTATTAATCCATCATTTCCCTCCAGTAATGGGTAGAACTTTGGGATCCTGCCCTTAAAAAAAACAAATCCCAATGAATCTTGATACTCGAAAGAGAAAAATGTATTACTAGACAAAAAAAAAACTTATATAAAAACAACCATAAACTGTTAAAAGAAAAAAAAGGTATTACCAGCAATAAATAAATAAAATTTAGGTGGCAATAAATGACCCGCCGAGGTTGATATGCCATACAACAAAACCAACCAACATTTCCCTCTATCTCGCTTTCTTTTTTGTTCCCCTTTTTTCGATTTTCTTTTTTGTTTTCCCATCTTTTCTGTCCTCTTTACCTTGTACAAAAAACTTTCAAAAATAAATGGGAAATGAGATTTTTGAATTTTCTTTTTAAAAAATAACTTTTATTACCATCATTATTAACTACCTGATCAGACATTGTTTTTTCGATGTTGAAACAAAATGTACACTTTTGTAGTAAATTATAATTTGTATATGTTCTAAACTATAACTTATTTTAAATATCCATAGCTCTATTTCTATATTGAGCATTGTTTAAATTAATGTTTTGAAAGTTGTTATTACTTTCTTCGTTCTTTATTCACACACACACACACACACACATATATATATATATATATATATATATATATATAGTCATCCGAAGACAGACAGATCTGTTTCGCTTTATCACAGCTTATCAATACGGTTAGACTCCGATTGCTTTTTTTTTGTTTTATATATATATATATATCACCCTGATTGATCACTCTGGAGGAATGTTAGACTTTGAAAAATAGTAGCTACTCTGGCATCTACGCACCGTTCATTCAGCAATGGATTAAAACACTCTATTAGCTATTAGGCTATTAGGCGTGTATAATGAGCTATTAGGCGCGTATAATGATAATATACACGCTAAAAAGTTTACTTGCTTTTACTGAGAGCCCGTAGCTCAGAGGTAGAATCGCCGACTGACGCCGATTAGGTTAGGTTTCAATCCTGGGTAAAAAGCAATCGGCTGTCTAACCGTACTGATAAGATGTGATACAACGAAACAAATCAGTCTGCAGATGACTATATATATATGTATATATATATATATATATATATTAAAAAATGAAAGAACACGTAGATGAAAAATCCACTGTTCAAGCATTTACTTTTATAAACAGTGCTCGATACAGAGTAGAGCTTAATATTGTAATTTTGTTATTACAATGGTTTATAAAAGCATAATATCACTACACAAAAATTTTCATGTTTCAGAACAAAACTGTTCTTCAGGTGATAAGTTAAAACAGATGACGAAAATGATTTATTTTGAAAATTGAAGATGGATTCATGATTATTTAGAAAATTGGGGAGTGGTAGTTGGAGGAAATGCAATAGGTGTGTCAAAATTGTTCAATCAAAATTGAGAATTATGTAACATGGAGATTTAATATTTGGGTTATGAAAGTGGGCAGCATAGCTTGAATCTTGACATGCCACTTTTTAATTTTGTCTGGGTAGGATACATAGTGGGTTTTCTTCGGAAACATGAACATTTTTGTGTAGTGATATTATGTTTTTATAAACCATTGTAATAACATAATTACAATATATATATATTTATATGTCTATTTTTCCGAGATGAAGTAGTATTTACAGTATTTGCATTATTCGGACTATTGTACTCATCTTTGTAAGAGGTTTCGGCCGTTGTACACTCCGACCTTCTTCAGGTGCTAGGGAAAATACCAGCGAAAACCATTACCAAAAAATTCTAGAGAAAAGCAATAACATAAAAAAATTGCAATATGAAATCTGGTAAAAAGGATAACTGGATATCAGGTTTATAAGTCCCAAAAGGTCAGTTGTTTTTAAGGACACAGCCCAATGGATATAGACGTTGGTTAGTTCCTGTGACTTGACAAGAGTTGTTAGTTTAATACCAGGCTACAACAGTGGTGAAGTAACTTACAGGGTTAGAGGGAGATAATTCATGACTTCCAGCATAAGCACTAGGCAAGGAATGGTGTTCACATATCCCAGTGATAGTAATAAAGGGTTCGGTTCAAAATTCCGAAACAAAAATGAGTGCAGTAGTCCGAATAATGTAAATGATATATATATATATATATATATATATATATATATATATATTAAAAAAGGATTAATTCAAAGATGTTGAATGGCCATTTCGATATGAAGATCCCAACGGGGGACGACACATCACCTCAGCAACAGAAAAAACCTTTCAGAAACAGGAGAAAAATTAGTCTACTTTTCCTTTTTAAATAGATTGCAAAGAAATTAGAAAATAAATAATAAAATAAAATAAAATAAAAATAAAAATAAAGGGAAAGTAAAAGAAAACGAAAAAGAAAACGAAAAAGAAAAAGAAAAAGATAGAATAAAATCAAATAAATAAGAAAAGGAAAAAAAGGAAAAAAAATTGACATCGTCTGGGTTCGCAAAAAAAGGGAGAATGTAACTAAAAATTAACAGACAGCCGTGTTAAATCGACGTCAGTTTAAGCAACACGGAAAAAAGGTGGTAAGAGAGATAAAAGAAGGAAGGGAGGGAAAAAAGAAAGAAACTAAAGAAAAAATTTTTTTTAAATATTACAGACGCTGGACAAATTCAAAAACCTAATTTCCCCAAAACGTTGAAGTATTAGAAACGTTGAAGTATTATATATATATATATATATATATATATATATATATATATATATATATATATATATATTTAAGAAAAACAATGGATAGAATCTAGAAAATAAAGAAAAACAAAAATCTCTACTAAAAAACAATTGACAAATTTATAAAACCTAAACGGTTATGAAGATCCAGTCTCAAATGAAATCAATATGAAAAAAAAAAAAGTAAAAGGAAACGCTTAAAAGCAAACTCCCCTTCTCAGTAAAGTGCTAGAACCCGGATTCCCTAGACAGGGTCATCAACGCTTTCCAAATTTAGATCATATGATCTAACTTCTAGACCTAACTAGAATTTCAATCTCACACGATTTTTTGTCGACTTGAACGGAAATAAACACAAACCTGTGAATCGCCCTAAAGAATCACTAGGAGAAAATCATTAAAACCCAGTGGATAATCACACTTACACCGGGGAAAAAGAAAATAAGCAAATATATATATATATATATTCGGTGAGCTAATTTACTAACTGTCGTACTTTAGTGTCTCATAAATATATATACTTCTCATAAAATCGTCCATTTTCGTTAATCTCAGCGTAGTTTTTGTAATATAAGTTTATAGATTATTGTAACAGCAAATATCGAATATTTTATGGGGAAAATATCAAATAATATTAATTTACTCAATAAATATATACCAGACTGCAAGCTTGTTCGTTCATCGTAGTCTCTTTATAATACCATTAATATTTGTCTATATTCCTGAGATGACTTATTGTAATTATTTGCACTATTTACATAGTTCGGAATGTTATCCTCATCTCTGTTGCCATATTCACGACGTTTCAACCGTTGAAAGCTCCAGCTTTCTTCAGGTGATTGGAATTTTGAACTGAAACCTTTATTTTGGCCACCGGGGTAAATCGTTCTCAATAGCTACAGCAGAGTTAAAATAAAAAAATTGGGGAGCTGAGTTAACTGATACTCAGACACCCGGAAAAGTCATGGCACATGGAACTTGAACACTTTACCCCGGTGGATGAAGTAAATGGCCCAGTTCGGAGCGTACAACGGTACAACAATAGAAATGTCGTAAATATGGCTACAAAGATTAATATACTGGCATTATTAGATTAGATATTGGCATTTGAATCGTTTAATTAGTAAGCAGATAAGTACACGAAGACTTCTATAAGAAATATATTCGTATATATCGTATCATTAAATATTTGAGCTTAACAACTTGAACAGTACACTGCAATGTAAATCCTAAATAAGGGGGTACAAATGAAAGATTTGAAATAAACTGAAACATGTTTAACATTTCTATCTTCATTACAAAATACGTAGAACAATCCACAGAGAGGGACTGGATATACAGCTGGTCCACTACGGTCCCACTCTTCGGAGACACCTCAATTACAACTACAACAAACAACATACTAGAAACGACACCGACTGTACACTGGTCAATTGCCTTATACCTGACACCAGTATATGCCACCAAGTCTATGACGTGTATTTCATATAATGTACCAAATGCGTGGAATTTTATGTCGGCAGCACCACCAGACCGCTACATCTCAGAATCAAGTATACTTACACACGCCAGCATCATCCTTCTATAAGCACCCAAATAATGCAAAAACACAAACAACCCATAATAGTCAATATTAAAGCAAGAGAGCGGAATCAAGGAAACTTACGCATAAAAGAGTCCTTAATAATAGTTAAACTCCACCCACAAATCAACAACAAACAGGAATTCAATCTAGATTACATAACAGAGTAATTAACACTATCATGCACCTGATATACACTGGCCACAACAGTAAGGCTTATACACACAAACACGCAATCACAGACTAAAGCACACAAATACATGCCTTTAAACACGAGACCAGTAGCAACAAGTATACAGCACTATAAGCCGGAACACACACACACATAGCCACAAACGTATAGCTACTAGCAACAATACAACGCACAAAAAGCAATAAACATACGTAGACACGAACATGCACATATCCCATACTCCATACATTTTTTTTTAATCATTTCACCCCGAGCAATGCGGAAACGCCACTGATGTGCAGGGGGTTACATAAATGTAAAAAGATTAATTAGAAAAGAGTGAGGAGTACAAACTAGTTAGAAAGGAACAATAGAAAGCTGAGAAAGCAGGTGCGATGACAGATACATAGGTGGAGAGAAAGGGAAGGTTATACGGCGATGGGAAGAGAGCTAGAGTCCATTGGTTAATAGATGAGTACTGACGTTGCATTTAAATTTCTGGAGGTTGTAGCCGCCAGGAAAGCAAGAATACGGGAGCGAGTTCCACAGGCGGGAAGTGCGAGAGAAGAAGCTGCAGGAGTAGAATTGTCGTCTGCATTTGGCTAACCTGACTGTGAATGGGTGGGACCCAGTTGCCAGTCTGGTTGCACGATTAAACACCTGTTGACGAGGCATCAGTGACTTAAGCTCGTCCGAGCAGAAGCCATGAAAGTATTTATAGAACAGACAAAGGGAGGCCAGATTTCGACGATGGGGAAGTGGCTGCAGTCGAGCCGTACCTATCACATTACAGACACTCCTTATATACTATACACTGAAACACATCCACACACATACACACACACACACACACACACACACACACACACACACACACACACACACATAATATATATATATATGTTACCGGGAAAAGGTATGTAGGTATATATTTATAAAATGAACACAGAAGTAGGAAAAAATACAAGAAGTATATGCACATAAACACACTAACATGACACACTCACACACACACACGCACACACGAGAACACACTAGAAAGAATACCAGATGGCAAAAAATGATGTAGCAATAAACACGCCTCCACGTAAAGCAGATAGATATGACACCAAGTCGTAAAACGACACCCACTGCGATTCTGAGAGAGATGCGAAAATGACAAATCCTGCTATCAGTAAAGGCGCACATATACAAATCATAAATTAAAGCAGACAGATATCATCAGATCGTAAAACGGCGCCCACTATCACTTTAACAAAGATACGAAAAAACCAAATCCTACTTTCGGTCAACGCACACATGTATAAACTATACACACACATACATACACAAACACACTTACACGTGCACACACAAATACATACACACACACTACAATTAACGACAGCAGTAGCAGCGAAAGATGACCATTTGTTGAAAGGCAAGGTCCACGAGCGGACGTGAAAACAAGCTCTCGTACCATTCTGAAGATGAGATTTTTATCTCAAAATATTAATGACCAATAAATAGGTAATACTCAACAACTTCTTTACCTTCCTTTATTTTACTAAACGCATCGTGATAGCCTTCAAATACATACCCATACACCTAATATAAACAACGCTTCAAAAAAATTTAAAAAACTCTCCTATTTCTATCTTCGTTTTTTCTTTCATTCATGTTCTCAATGAAACCAGTTAGCGTCTCTAATATGTCATCCGTCTTTCTACGCGCTCAAAACGGAATAGTCAATTATTTATGAGGTATTGGCAGGAGACATTAAACACTTCTACATTTTTTCTTTCTTTCATTCATTTTCTCGTTGAAACCAAGTATCATGTCTATTATGTCTTATCCGTCTTTCCACGCGCTCAAAACCCAATTTATGAGGTGGTGGAAGAAGACTTTATACATCTCTACCTTCGCTTCTTTCTTTCATTCATTTATTTTCTAATTGAAACCAAGTAGCGTTTCTGATATTTTTTCCACGCATTCAAAACGGAATAGTCCATTATTTATGAGGTGCTGGGAAAATGTAATGTACATAGGTGGTAAGTAAGGATCTAAGGGAGGGAGTAAGCAGAATTATAAGATGATGACAATGATGTTAGACTTTTTCGTCGAAAATGATATTTTCGAATATGAGCTCATAAATGATTAAGACGAGAAGCCAGAATAAACATCCCTGGGGTAAATGAACTTGAAGTTTATCTACAAATTTTTCTTCGTTTCTCTTCCTGACACGTAACTACAGCTCGGCATACAGATAACAGGGAATCGGCAGTTGCAACATAGCAATATGCATTTTTCACTACTATTAATATTATTATTATTACTATTTCACTCATGTTAAAGTTTTGCACTATATCTGCGTTCGAAATCGACAAAATGCTCATTTTTCATGCACAAAAATTATTCGAATCTTTGACAATGACATACTCATTTGCAATTTTTTACGCACACGCCTACATGTACAAGCTTTATTTGGTTTGTCTAATGTATTCATCTTGAAAATCCACGTCTCCGCTTCATAATGTGGGCGCCAATGGAATATAAAGAAGATGTTTTAATGGAAATGGTAGTAAATATACAAAACATTGCTAACGAAATTGGTTTCCTTCAGTCAGTGTAAATATTGCAAAAAATAAATATCTGCTAAATGAATACTGACAAGGACAGTTTTTATTGAGATTAATCTCCACCTCTCTTTATCTATCTATCTATCTATCTATCTATCTATCTATCTATCTATATATATATATATATATATATGTGTGTGTGTGTGTGTGTGTGTGTGTGTGTGTTCATTCATATCTATATCTATATATATATATATATATATTTATATCTATGTATATATTTATGTTTATTCAAATCTATCTATCTATCTATCTATCTATCTATCTATCTATCTATCTATATATTTAATGATATCAATCTTTATTTATTCATATCTATCTATCTTCATTCATATCGATCTATCTATATATATATATATCATAGACCAGAGGTAGAATCGCCGACTGACGCCAGTTCGGTCGGGTTTCAATCCTGGGTTAAAAGCAATCGGAATATAACCGTACTGATGAGCTGTGATACAGCGAAATAGATCTGTATATATATATATATACATATATATATATACATATATATATCTGTATATATATACATATATATATATACAGATCTATATGTATATATATACAGATATATATGTATATATATATATATACATATATATATGTGTGTGTGTGTGTGTGTGTGTGTGTGTGTGAGTGTGTTTAATAATATCTATCTTCATTTATTCATATCTATCTATCTTCATTCATATCTATCTATCGATATACATATCTATATTATAATAGCTTTTATTATGAAAGCTATATATATATATATATATATATATAGAGAGAGAGAGAGAGAGAGAGATATAGATAGATAGATAGATAGATAGATAGATAGATAGATAGATACAAATGAATAAGGAACGAAGAAAATAGTTGCAACGTTCAAAACATTAATTTAAAACAGTGCTCAATATGAAAAATGGACCAATGAATATTTATTACAAATTATACTTTAGAACATGTACAAACTACAATCTACTACAAAACTGTACATTTTGTTTCGACATTAAAAGAACAATCTCTCATCAGGTAGTTAATAATGATGGCAATAAACGTTATTTTTTTAAATAAAATTTTTGAAAAATCACTTTCTTTTCTTATTTGAAATCTTTACATACGACATAAAGAGGATAGAAAAGATGAGAGAGCAGAAAGAGAAATCAAAAAGAGGGAAAGAAAGGGGAAAGAGAAGGACTCAGAGGAAATAAAAAACAAAGCGGAAAGCAAGAGAGAAAGAAAAAACGATAGGAAAGAACCAATGAAATCGGCTCAGCGAGAAATAGACCCCGAATTTATGTAGGATGTAAAATATAGGTATATACAGATATCGGTCAGGCGACATCTAGCTTAAAGAGGAAAAAGTGAAAAAATGCACAGAGGAGGGAGAAAGTGAGAAAAAATGAGAAATGCACAGAGGGAAAAAAAGTGGTGGGGAGAAAACATAGGCTGTAAAGTAATTGGAATTTTAAACTTTGGCCGGAAGTCAATAGAAACATTTGTACGTAACATTATAGAAAACTTATTCCTATAGTATTTAAAAAAAATATAATGAAATCACATGCTAAACCATAGGAATTATTAAAAAGCGCAGATCTAAGGATGTTTAAAAGTACAAGACGAAAATACAAATTCATTAGTGCTAATACAATAAATTAGTGAAAAATTAATTAAAATTGAAATTAACTTGAAAAAATAATTAAAATTTAAAGAAAAATTAATGTTAAAAGAATTAAATTTAAATTGAAAACATTAAAAAGATCAAATTTTGTAATGAAGATAAAGATAAAATTGAAGATAAAATAACATATGAATTATCATGTAGTTAAAGTCAATTATCAAAATATTAAGATTAATACTGTAAAAAGTTTATAATTGCTGGAGTTTCAAACCTTAGATTTTTTAATTCTAGCAGGATGGTAAGGTTAATGTTTTAATATTTTTACAATTTACTGTAGTTTCATGCCTTTGATTTGTAATATATATATATATATATATATATATATATATATATATATATATATATACGTGTGTGTGTGTGTGTGTGTGTGTGTGTGTGTTGCTTAAATAATAAACGCTATTATGATGCATATTATTATTTGAAATAGTCGCCATATTTTATTTATGCTTTTAACAGTGTGGTTTACATCAAAATAAATGTTACACGTTTGTTAAAGTTCTGCGTCCAATACAATTATTCAGTGTAATAACGTTAAATATGCATATCATCCTACGTCTTTAGGGTAGTTCCATATTATAATACTGGGATGCTATATTTGGATTTTAATTATATAACTCAATTTAAACTAAAACTTGAAATTGAAAACTAAAAACTAAAAAGCTGAATTATTAAGAAGAATATTTTAAAGGCAGTAGGTATAGGGTTTGTACAGATGAACCCAGACGGATTACATGTTTTTGGTTTAGGAAGAAAAAAAGAAATAATAATAATAATACGGACTATATACAAAATTCTATATTATTCTGGGTTAACGTATTTAAGCAGATATATAGTTTTATATTTGTGTGTGATCATCAATTCACCTCTTTGGTTTAGTAAATTATGGTTTTGAATGTTTTAAAATGACATGTTTTTTCTAAAACGCATAAATTACGTTTATTTCCTTTTCATTATGAGATTTGCTTTTCGTAATGATATCCAAGGTAATAATTTGCTATTTGTGGTTGTTTTTAATTACCAACAAACATTGTGAAAAAGCAGTTTTTACTGTATTTAATGTTACTTGAAGTCATTTGATGATTGTAGAAACGGTATTTCCATTAATTCTCAGTGGAGTCTAAAAAGAACTTAACATCGCCATTAGAATGGTGATTTTTTTAAAGTGTAACTTTGAAGTGGCAAGAGGCTAAAAGTGCAAAGCACCTAATGTGGGTAGAACTCACTACTTAGTGATGATTGATCTAGCAAGGTAAACCTACTAACGATTAATGCATGTCGAAGTGCCTGCATCGCCATTAGAAAGGATACTAACACTGTAAATATAACTCTCAGTCAAGTATTAGTCGTTTAGTGAATATGTTTTGTTTTCTCAACAGTTGCATTTATTTTTAGCAGAGTTTTTTTATTTATATTATAATTACTATTATTTTACCTGTTAGGTATGTGTTTGTTAAATATCATATTATGTTGTGATATATATTTATCGATGTTCTTAATTCAACTATAAAAAAACCTTAACATTCATTTTGTTTAAAATCATTTTAGCGCAGTGGAATGCATTAAGTGCTTATGAATTAAATTTAAGAAAATTCTCCCGATGTTTGTTTAAACATTATGACTAAAAGTTGCATTAAACCAGCGCATCCCAGTATTATATTATATAACTACCCTAATATGAAGAGAACTAGAAATTCAAATACTATGATGATTTCTTAGTGCATAAAACACCTAGTCGTGCTATACAAGTAGGATATACAAGTAGGCATCTACGCAGATGACACTACAACATACTCCCGCTCCAGTAAGAAACCTGTCGTGGCGGACAGACATAATCTCGCTGCTGACCTTGAGCGGGATCTACACTCTGTGCTGAACTGGGGCAAGAAGTGGCTTGTCAACTTCAATTCCTCTAAGACCAAGCTGTTGTCTGTCAACCATTACAGGCAACCTCTTCTGCCTCCCATAAGCATGGACCAGATGATTCTCCCGGAGAGTAATACACTACGCCTCCTCGGACTTACCCTGTCCTCAGACCTCAAATGGAAGCACTATATTGAATCCATAGCAAAATCTACTGCTAAGAAGATTGGGTCACTATGTCGATCCAGGATGTTTTTTCCACCTGAATCCATCCTGCATATATACAAGTCAACCATCCGTTCGTGCATGGAGTACTGCTGCCATTTATGGTCAGGTGCCCCTGCCGTTCTCCTCAGTGTTCTTGACAAGCTCCAAAGGAGAGTCTGTAATGTGATAGGTACTGATCTGGCGACTCGACTGCAGCCACTTTCCCATCGTCGAAATGTGACCTCCCTCTGTCTCTTCTATAAATAATTTCATGGCTTCTGCTCGGATGAGCTTAAGTCACTGATGCCTCCTCAACAGGTGTTTACCCGTGCAACCAGACTGGCAGCTGGGTCCCACCCATTCACAGTCAGGTTAGCCAAATGCAGACGACAATTCTACTCCTGCAGCTTCCTCTCTCGCACTTCCCGCCTGTGGAACTCACTCCCGTATTCTTGCTTTCCTGACGGCTACGACCTCCAGAAATGTAAAAGCAAAGTTAATACTCACCTACTAACCACTGGCCTCTAGCTTTCTCCCCTCCCCTGTATAATCTTCACTCTCTCTCTGCCCATGTATCTGTCATTGCACCTGCTTTCTCAGCTTTCTATTGTTTCTTTCTAACTAGCTTGTACTCCTCACTCTTTTCTAATTAATCTTTCTACATTTATGTAACCCCCTGCACATCAGTGGCGTTTCTGCCTTGCTCGGGGTGAAATGATTAAAAAAAAATATGTATGTTTACTAATACATACTTGATAGTTCTGTTAGATTACATCGAGCTCTGCTTTATTAACACTAGCAAAATACTTTTATATATTTTTTTAATCACTTTATCCTATTCAAAGAAGATAAAGTGGGAGAAAAAACGTTAGAAGATTAAAATATGGATAGTATTCAAGAAGTTTTAAAATGGCAATTGACGTTGCATTTAAACTTTTAGGAATTATAGCTATCGGGGAAGTATATAATCGGGAGGGTATTCTACAGACGGGAAGTGCGTGAAAAAATCTTAAAGCAGTTATATGTAACTATTTCGATGTTAAACGGGTTGGGTTTAGATGTAATTCTAGTAGCACTCATGAGTTCATGTAGTCGGAGAAGCTGCTCTGCAAATATTTTTAGAAAAGACTGAGGAAACCATATCAGGTCTGCAAGAAAGTGAATAAAATCGAAATACCAAGTCAGGATCGATGAGATTGCAGATCCTTCTTTCGATACGTGATACACGCTTGGGCGATCATGTCTCTAAAGAGACATGACTGACTGGGCAGAAGATTATCCCGCAGTAGGTTGCCATTGCTTTCTGCGGTAGACTGGTTGCCGACCAAGGCTATAGAACCCAATCTGTCCTGCTATTTAACCCATAACTGGAAGGAAGAGATGGATTAATACCTTTCCCAAGGGTATTTGCGCGTAAGTGAATACAATGGATTCAGCTGGAATTCGAACTCGGCTCCCCGGTTTCTCGTTCCGAGCCGATATCCACTGTACCACAACGCACATCCTTTAAATTTATAAATAAGCAAGATGGGTGGGCGGGAAACGTTTTCTTCCGAATTATTCCATGGACTTTTGTGTGGTAATAATTCCTGACCAGAATACGGTTTTATGGACATTTTATAATGCCGTTTAACATATTTTACTAATTATTTATTATTGGTAATTTTCTTATTTGCTGCATTGTTATTATTTCTGCATAAACACAATGTAAACGTACTAATAACAATCAATAACAAATGACAAACAAATCAATAACAAAATTAAGAAACAACATTATAAAAGAGTATTTGTCTATATTTCTGAGATAAGGTAGTATGTACAGTATTTACATTATTCGGACTATTGGCCTTCTTTAGGTGCTGGAAACTTTGAAAAGAACCCCTTATTACAATCACTGAGGTATATATCTCCATGCCTTTGCGTAGAGTCTCTTCTGGTAATCATGAGTTATCTCCCTTAAGGACACATGGCCCATTATTTACTTTATGTGACTTGACCGAAGGAGTTGTGAGTTCAATACCAGACTACAGCAGTGGTGAATAAGTAACTTACAGGGTTAGAGGGAGATAACTCATGACTACCAGAAAATGCTCTACGCAAAGGGATATATATATATATATATATATATATATATACAACCCAGTGATTGTAATAAAGGGTTCGTTTCGCACCTGAAGACCGGAGCTTACAAAGGCTGAAACGTCGTACAATGGCAACAAAGGTGAGGACAATAGTCCGAATAATGTAAATACTGTAAATACTACCTCATCTCAGAAATATAAACAAAGGGTTCGGTTCGAAATTCCTAGCACGTGAAGAAGGCCGGAGCTTACAAAGATCGAAACGTCGTACAAATGGCAACAAAGACGAGGACAATAGTCAGAATAATGTAAATACAGTAAATACTACCTCATCTCAGAAATATAAACAAAGGGTTCGGTTCGAAATTCCTAGCACTTGAAGAAGGCCGGAGCTTACAAAGATCGAAACGTCGTACAAATGGCAACAAAGACGAGGACAATAGTCAGAATAATGTAAATACTGTAAATACTACCTCATCTCAGAAATATAAACAAAGGGTTCGGTTTGAAATTCCTAGCACTTGAAGAAGGCCGGAGCTTACAAAGATCGAAACGTCGCACAAATGGCAACAAAGACGAGGACAATAGTCCGAATAATGTAAATATTATAAAAGAGCGATAAAACTAAATCAGGATCTACATTTATTTCCGCTCAATATCCCCTACAAAGTATGTTGGGGTTCAGTGGAAATCAACTCAGAAAGAGAAATGAGAGAGCCTTGTTCGAATTCTACTTGAATTTATTACATTCACTTACGTTCATATGTTTATGAAAGGTATTAATCCTTCTTTTCTCTCTCCGGTCTATGGGTTAAACGACAAGACAGATTGGATTTTATAATGCAGAAGATAATGCCAACTTACTGCTGGAAAATCACTGCCAAGACAGACATGTCTCTTTCGAGACATGATCGCCCAAGCGTGTATCACGTACGGCACTTAACTGATTAACTGGTCTCCTAGAATACTTGAAACATTATCATTACCACCCACCTAACACAGGTTTTGATAAGGCTGGACGTTGCTCGTATAAGAACTAGTACTTCAATTTTATGGGGTCGTAATCCTTGTAAAACAGGATATCTGCACAAAAACCTGTACCCACTGAATTAAACAAATCTAGCAATAAGAAATATAGTTGTTAGTGTATTTTTAAACATATATTATATTGGTTTATATATTTATAAGCGCGTCTATAAAAATTGTTGTCAATGAAAATACTTTAAATTATTCGAGAGATTGGAACAACGTCCTTTAAAAATTCCGTAATGTCAATGACAACTATTCAGATTAGAATATTTCCAGGCAGACCCAAGATCAGTGAAAAAGTAATTTTTAATTCACTGATCTGGGGTCTGCCGGGAGATGTACACTCTTTTCCTCTTGCTGACGCTATCCTTGTTACTCCTCACTAGTAGGGATACGTTTACATCTTGTTTGGTCAAAATCCAGGCTTTGATTTATAAACTGGAGTGACCTCTCCAGTACGCAGGTCTGGTTGATGACAAGCGCTGGCTATGCGCTTGGCTGCATGAGTTTCTGGAAAGTTGTCGGTGTTAAGAGACAAACGACTTCGTAAGAAGATCAGTCAGGATTCATATCCCTAACCTTTTCCGTGTTTGGAAATGTTCGCAAGGTGACGGAAAAGGTTTCACATCAGTGTTTTTCTTCCCAATTGCATATGGAATACCTTCCTAGGTTGTCGAGTTGCATTCACAAGAAGTAACTGGTTATAAGACGCCATTTTTTACCCTCCGCCCATTTCTGGTTAGAGGCTATTTGATGTTCATTCCACAAAAGCATTATATAAACAGAAAGAGAGAGAGAGAGTGTGTCTCCACTATCACCATCGGACAACCTATAGATTATCTATAATGTACGTATATAAATATGTACATTACGTGTTTTAGAATATCAAAAAATAACAGTTTTATAAATATATAAAACATCAATTAAACGAAAAAAACAGTAGAAAATAAAACAAATATCGAACATTTTGTTGATTTGTGAAAAAAAAATTGAAGGAAATCGCGATTTAAGACCAAAATTATGACGTCATTATTTAAGATACAATAAACTATTTTATACTGACATTTTAACAATGCTAACACTTAAACTATCAATTGAGAAAAATGAACAAAGAGTATTAAACGCATTGTTGATAAATATAATATCCTTATATTTTTTTTAACTATAGTTTTCATCTTGGTGCATTACAAACACAACGTCAGGTGTCAATTGATTGGCTGATATGGCCTTCAACTCTAAAATCCTAGTGTAACGTATCAATTCAGAAAGAACGAACAATAACTGATATCATAGGAAAATGTCACAATAATCAACGGATGCTCAATATCACTCAATCAATGGACGCTTGATGATAACCAGAGGGTTCTTGGTAGAAACGTTGTATCTATAATAATTTCTATATCAACCAAGATGAGAACAATAGTTCGATATAATACCAAGATATTGAAAATTACTCATTTCAGAAATGAAATACTAAATTCATAAATATAACTTCAGGTTAGCAAAAAGAGAAAGTAAAAATAAAACGAACGATCTTCCGGTTAGTTGTACAAATACTAATAGATACTAATACAGAATCAACCGGTAACAGAAAAAGTTCAAAGAAGTAACAATAAGCAATATATATAATTTCAAATAAATATAATATCTATAATAAATGTAATAAAATAAATAAAGATTACAAAATATATTCAGTTATTACCTTCACCTTGCGGCAGATGTATTGTATTCGATCGCATTGTCTGTTTTTTGTTTGTTTGTTCGAGGTCAAGATACCGCAAAACACTGTGGATGAATTTGAATAAAACTTTCAGGAATAATTAGCCTCCTAACTGTCAAGATCTGATTATTTTTAATTCGGTCAAATACAAGGTAATGTTTCTGGGTTATTATTCAGGTTTTATTACTAAAATTTACGTTTTTACGTTTCATATACGAAATAATACATTACCCACTAAACTATTTTGACTACTGAATTACCTCCCTTGTTTTATTTTTAAGCGTCTATTTATTTAGGAGCGTTCAAGTTCAATTTTTTAAAATTTTCTCTCTTGAGAGCAATCAAGTTTATTACTGTTATTTTTCTCAGTTTAAAATCATCTTTTGCTAATCGCTAAAATGATGTCCGTATTGCCTTGACGGAGGTTTACAATCTTTGGCTAATTTTTTTTCCAATTATATTAGGTTTTATGCAATATTTGCGTTTTTCAGTTGAACAAAAAATGCCCTTTAACATAATAGAGCTTTAATGAAATGCGTCATTTTTCTTGAGTTCAGACCACTTTGTACATTAAAAGAGTTTCAATCCGTCTAAAACAAACCATTTTACCTGAAGCTATAATTCCTACCAGCATGTCTATTGTCGTTAGATTTTGTCCGCCCGTTAACGTTTAAATAAACAAGTCATTTCATCATTTTAACAGGTCTATTTACTGTATCATTTAACTTATACGAAGTGAAAAGTTAGCGTCAATGAAATGAAAGCACGCTACCATTTGCCAAGTAAACCACGCCTCTTTGAACCGTAACTTTATTCGTGAGTGCATGCGAGATATCATTAAGAAAACCTACTGGTCTATTATTTCTGTATGAACAGACCGGTTCGAATAGAAACATCTGGAAATCACTCTTTCACTTGAACCTCCCCCTTCATATTTGGAAAAGATTGACAAATAACTCCTGGCACGAGTTATTAATTAACAAACAATCACTCCCCCGTGTCTTTGAGGCCAGAATCAGTCGTGTCTACTATTCGAGCAAAAGTGGACAGAATGTTGGGCGTATAGACCTGCTACCTGGATATCCCCAAATACACTTCTTCATTACATTCAAGGGAAAAAATGAGACCCCCTTTATTTTTGTTCCTTCTTTTCGGTTTATTTCCACCTCCTGTTACAGAGATGTAAGTTGTCTGGTTGATGCGGAATAACTTTTAACTTTTGAATGTGATTTCGAATTTGTTTCTGTGTTTAAATGTGTGCGTTGTTAAGTCAATATTTTATAGAGTGATTTGTTTTTCTTTTCTTTTTTTTCAATTTAATCCCGCATTATTTTCAAGTGGTTCGCTTATATTTCTGTCCCAATGTAGGACATTAGGGAATTATATTACTGACACAACTTTATTCAATTTTTTAAATATCTCATTAAAAATTGTAAATATATACTGCGGTATGTGGTGCAGGGGTTCGGTATGTGGTACTAAAAGAAAAATCAGAGAGCCGAGTTCAAATTGAAGTTATATTCACTTACGCTCAAATACCGTTGGGAAAAGTGAATAATCCGTTTTTTTTCTCTCTATGGGTTAAACTACAGGACAGATTGGTCTCTATATCCTTCGTATGCAACAGCCATGACTCTTCGAGACATGATCGCCCAAGTTTGTATCAAGTAAGGCACTTAAATAACTGAATACATACTAGGACTAAATTTTTAAAAGCTGTTATTTTAATTATATATACGGCGACAATACCACTCCATAGAGATATTGTGGTATTGTGGTGACAGTAGTAAGAATGATAAGTAAGAATATGGTTTTTACATGGAATGAATGTGATCAAAGAAATAAGTCAGTGATTGGGTCTAGCTAAATTAAATGTAGAACAAAAGAAGACCCGCCCTCCTACCTCGACTTTTACCCTTGTACTGTATTTTATATATCTATATATGAATAAATATTTCAACCTGTCTACTTACATTTGAAATTTATAAAATCTTTCTGTTAAAACGATATTTTTTTCATGAAAATAAGATTTTTAGTACAGTTATTGTTATTGCATTTTACCAAATTGATGGAAGTTTCCTTCCTGACCTTTTGTTTGAAGTAGTGTGGAATATATCATTATTTACTCTTTAATTTAATGCGATATCTAATTTATTTGTTCTCAATTGATATAGTTGTGTTATTTGGTAAAGTTCTTTGTTTTGAATAGCCTCGTACCAGTTTACAAGGTTCAAAAAAGTATAATCCTCACGAACACCTATAAGCGTCTCTCGGTTGATTTCTCTCAGATCTATTTTCATTGACATTCTTAAAAAGCCAGATCATATGACTATTTTTTGTTATCTTCACAGTTTTATTATATACAATGTTCGAACTCTTCTCTTCAATTATATTGCTATGTTTAAGACGTTTCGTCATTGTACGCTCCAACCTTCCACAGCTGCAACCGAACCCATTATTTAGATCACTGGGTTATATCATTCTCTTTCTATGTGCGATGCCACTTTCGGATTCCATGTTGTTATCTTCCTTTCACTCAACTCTCTAAGTTATTGATTCGCCATTGCTGTATTGCACTCACAACTCAAATCTTTAGAACCAACCAACGATTATATCCACAGGGTCATGTGTCCTTTAGGAAACATGGACCAGTGCAATGACCGAAAGTTGTAAATATGGTAATAAAGATGAGGACAACAGCCCGAACAGTGTAAATAATATAAATACTAACTCGTTTTAGAAGTATACACAAATTACCGTTTCATTTTCGATGTTTTTATTTCCGTTATTTTTCTCGATTTACAAAACTGTACATCTTATCGCTAAAAATGCAACTATTCTTTCTTTTCTTTTTTAGCTGATATCTTATTCTGAAGTTTGTTTCATATTTATTTTAAATTGGATTAACTGATATGCGATTGACTATATTGATACCATTCTAACATTTCAAATAGTAGTTTGTTAAGTATTATTTCTGCCACATCTGTTTCTGGGGTTCCTGCGGTATATTTAGAAATCTAAACTTATTTATAAATGGTCTGTGTGTGTGTGTGTGTGTGTGTGTGTGTGTGTGTGTGTGTGAGCCTGTGTGTGTGTTCGTTACCTATAGACTCCGAAACCGCTGAACCGGTTTTCTTGAAAATTTACACAGTTGTACGATAAGCGTCTGCGAGTGTTCTTAGTTAGGTTTTGTGTCGAGGTACCGAAGATAAATCTCGAAACTCGATAATCGAAAAAATTAAGTTATAGAAGGCGTGGTCCAATTTTAATTAAATTTGATACACTCATAAACAAAGACATAAGAAACGATATTTAGAATATTCAAGGTTGCAGTTCTTACAATAGTGCATATAAAAGCAAGATGTTTGTGTGTGTATCTGTTTATCTGGCTGTATGTCTGTATTTTTTCAGCTCTTTTATTTTAGTTTTTGCTTCGGGTTTGGCTCTAAGTAGTTATAATTGTAGTTCTTAGTCTCAGCCATGATACCATTTACTCAGAGGACATATTTAGCCTTCAAAATTCAGTTTACGACGAAAAAGAACTTATTTGATATCGATACCAGGAAATCAAAATTTGACTTACACCCATTCATTTTTCTTTCAGTCTGCGGTTTCGCTTTAACTGGAAACAACTATTGCTTTTTAGTCTTTAGTGCCAACGTACAAAGAGTCTAACTTCCAGGACCATGGATTAGTTTTAATGCTTTCATTACACCCGTGCAACGCCGGGCTATACTGCTAGTTCTTGATAAAATACAAAGAAGAACCTACAGTGTTATTAGCTCTGATCTGAGCTTTTCTTCTCTCTTTCATGTTAAATAAAATTGTAATCATTGTAAATATTTATTGGAAATTCATTTTTTAGATTTGTTTCTTTTCCTCAACCACGGACAAATGGTACATATAGAAACTTATTAAAACTTCATAGAGGTGCTGAGGTATTATGGTGGCTGCAATAATTACATTTTTTACATAAAAGTAAAGAAAATTCAAACCAATAAAAATAAAAGAAAGAAAAAGGAAAAACACCGAGTTGACCATACCAGCGCATCCGAAGTAGTAGGGAGAAAGAATTTGAATCCCAACTTTAAGGCGTTGATTTCAATATTCCAGAATTCTTTATATTTTGGCCAAAATCTTCCGCAATACGTATACTAATAACTATACGTATCTAATCACTCAAAGGAATGTATAGGTGTATGTACGTACATCATTTTGAAGCTTTATATTCGACTAAATCGACTACCGTACTTCATTTTATTGTAAATGAGAGGGTCGTTAGGAACCTAGTCGTTTTCTTTTATGTGCATTATTTTTTCAGACCGTTGGCGATCATGGCCTTGCACGTCTCCCTATCTCTGGTGGCTCTGAGCACGCTTTCTCCTGTAACACCACACAAACCCAGTTCTGTCAACCACCTGCTCAGGCCCTTCAAATATGTTATCCGCTGCTTTCCTCTGTCTCTTTCTCCCTATATCTAGCCTGTTAGTATCAGGTTTTTCGAGCCCACCTTTCTCATTGCATGTCCCATAATCTTAATATAGGACATGCAGATGTCACTTTGTTGATAGCAGACAAAGTACAAAAACTGCTGACAGTAAGTAACGAAAGACAATGAGAAGAAACGACGAATCATACACTTGAAGAAGGCAGAATATATGGCCGCCTGTCTGGTGTAAAGACACATCCTCGTCTTACATCCATTTCTTAGTCATGGGCATAACGGTAAACTGCATCCGGCAGTAAGGCCTCTGATTGAAAGGTTGTGAGGAGCATGGAACCTCTTTTTAATTACTGTTGTTCCCATGTCCACCCTGACCCTCAGTGATAGCACCTGTATGGGTCCCAGCTATAGGCAAATAGTTAACCACCAAACTGAGGTCAAAACATGAAGAAATGAGTTTGCGTACACTGCCAACTATCTGAATGGATTCTTCTAGTTAAACTGAAAGAGACGACTTTTAACATATTATAACTGTGTATGCACCGACTGCATAAATTACAGAAGAAATCAAAACTTTCTACTCTATGCTAGACAGCACCATGCCTCAGTGAAAATCACAGAAATTATAATCATCATGGTAAACCTTAATACCAATCTCAACGAACGCATTAAGTCCAGTGGTGAACAGCGAATGATCAGTTACCAAAACTTCTTTCTAAGATCGTGAAAGACGATTAGTGACAGGAAACTGAAAACCAAATCGACTACATAACCATTAAAAAGATACTCAGGAATACAGTTGTACGCTTCAATACTTATCTAAATACCGACTGCGGAAGCAACCACCTCCAAGTTAGATGCAAACTAAGAATGAAACTACGAAAACTGAAGAAGCCTAACGCTGCACCCAAATTGCAATACAACAGAATCCTGAACTACCCGAATCTTAAAAAAATGGACATTGGGAAAAGAGAAAAATGGAAATGGAGACTCGAAACGGGAAATACATTAAGAAAAGCTTTAGTGACAAGAGCAAATATCATCCTAAAGAAAAATGGACGTAGAAAGAAAAAAAAGAAGAAATAGATCACGAATGAGATTATCGACATGATGCAAAATCACTGAAATTATAATCATCATAGAAAACCTGAATACTAACGTAGAAAAAGAAAGGGAAGGAGAAATCTCCAGTAAATTCGGATTAGGAACCAGCAACGAACGCATTAAGTCCAGTGGTGAACAGCGAATGATCAGTTACCAACACTTCTTTCTAAGATCGTGAAAGACGATTAGTAACAGGAAACTGAAAACCAAATCGACTACATAACCATTAAAAAGATATTCAGGAATACAGTTGTACGCTTCAATACTTATCCAAGTCCCGACTGCGGAAGCGACCACCTCCAAGTTATATGCAAACTAAGAATGAAACTACGAAAACTGAAGAAGCCTAACACTGCACCCAAATTGCAATACAACAGAATCCTGAACTACCCGAATCCGAAGGAAAAAGATATGGACAGTGTGATAAGAAGCTACGAGGGACAAAATGGAGATGAAAACTCGAAATTGAACACACTAAAAGAGCTTTTGGTGTAATCAGCAAACGACAATATACCAAAGAAAAATGGACGAAGAAGAAAAAAAATGAGTCACAAATGAGACACTCGACACTACATGAAGCCGACTGAAATCAGTGCTAAGATATGGAACAGAATATAGAAAACTATGCAAGGATATAAAGAACAAATGCAGACAAAATAAAGAAGAATGGTTCAAAAAATGCGGAGAAAAATGGGCTCAACGTTGCACGGCAAATGTGCAGGTAATAGCCAACACCTGGATTCAAGAACATCCAAGACTATTATGGTCATGAAGCATCCCGGGAGGAGAAACTAAAAACCAAATTGACTACATAATTATTAATAAGGGATTTAAGAAAGCAGTTGTAAACTTCAAAAACTATCCAAGTGTACCTGAGGATTTGGTCGCTTCTGCAGTCGAATGAAGAACTAAAAATGAAACTGCACCTAAATTACAATGCAACAGACTCCTGAACGGCTCGAACCTGTAGGAAAAAGATATGGACGGTCTTATAAAAAGATACGTGGAAGAAAAGAGAAACAAAGACGTATTGGGATGGCCAAAAATGCATCCCAAATGTTAAGCAGATTATTAACAGGCAGGATGATTTCGTTAGAAACAAAAAAAATGTACTTAGCTATTATCTGATATCTGTCAAAAATGAAGAAGAAACTCGAAGCAAGAAAAATGTGGTTCTACAGAATGATGTTGAGAATGCCATGAGCCGAACATGTGAGCAACAACGAGATTTTGAGAGAAAGGAAATAAAATGAGAAACTTATACTTTAAATCAGAATGATGTAGTTGAAATTTATTGGATACGATATGAGAAAGAGAAATTTGTACTTACAGGAAAAAAGATCATCGGAAAGAAATGTGTGGCATACCTGATGGGCTTAAACAAATAGATGGCAGAACAGGGCTTGGAAAAATAACAAAGAAAATGAAACGTATTAGGAGCTATAATGAACAGGAAGATGTGAGGCGAGCAAGGTCATCGACGTCCTGAAGTAAAAATGTGTTTTGGTGTATGTCGGAGTCATTAATCGTAGCTAGATGAGTTTAAGATCAGAAAGATTGAAGACCATCCTTTTCTTTATCTACTTAGGGGGTTTTGTTCCAAATTTTGTATTTTCAAAAATAATATAACGTTCATAGTAATTGTTGAAAAGAACTTTCTGCTATGCTTCCTAGACTTTATGAATTTAAGCGTTGTACAACATTCTACGATGTACGTTGTGGTGAACTAGATATCGGTTCAGAACAAGAAATCGGGGAGCCAAGTTCGAATTCCAGTTGATTTCGTTGCATTCACTTATGCATAAATACCCTTGAGAAAGGTACTAATCCGTCTCTTCCCTCCAGTTATGGGTTAAATAACTGGACAGATTGCGATCTATAGCATTGGCTGGCAACCAGTCTACTGCAGAAAGCAATGGAAACCTACTTCGGCTCAATCAATCATGTCGCATTCGAGACATGATCGCCCAAGCGTGTTTCACGTATGACACTTAACTGACTGACTACATTCTACATGTAACAGTAAGTTCTATGATATGAGTTTCTTCTCTTGCTCATCTGTTTTGTGTAGCACTCTTTCGGCTTCTTCCTTCCCAGTCAAATTCAGGAATTTAAATGCAATGTCAATCCTTGTCTCCGTATAGTTTTAATAATTTAAGCCCAAGCAAGGTAGTAAACCACTGTGACTTTTGGAGGATTCATCTTCTTCTTCTTTTTCTTTTTGATATTTGTTTCCTTTTAAGACGTAGGCGATCATGTACTTCTACTTGCCTCTTTCCCTTGTCGCTCTTAACATTTTTCCTCTTGGTATCTCTCCCAAACCCCGCTCTGCAATCCACTTACAAAATCTCGTTGTTGCTCACATGTTCGGTTCATGAAGTCTCGTGCTGTTTTACCCTGTTTTCTTTCTCGCTAGCCGGCATGTGAGTTTTAGATTCTCCAGTTTGTTTTTTCCTCATTAGGCATCCCAAAAATATCAGATGTCTCTTCTTGACGCCATGTGTAAATCACCTTTTCGTTTGTACCCTCTCCAAAACCTCGTCGTTTTTCACATGTTCGGTACGTGTTATCAACAGCATCCTTCTGTAGAACTATATTTCTGTTGCTTCGAGTCTGTCCTTCATCTCTGAGAAGATTGTCCAGCATTTGCTGCCATATAGGCGGAGAGATACTACATAACATTCCAGTACTCTTTTCTTTGTTTTAAACGAAATCTTTCTACCTCACAATAGTCTGCTTAGCTTTTGAAATATCGTTCTTTTGTTATAGCAATGCGCCCTCGGATCTCATTGTTGAATTTCCCATCCTATGTCAAAACACTTAAATTTCTGCCCCTGTTTGATATTAGTACCTCTCTTCTATAGTTAGCATTTCAGGGACCCCTTTTTGCTGCTGAGCATACATTCGGGTTTTTTAATGTTTATGTTTATGTTTAACTCTTGCTAGCTTCTGGAGGAGGTGGCGTGAAAGAATAAGAAAAAATATATTAATGGCAGAGGACAATAAAGGAAGTGAAGTGAAGGTGGCCTAGCAATTTTTTCCATTTCATGTCAACATCAGTCAGTCAGTTAAGTGCCATACGTGATACACGCTATGGGCGATCATGTCTCGAAAGGAACATAACTGACTGGGCAGAAGATTATCCCGCAGTAGGTTGCCATTGCGTTCTGCAGTAGAATGGTTGCCAGCCAAGGTTACATAACCCAATCTGTCTTATTATTTAACCCATAACTGGAAAAAAACGGGTTAATACCTTTCCCAAGGGTATTTGTGCATAAGTGAATGCAAGGAATTCAACTGGTATTTGAACTCGGCACCTCGATTTGTCTTTCCGAGTCGGTATCACTGCACCACAACTCACAACCGATGTCAATATGGCATCCCGAAAAAAATCAACTAGACTCTCCTGGAGGTTAGCATCTGCCATGCTGGTGGAAGGTAGAAAGTGATCTTTCAGTTAATTAATAAAGAGCAGTTTCGTTTTATGTTAAAATTAACAAACCGATTTTGCAGTTAACTGCAAATATCTATTCTTTTATTGTTCTCTCTGCTTAGTAATGTTTTTCTCATATTCTTTAATACTCAGCATCTTAGTGACATTATTACCTTGCTTGGACTGAAATGATTTTTAGTTTTGTAAGTTCAAATTGTAAAAGAAATTCTTAATAAAAGGAATATGAAAGATGCATTATTTAATAATACAAAAAGGGAGGAAATTTACGTAAAACAAGAAAAAAAGAAACATCTGCATCAGACGGCAGATGTTTAATTTCCGCCAGTGGAACCGATATTAAGTGAAATATTTAGAAGTACAGAAATTTAATTGATGGGCAAATACATTTTTTTTCATTGAAAAGTTTTATCGGTTTCATTATTTATAGTTGTCTTTCAATATTTTTATTCATTTTTGCTTTTTGTTCAAAACCAACGACAATAACATTTTTTGGTTTTTGTTCGTAGCGTTAATGCCATGCATCTTTCTTTATTTTCATATTTTCATTTTTTGTTTTTCCAACTAGAGATGATAAATGACTATTCTGCAAATTGCTTATTTTAATTATCACTCTATATTTTATTTTAATTATAATTAAATATTTCATTTTAATGGTCATTATATATAACGCAGTGTCTAAGTAGAGAATGAGTGTGCCAAGGTCTTTTTGTTAATAATCACCTTTCAGATGTCGTTGTCTATTCGCTTTTGTTGAAAATAATTTTGTTGCTTTAGAAAATAAAGAGGAATTTAGGAGGAAAGTAGGAGGTTGGAAAATTAAAAAAGAATAAAGGATAATATAAAAGGATGAAGATAGAAGGAAAATATAAAGAACAAAGAGAACGGAAAAATAATGAAATTTCAAACGGGAACGGACAAGAGAAAAAGAAAACGATCGGTGAAGAAAAGTGAAAGCATTGAAAAGAAGAAAAGAATGAAGAAGAATATGAGTAACAGGAAAACAAAAAAAATATAAAAGTTTATTGCCATCATTATTAACTTAACTACATGATGGACTATTGTTCTTTCAATGTCGAAAGAAAATGTACAATTTTGTAGTAGTTTGTACATGTTCTAAAGTAAAAATTAATATATATATATTCCTTTATCTCTCTTATCTCCCACCTTTTTTCCGTGTTGCTTAACCTTACGTCGATTTAACACGGCTGTCTGTTAATTTTTAGTTACAATTCTCTTTCCTTCTTTTGCAAACCCAGACGATGTCAATTTTTTCTTGTCTTGTTTATTTGATTTTATTTTGTTTTATCTTTTTCTTTTATTTTTCCTTTTTATTTTCTTTTTTAATTTCTTTGCAAATTTATTTAAAAAGAAAAAGTAGACTAATTTTTCTCCAGTTTCTGAAAGGATTTTTCTGTTGCTGAGGTGATGTGTGGGGATCTTCATATCGAAATGGCCATTCAACATCATATTAATCCTTTTTTAATTTATAATTATATATATATATATATATATATATATATATATATTATTTAAAGTTAGCTATATTTTCTTCTGGAAACAATATTATATCAATCTAAATATTAGCCATTATATTGTTTTCGAAATAAAAAAAATTACTAGATGAAAAATCAGATGTAATGCGCAGATGTAATCGAACCTATAGACACATCTTAGAATTATACGAACCTGGTTAAAGGTGTGTTAAGATCCTTAGGTTACTCCGCTTTATTTTTTAAAATTTTCGCTTCATATAAATCCCTGCTGTACATTTAAAAACCGTATGAAAATCAGTTATGATAAATCTCACCTGAGGAGCTAGTTAATTCTTTTCATTTCAAAATTAGCTATTTTCGCAAACTAGGTTTCAAGCTTTCGGTATCTATTCCTTCCAGTACGAGCATCTATAAAAAATAATTTTCAAATATATATATATATATATATATATATATATATATATAGGTTATTTTTCCGGTTTTATTAATAAAATTTAATTTTTGCCTTTCAAATTACAAATACTGAATTACTTCTATTGTTTTATTTTAAATGTGCATTTAATTTTAAGAGTGGTCGCTTTAATTTTTGTACATTCAGTCTTGGTAGCGGTCAAGTTCGTTGCAGTTATTCTTTCTCATTTTAATAATCATCCCATGCTAATCGCTGAGATGTTGTCGGTATTGCCATGGCAAAAGTTTGTAGTCCGTATATATATATATATATATATATATATATATACATATGTGAAAAGACAAATATTTCACCAACAATAAGCTGGAAAATACTGAAAAAAGCACCTGCCTCCAACAACATTACAAAATATGCCTACTTTGCTTACATGAGAAAGTAGCAATTATATCTCATACCCCACAAAAGAACTTACTAAACACGTGATCAGAACTAATTTCCAAATGCAGGCATAAAAATAAATACCTATTATCACATTTTATACCAAACGGATAAAAAAAAAATAACACGTCTCTGCCATAGTAAAATTAATAATTAATACACCACAAATAAACACTAACAAGCATTACAAATTAGAATTTCTACCATTTAAATATACGCAACCACAAAAAATTAAAAAACAAGCCAATAACCGACTTTAAAACAAAAAATAACAATACAGCCTTAAATAAAATAATAGCAATTCTTACCTATCATAGTTTCACACAGAACCCATCAAAAGTTTCATATGTACGCACGAGAAATCGACAACTGTCCACGCGTCAATATCGCTACACCATTCGAATACACCAACCGAATGCGTATGTATGTGTGCAACGGCACACATATACATATATATACCGAACCCCGCACGATCCGCATGTGCATGTTTATGCAAGCCTCAGTGAACGAACGCCCGTGCGTGTGTGTGTGTGTCCTTGCGCGAGTTGATGGGTGTACAAATGTATATATATATATATATATATATGTCTGCGTCTGTCATGATTTCCCCCACTTCTATAAAAATACACGAATATACACAACCCTACATATAACCAATTTTTTTAAAAAGATTAATCAGTTTGTCTGACGATCGCAAGAGTGTGAAACTCAGGGTTACAAACTCACACCTATCTATCTATCTATCTATCTATCTATCTATCTATATATATATATATATATATATATATATATATTAGTCATCCACATACAAACCTGTTTCGCTGTATCACAGCTCATCAGTGTGGCTAGACATATCCACTTGCTTCTGGCCGGGATATATATATACAGGGTGTTGCAGCAAAATCCGACACTTGACAAAGAAGAAAACAAAATAGTATATGCAGAAACTCGACAGCTTATTTAGCAACAGTTAGAGTTACGTACTACATTATTTTTCAATGTAACCGCCGGCGGTGGCGACGACCATCTCAAGGCGGGCGCGAAATTAGTCACAGACTTTGGCGACCATGTCCTTATCCATAGCAGCGAACACCGCCACGATGGCAGATTTCAGAGAGTCAGCCTCCAGAAGAAATAGAGGTCCGGTGACCAGTGGTGAGAACATTATGTGAAAAGTAATGTAGTATATAATTCTAACTGTTGCTAAATAAACTGTCGGGTCTCTGCATATACAACTTTTGTTTTTATTGCCTATTTCGTTTTCTTTTTTGTCATGTGTCGGATTTTTGCAGCAACGCCCTATATATATATATATATATATATATATATATATATATATATGGGGGGGGTTCTGCATTATTTTAATGTTGATCCTAGCACAAACAACTGTTAATTTTAATGTTGATCCTAGCATAATCAACTGTTATTTTAGTCAGGGCTAAAGTTGCTAATCCTTCAGAGAGGCAAAAATGCTTGTAACTACTATTTTCATTTCTGGTTTCATTTCCAACACAAGCTCTTATGATTATTTTTTTTTTTTCAACTGTAACCACCGTCTAGTTTGATCCTGAGTTCAAAGTACCTTCGATTTTCCTGTTACCTGAATTTTTCTTCTTTGGCTTTCCTCGGAAAATATAGCCTATTTACTCCAATTATACGAGTATCAAACTGTACAGAGATTTTTTTCCGAATCAAGATAATCAGTGTTGGGTTTGTTTTTCCAATCATTTGGGACCAGCTGGATCTCTTAGCATATTCACTTTTGCTAATCTTATTAACTATAAAAGAAAATATCATTACGATCTCATCTATGTCACTTTCCTTGAATCACTATAATTGTATTATGTAGCCAGTGTGTTCCGTTACCTATTGGATACAAAGTGACAACAAGCCTCTGTATTTTTGTCATGTTTTTTTTTTAATCATTTCACCCCGAGCAAGGCAGAAACGCCACTGATGTGCAGGGGGTTACATAAATGTAAAAAGATTAATTAGAAAAGACTGAGGAGTACAAGCTAGTTAGAAAGGAACAATAGAAAGCTGAGAAAGTAGGTGCGATGACAGATACATAGGTGGAGAGAAAGGGAAGGTTATACAGGGGAGGGGAGAGAGCTAGAGGCCAGTGGTTAGTAGATGAGTATTAACTTTGCATTTAAATTTCTGGAGGTTGTAGCCGTCAGGAAAGCAAGAATACGGGAGTGAGTTCCACAGGCGGAAAGTGCGAGAGAGGAAGCTGCGGGAGTAGAATTGTCGTCTGCATTTGGCTAACCTGACTGTGAATGGGTGGGACCCAGATTTAATTTTCTAAAAAATTATTTAAAAATAAAGGGTAACATTCGATATATCTACATCATTATCTCCGCCATTGGGCGAAGTTATTTTATTCGGTCGCGTTTGCTTATTTGTTTGTCTATCTTTCTGTGGTCAAGATATCTAAAGTTCTGCTAGATGGATTCAGATAAAACCTTCAGGAATGACTAGCCTCATGACTGCACGAACTGATTAGATTGGGTTTGATCTCGTACGATATCAAATTTCGTGTTTTTTCTATTTTTATACTAATATTATTTGTACGTTTCACATACCAAATACTGAATTACCCCCATTAAATGCAGTTAAATAGTTAATAATAATCTTTTGCTAATCAATTAGATGATGTCGGTCTTTGAATGTTTTTCTTATTATTATTACCTCTGCATTAATACGGAGGTATTGTATTCGGCCCCGTTTATTTGTTTGTTTATCTGTCCGTGACCAAATATCTCAAGACTTGCTTGAGGAACTCGGATGAAACATTCAGGGATTATTGGCCTCATGACTGGCACGAACTGATTAGATCTTGGGTTCAAACCGGTACGAGATAAATTTTCTGGGTCATTTTTTGGTTTTATTAATAAAATTTATTTTTTGTCTTTCTAATTCCAAATACTTTAGTTTCATTTTAAATGTGCATTTAATTTTGAGAGCTGTCGAGTTCATTTTTTGTTCTTTAATTCTGTGACCATTCAGTTTAATTTCAGTTATTTTTTTATCATTTTAGTAATCATCTCATGCTAGTGACTGAGATATTGTCGGTATTGACTTTGCAAAGGTTTGCGGTCTTTAACTACTGCTTTTAGTCCTCACTATTATTATTTTCTCTTTGTATTTCTGGTGTATACAAATTTTCTTCGGGGTTCCAACCAGAGACCTAAGGTCAGAAATGGCTTGATGAAATTTCCCACTGATCTATTAAAAAAGATAAAAAATTACGATCCCACATATTTTACATAGCTGAAGCCCTTCTTTATGTGTGATTTGTACTTGTAAGTACACTATTTGTTTTAAGCATGGTCTACCTGGAATCCCTTCAGAGATTCTATCGGGACCTTTTGCAATCAATTCGAGTTTTCCAGTTATAACTGGAATGGCTGAGCTTCTCACATGCCACAGTTTCAAAAATTTCGAATTCCAGTCATATTCTTTGCATTCACTTACGCGCAAATACCCTTGGGAAATGTATTAATCCGTCTCTTCCCTCCAGTTATGGGTTAAATAACAGGACAGATTGGGTTCTGTAGCCTTGGTCGGCCACCGCAGAAAGCAATGGCAATCTACTGTGGGATAATCTTCTGCCCAGTCAGTCATGTCACTTTCGAGACGGTTATATGTGCGTTTTATGCTGTTGTTATATTTTGGCATACACTTCGATTTCTTTAATAATTTAGGTTGATTTAGTCAGAAAAAAATCATCAAACTCAGACTAAATCAACCTTCCCAATATAACCGAATCTAAAAATTAACAAATCTTAAAACCCCACCTTTTTGCCATTAAATTACCCACAGAGGTTGATATGCCGTTAAACAAAACTCAAACTCAAAATCATATAATGTGGAAAATTTATGGAGAGATTAGCAAAAGCACGCATCTCATTAAATAATTCACCATTTCCACCTGTATTTCGTTTATCAGTCAGTTAAGTGCCATATGTGAAACACGCTTGGGCGATCATATCTCGAAAGAGACATGACTGACTGGGCAGAAGATTATCCCGCAGTAGGTTGCCATTGCTTTCCCGCGGTAGACTGGTTGCCAGCCAAGGCTACAGACCCCAATCTGTCCTGTTATTTAACCCATATCTGGAAAGAAGAGAAGGATTACTACCTTTCCCAAGGGTATTTGCGCGAAAGTGAATGCAATGAATTCAACTGTAATTCGAACTCGGTTCTCTGATTTCTCGTTCCGAGCCGATATCCACTGCACCACAACGCACAATTAAATTTGCATTTTGTGTTGAGTTGTTATCTTGGTATTTCTGTATGCTTTTTCTTGAAGTCATCAGACCAAATCCTGAGCGGTTTCAGGTTGACGGAGCAGTTACAGGTTGAGGCAATTTATTATTGCACATTTGATATCATGGCCCTCCTCTGAGACGCTGCCTAGCTGTTTGGCCTGTTCTCTCGAAAAGGTTGCTGATCCCTGGTATAAATAATAGAAAATCATATCAATGAAGGAAGATTGTGTTAATGTTCTTCTTACTAGTGGCGACCATTTGATTGACTTGCATAAAAAATCACCATTGGAAACCATTAGAAATTACGGGTTTTATTTCATCGTAAATAGGATTTTGGATTTTTTTTGTTTGTATTAGATGTTATTGCTGCAGTAAAAGAAAGAACATGTTTAAATAATATAACATTTATTTGTTTTTTCTTTAAGCCTCCAGACCAAGCAGCATTGTAGACGAAGCGGTCTATGATTTAAACAATTTTTATAGTACATTTGAAATCATGACCCCACTTTGAGAGCTTGCATAAATTTATGGCCCGCTCTCTCTAAAAGGTTGCCGAACTCTACCTTAAAATAGTTAACTGAACTTTACCAAACTGTAGCCAAATTTGTGACGGTTCACTTTGGCTGCAGGAGTGGTTTCTCGATGGAAAATTGTATACAAGTGTGGTAGGTACGTTTTATTTTAGTGTGGCTTAACGATTCAGCTTGCTTGTTATGTCAATGCTGAAGAAGAAGAAAAAACAGTATGCCAACTTGATACAATAAAGTCCATAGCTATATCCACTGCTAAGAAGGCTGGGTCACTGTGTCGAGCCAGGATGTTTTTTCCGCCTGAATCCATCCTGCATATATACAAATCAACCCTTCGTCCATGCATGGAATACTGCAGCCATATATGGTCAGGTGTCCCTGCTGTTCATCTCAGTGTTCTTGACAGGGTCCAAAGGAGAATCAGTAATGTGATAGGGACTTCTACCAATTATAATTGCAAGCTTAATTTCTAGAACCAGAAACGAAACAGCCGAGGAATAAAGTAACATGCAAAAATATATGATAATTATTATTAATTCTGTTTTGTTTTGATTTAATTTATTTTATACAAGCTGTGCGGTGTGATGTAATGGCTAACGGCATGAAAAATTGGACAGTCAAATTACCGGCTGTGTTTGTTACGGTCACTCTTGCGAATGGTATGTACCAAACATCTTTCTCCCTATCTATGGGCTTAATAAATCCTGTAGTATTGTTTCATAATCAGTCTAATTCAGAAGGAAACGGCAGCCGACTGCGGGAAAATATTCTGCCCCGTCAGTAATGAATCGAAATAGACATGATCGCCCAAACATGTATCTCGGATGGTAATTAAATGACTGAATCAACCATAGAATTCAAGAGACAAGTTTTTGTATCAGAAAATGCAAATTGATAAGTTGCTACCCAATCAGGGAAAAGAAATCTGTAATTATAATCTCTTTATCTCCATGCAGTGACTACAATTACAAAATTACACAAATCTACTATAAGTTGTGAAATACCCATGGATATGATGTTTTGAAAATCAAATATTTTAAAGCATGGAACAGGCTTGCCTCCCAGAGAGTAAAACATTACGCCTGCTCGGCCTGACACTCTCAGCGGACCTCAAGTGGAATGACTACGTCGAATCCATTGCTAAATCCGCGGCTATGAAAGTCGGCTCTCTGTGCAGGGCCCGGAAATTCTTTCCGCCTGAATCTATCATGCACATATATAAATCAACCGTCCGCCCGTGTATTGAATACTGCTGCCACATCTGGTCGGGTGCCCCTGCTATTCTCCTCGGGCTTCTTGATAAAATACAGGGAGAATCTGTAATGTGATCGATACCGACTTAGCTGACCGACTGCAGTCACTCTCTCGCCGGCATGACGTGGCTTCCCTGTGCCTCTTCTATAAGTACTTTCACGGCTTCTGCTCGGATGAACTTAAATCACTGGTGCCCCCTAGGTGTGAATTTGCACGAGATACTAGATTGACAACTAGGTCCTACCCCTTTACAGTGAAACCGACGAAATGAAACCGCAATTTCTACTCCAACAGCTTCTGTTCTCACACTCCCCGCTTGTGGAATTCTCTTCCGCATGATTTTTTCCCTGACGGCTACAACCTCCAGGAGTTTAAATGTAAGGTCAATAGACACCTCTAAACACACTAACTCGCACCCATTCCCTCCAACACTCTCCCTACGTACTTCCTAACCTGTCTATCACCCTCCCTCTGACATTTCCTATACCCGATCGCTCTATGTAACCCCCTGCGCTATAGTGGCAGTGGACTGCCTTGCTTGGGGTGATATGATTAAAAGAAAAATTAGATGGAAAACATTGATCGTATTTTTAACATGGTGAGTTGTAATAAGATGTGCATCTTGGTGCTGTGGATATTGGCTTGAAACGAAAAACGGAGAGCCGAGTTCGATTTCTAACTAAATTCGTTGCATTCCTTTACGCGCAAATACCCTTGGGAAAAGTATAACCCTATCTTTTCTCACTCAAGCTATGGGTGAAATAGTAAGACAGATTGGATTCGATAGCCTTGGTTGGCAACTAGTCTACCCCAGAAAGTAATGGCAACCTACTGCGGAAAAATCTCCTACCCAGTTAGTCATGTCTCGAAAGAGACATGATCACCGAAGCCTGTATGCCGTATGAACTTTAGTTGACTGAGGAGTAAAAAAGTGAATACCGTTATCATATCTTCTGATAGATCTGAGAATATTTTGTAGAATGACGGTGTCTGCTCGGTGTGAGCTACGTCTTCTGACACCTGATCAAAAGCTCATCAAACTACGAGAAAATAAGACTTTGAAGAAATGACAACTGAACGTTATTTAATCTAGTGTTTAGCCAGAAACAAAGTGACAATCTATTCAGGGAAAACACCCCTGCTGACTTGCTCCCAAATAGGCCAAGGATATTTCATCTGCATGGACGGTGACGGATACATCTTTTAGGCATGCAAAAGGCATAATGTTTATAGACTATCTTAAAAAAAAAAAACCACAGCATCAAGGAAGAATCCTATGCCAAATTGTTTAGGCAATTGCTAGGCTATGATGATCATATTCCCAAACACTGACAAAAGGGCTTTTACTTCACCAGGACAATGGCGGTTGTAAGTATCTGCGGCTTTGGACCGGTTGATCACACTCTATTCTGTTTTGGTTCTATCTGACTACCATTTCGTGAGGATACATTGGTTAGACTATGAGTTTTTAAGCCTCGTATTTAATTAGTCCCCAAAATTTTGAAGATGTTTTTGTTGACTGAAGCTGCAACATCAATCAGAAAATATCTTTTC
The DNA here is from genome assembly GCA_037127315.1 of Ascarosepion bandense. Taxonomy (NCBI): domain Eukaryota; kingdom Metazoa; phylum Mollusca; class Cephalopoda; order Sepiida; family Sepiidae; genus Ascarosepion; species Ascarosepion bandense. Next base: position 291,562 of record JBBBDQ010002406.1, read on the forward strand.
CATATGATTTGTCAGTTATGACTGATGATTTGTTTAGATTTACTTATTAACCTGAACGATGAACATTTCAGAAGATGGTAACCACATCATTTTTTTCCACTTTGTTATGTTCCCACCAATTGTCATTCAGCCTGTTCTCAGGACTTGGTAAACGGTGATATTGACTTGGTAAACAGTGATATTTGTGTTAGAATCTAAATTCGCTGCACAGATGAGGACATGTAAGGTAAGTAATTAATTGTTAAAAAAGAAAGGTAAGTAATTAATTGTTAAAAAAGAAAGGTAAGTAATTAATTGTTAAAAAAGAAAGGTAAGTAATTAATTGTTAAAAAAGAAAGGTAAGTAATTAATTGTTAAAAAAGAAAAAAGGTGGAATTAAATTGTTAAAAAAGAAAGGTAAGGTAATTAATTGTTAAAAAAGAAAGGTAAGTAATTAATTGTTAAAAAAGAAAGGTAAGTAATTAATTGTTAAAAAAGAAAGGTAAGTAATTAATTGTTAAAAAAGAAAGGTAAGTAATTAATTGTTAAAAAAGAAAGGTAAGTAAGTTAATTGTTAAAAAAGAAAGGTAAGTAATTAATTGTTAAAAAAGAAAGGTAAGTAATTAATTGTTAAAAAAGAAAGGTAAGTAATTAATTGTTAAAAAAGAAAGGTAAGTAATTAATTGTTAAAAAAGAAAGGTAAGTAATTAATTGTTAAAAAAGAAAGGTAGGTAATTAATTGTTAAAAAAGAAAGGTAAGTAATTAATTGTTAAAAAAGAAAGGTAAGTAATTAATTGTTAAAAAAGAAAGGTAAGTAATTAATTGTTAAAAAAGAAAGGTAAGTAATTAATTGTTAAAAAAGAAAGGTAAGTAATTAATTGTTAAAAAAGAAAGGTAGGTAATTAATTGTTAAAAAAGAAAGGTAAGTAATTAATTGTTAAAAAAGAAAGGTAAGTAATTAATTGTTAAAAAAGAAAGGTAAGTAATTAATTGTTAAAAAAGAAAGGTAAGTAATTAATTGTTAAAAAAGAAAGGTAAGTAGTTAAATGTTCCGCAGTATTTTTTTATATTTACCAACGCAGAATATCCTTGATGTAATCTGTCGTTTACTCGATTAAATTAATTGCAATAAACGAATACAGTGATTATTCTTTCAAGTTCCAGGAGCTCGTAATAGCAAACAATTTTCTTATTCCACCAAACATAAAATAATGCTTTTTTTCGTCATTTGTGCATATTTCTGAGATGAGGTATTGTAACTACTTACGCTATTTACATTGATCTGATTGCTGTCCTTAACTTTATTGTCATATTCACGACGGTTCGACCGTTGTACGGTCTGGCCATCTTCAGGTGATATACGTTGGAATTTCGAACCGAACCCTTTATTTAGTCCACAGGAATAGACTGTGGCCAGGTTTTAAAGTTCATAAGTCTTTTGTTCAAACCAATCTTTTATCCACTGTGAATAACACGTGAAATTAAAGCAATCTACCTGCGAAGATCAAATAAATGGTTAGTTTCGAACAGTAATCTTGACATTCTAATCTCATTTCGAATATGAGGGTTTTTCAATCTTTTCTTTAATAATTTTAGGAACGGTGTATTCTTCTTCTTCTTCTTCTTCTATGTGCCCTGTCCCTTCAGGACGTAGGCGATCATGGCTCTCCACGTCTCCCTATCCCTTGTGGCTCTTAGTATGTTTGCTCCTGTTTCTCCTGGCAACCCCCGTTCCGTCATCCACCTGATCAGGCCCTGCAAATATGTTATCCGCTGCCTTCCTCTGTCTCTCCTTCCTTCTATCTGCCCAGTCAGTATCAGGTTCTCCAGCCTCTCCTTCCTCATTGCATGTCCCAGGAACTTCAGTTGTCTCTTCCTGATGCTCAGCATCAATTTCCTTTTTGTTGTCATTCTTTCTAACACCTCGTCGTTGCTTGTATGCTTAGTCCACGATATCCGTAGCATCCTTCTGTAGAACCACATTTCGGCCGCTTCCAGTTTTGTCCTCATTTTCGATAGCTCGGTTATTATTAACACAGTACCAATCTCATATTCTAAGTTCATTCTTAGCTCTCGAGCGAGATCCCATTATAATTCGTTTATTATCTTTCAGCTTCGCTTCTCCAGTTCTTGGAAATATTTTCCTAATATATATTGCTCATTTCTTCTTTATTTTTTTCTGTATTGTGTCTTCCTCTTTATTCCGTTCTTCTCCGCCACCTCTTTTTAAAAAAAAACTTTACTTTAGTCCTCTTCTATTTTTCCTCTTTCATTCCTCCTCTCTCTACCTTATTCTATTTTCACTTTTAAAATAAAGTTTTCATACGCTCACAAAAGTTAAGCAACGCTGTGAATGGTCAATACCTAGAGTAGTAACCGTTTGGGAATACAAGATACTGTAAGTTTCGATATCCGCATGGTTTAATGGGTAATGGCTCAAAATTTTTAATCGGTGTTTAAAGCAGAGTATTTGTTCCTGCTGGGTTCATTATATTCACTAAGTTATGAATCTACATCTTCTCCTCTATCTATGGGTTAATTAATAAGAATTTTAACACTAAACCAGTATGTCAAAAAATTCTCACAATCCAAAAATATTTTTTGCTATAAATAAGTTCCAAAGGGTTGATAAACTGTAAAAAATGAATCAATCTATATAAACTTGTTTTTCTTTCACTTCATATAGTTTCTCATTTCTTCATTTTGTACCCCACCTTTGTAACAACTAGTTATGAGAAACATTTTCTTTTCATGAAATTTTTATTTCAAAAATGTTTCCTTTTGAGTAAATGTTCATTATTTTGCGATACGTTGGCATCGACAACCGTACAGACGGCCATATTTGTGACGTCCTGCTGACGTGTTTTCAATGAACTTTTGTAACTTGGATTTCGTTTTTTATTATTACACGGCAAAGTAGTAGATTTTTCCTGTCTCTCACCTTACTAAGCTTTTGAGTTGCTATCAAAGAAAATAAATAGAAGCAGAAAAGTCTTGCCACCTTTTATATCACGCGTGATTCTGGTGTTTTAATTGGTATTGCGAAAGGAAAAGAAAGAAAAAAGAATGACAGTAACTAAAAGGATAATAAAGTTAATATGAACATTGAGAACGAAAGATAACGAGAAAGAAATGTTGAAAATGAGAATGGAAGAAAGGACAAAGAGAGATGAAGACAGAAAAAAGAAACTATATATATATATATATATATATATATATATATATATATGTATATAACGAGTACAGAAAAGTATTTCTCGGAAATTTCCAGAGAAGTGACTAAATAACAAAACATGACAATAATTTTTAATCTGTTCTTCTTCGGGCTTAGAACATCAGCATCAAGGACACACACACACACACACACACACACACACACACACACACACACACACTATATATATATATATATATATATATATATATATATATATATATATATATATACTAGCAGTATAGCCCGGCGTGGTTCGGCTGTAATGAAAGCTTTACAACTAATCCATGGTCCTGGAACTCAGACTCAGCCTAAAGAATATTTGTGTGAAATTTGGTGAGAATCGGATAAAAATTGTGGATTTGTACATAGATATATAGAAAGTTAAACAGACACACACACACACAAACATCTTCATTTTATATATATAATATCGATTTTCTGCACTATTTGTAAGAACTGCAACCTTGAAACTTCTGAATATCGTTTCTTATGTTTTTGTCTGAGTGTATCAAATTTGTTTAAAATCAGACCACTCCTTCTATAACCCGATTTTTTCGATTATCGATTTTCGATATTTATCGGGTGTACCTCGGCACAAAACCTAGCTAAGAACGCTTATAGTACAACTGTGTAAATTTTCAAGAAAATCAGTTCAGCTGTTTCGGAGTCTATAGGTAACGGGGACACACAAACAGACACATACACACACACAGTCAAAGTTCCATTTTTTTTAAAATCATATCACCCTGAGCAAGGCGGTAACGCCACTGATGTGCAGGGGGCTACATAGGAGTGAAAAGATTGGAAAAGAGAAAACCGGAAACCGCATCCTAAACAGGAACAAGGGATGAGCCTCTTCACCTGTTCAATAGATGTGGGTGGGGTGTGAACCGGGCGATAGTTTAGCATACTACTCCAATTGAAAAAAAAGAAAGAAAAAAAAGTGAGAAGATTGGAAAAGAGAAAACCGGAAACTACATCCTAAACAGGGCACAAGGAATGAGCCTCTTCACCTGTTCAATAGACGTGGGTGGAGTGTGAACCGGGCGATAGTTCAGTCTATCTACTCCAACTGAAAAAAAAAGAAAAAAAGTGAGAAGATTGGAAAAGAGAAAACCGGAAACCGCATCCTAAACAGGAAACAAGGGATGAGCCTCTTCACCTGTTCAATAGACGTGGGTGGAGTGTGAACCGGGCGAAGTTTAGTCTATCTACCCCAATTAATTTAGTCTATCTACTCCAATTAGTTTAGACTATCTATTCCAATTATAAATAATAATATAATAAATAATAATAATAATAATAATAATAATTTATTAATTTATTATTAATTTAATTAATTTATTATTAATTAATAATTCATAATTAATAATTTATTATTAATTTAATAATTTATTAATAATAATAATAATAATAATAATAATAATAAATAATAATAATAATTTATAAATTATTTATAAATAAGTTTAGATTATATATATATATATATATATATATAGATATAGATATTTGTCATCACATACAAGCCTGTTTCTCTGTATCACAACTCGTGATTGTAGCTAGACATCTACTTCTGGCCTAGATCGAAACTCAACCGAAATATATCTATATACATGGTGCGATAGCTAAATTGCGCAAAAATGAAATCAACATTGACGTCTCATTTTTACAGATATTATTTACCAAATTACACAAAAATATCTTCAAATACTTTTTCTTCTATGTGTCGTGTCTCTTCAGGACGTATGCGATTATGGCCTTCCACATCTCCTTGTTCCTAGTAGCTCTTAGTACGCTTTCAATACCTGCTCATCCAAACCCTGCTCTGCCATCCAATTGCTCATGCACATCAAGTATGTCATGCATTGCTTTCTCTTTTCTCTTTTTCCCTCTATCTGACCTGTGAGTATCAGATTGTTTAAGCCCTCCTTCCTCATTGCATGTCCCAGGAACTTCAGCTGCATTTTCCTGATATTAAGTATTAGTTTACTTTTTGTTTCCATCCGCTTCATTTCTCACATGTTCCGTCTATGGTATTCTCACCATCATCCTGTAGAACCATATTTTGGTTGCTTCAAGTCTCTCCAACTTTGATGAGATGGTCCAATATTCGCTGCCATATTGAAGAACAGACATCTTATAACAATCCAGTACTCTCTTTTTTGTTCCTAGCCAAATTTATTTATCTATATTTCTGAGACGAGGTAGTATTTAAAGAGTATATTTATTCAATAAAACCACTATTGGCTTCTACCACGGCCTCCAGAATACTTTTGAATTTGTTTAATCTATTCTGGATGCTTTCCTTGTTTAAGTAATTCAATGCTGCCATAATCCTTGGCTTTACTTCAACATTGGTTTTACAAGGAGTGTTGTCGGCACCTAACATAATAATCCGGGGAGTTAAGTCTGTGAAATAATGTGGCCAGATGTAACGGGTGATGTGGTCTGAGAGTCATTTATAGCTTCTACTGCTTGTGTGGAATGGTGCACTCCTGTTGCCAGACATAGGGTCTTCCAGCAGTATTGACTTAGGAGCACTACCTCGTCCAGGCACTTGATGTAGACCTGCATGTTGAGTTTAAGGCTCTCATCAATAAATCTCCTTCAGAGAAATTAGAATGTGTTTTCCGAATTGCTGTATTTTGAAAATCACTATCAGACTCATCCAACTCTTTCCAAATCCTCTGCACTATCCTCAGATTGACACCGAAACGGACTAAAATATTCGTATTGAAGCTTCCAATAACAAAGAGTTCAACATTCATTTTCGAAATATATGATGGAGTGAATTGCGTCATAGTGCTCTTTTTCCATACAGGCGGTGCCCAACTGACCCTACTATACTGTGCCTTAACGTATGATACTCAATAGTAGATATATCATTATACATATACTAGCAGTATAGCCCGGCGTTGCTCGGGTGTAATGAAAGCTTTAAAACTAATCCAGGGTCCTGGAGCTCAGACTTAGCCTAAAGAATATTTGTGTGAAGTTTGGTGAGAATCGGATAAAAATTGTAGATTTGTATAAAGGACACACAGACAGATAAACAGACACACACACAAACATTTTGCCTTTTATATATATATATATATATATATATATATATATATATATATATATATATTATCGATTTTCTGCACTATTGTAAGAACTGAAACCTTGAAACTTCTGAATATCGTTTCTTATGTCTTTGTCTATGAGTGTATTAAATTTTATTAAAATCGGACAACTCCTTCTATAACCCGATTTTTTCGATTATCGGTTTTCGTTATTTATCGGGGGTATCTTGACACAAAACCTAGCTAAGAACACTCGCAGACACTTATAGTACAACTGTGTAAATTTTCAAGAAAATCGGTTCAGCCGTTTCGGAGTCTATAGGTAACGGATGCACACACACACACAGACAAAGTTTCATTTGTAAATAGGTTTAGATCAACGACATCTTGATATAAATATTTTACCGTCATTTTTTGAAGGTACGGACCCACTCGTATATATATAATTAAATTAATATATATATATATAATTAAATAATTAATGTTTAATATAATTTTACAAAAATTGCAGTTTAGAAAATCCAGTGTATAATGAAATTAATTGCAAATAAAATTTAATGTTATAATAAATTCGAGGAACAGACGTTTCATCCTCAGAAGTGTGGGATCGTCAGGCCAGGTCCGACTCAATTCGTATGTCGATCGCAGTATACGCCAAATGTTTTTAGGTAGAAACTTGACTATACTATACTATACTATAACTGTGTTTAACAATAAAATAGGACATTGCGGCCCAAATTTCACATCGAGGACGCCGGCTCATGTTCAAGACATCAGAGATCAAATCCGCTTGACGGCTGTCACAGCAAATAGTTATTTCCAGAAGATTTGTGTGTTGAATTATCCACAGTGATTTGAAACTGTTTGTCTACTAAGTGCAGATTCTCCAAGCGCAAACTCGAACCAGTAAAACCGAACGTTACGAGTTTAGCCAGACAATATTTTATTTTGTCCTTCTTTTGTGCCCTACTTATATATATATATATATATAAAAAGTAAGAACATGTTACTTTGACGACAATAACATTATTAAAACCTCTTGCCATTCCATTTGTCAGATACAAGTCTTATCGCAAAACATTTAAAAACACATTCCTGTTCAACCTCACACTATGGAAAAGTACTTGTTGACAGCACCAGTATAGTACTCCATGAAAAAAATAAACAAAAACTTAAAATTCTTGAGACCCTCTATATCAAATGAGACCAACTAAAAATTAAAAATTATTTATTAAAAGTTTAGAAACAATTTTTTATAATGCATGGGACCAACATTGAATAACCTGTTGCGTTTTTACCAACTTCCTTACATTTACAACCCGAAATAAAAGCCGTTGAACTGTTACTTCTCTATGTTTTCTTTAATTTTTTAAAATTTTATTTTATTCCACTCACTTAGTCTGGAAAAATCTCAGAACTTTAATACTAAATTGCCCTTTGCTTTCCGAAGATTTTCCACGGCCAATCAAGCAATTTTATACATTTTTCTTTTGTTATTACTTTTTCTATGTTAGTAACTTTCTCTTTTTCTCTCGGCTTTTCTGCCAACTACGATCGTCAAAAATTAAAATGCAATACCAATCATCATTATCTCTGAACTCGAATTCTGTTTAATTTTCATCTGTTTTTGTCATTCTCAATAACACTTTACTTCTTAGGGGCTTCATTGTCTTGCTTGAGGTGAAAATATTAAAGAAAATAGAAGGTAACATTTATTTAAAGCAGGTTGATATATGTTGACTCTAATTTGTAAAAGGTACAGGCTAAAAAAAAGATTTTCTCTATCAACTGTCACACAGTAGCGTAAGAGTAGTCAGGGGCATCAGAGTGTTGATCTAGAAGGTGACTGCGCAGATATCAGGTACAGATTTTCTTCTCTTGTTAGTAACTGGCACCGATATGTCAACAAAATATAAAGAAGCTACCTTTATGATGCGGAGATATGAAAGAAAGAAAGAAAGAAAGAAAGAAAGAAAGAAAAAGAACGAACCAAAGAAACAAAGCAAGAAAGAAAGAAATCAATGTTCCAACGTGATTTAACTGGAAAGTGAAAAAGAAAAGAAAAGAAAAGAAAGAAAGAAAGAAACAAAGAAAGAAAGAAAAAGAACGAAACAAAGAAACAAAGAAACAAAGCAAGAAAGAAAGAAATCGATGTTCCAACGTGATTTAACTGGAAAGCGGAAAAGAAAGAAAGAAAGAAAGAAAGAAAGAAAAAGAACGAAACAAAGAAACAAAGAAACAAAAAAAAAACAAAGAAACAAAGCAAGAAAGAAAGAAATCGATGTTCCAACGTGATTTAACTGGAAAGTGGAAAAGAAAGAAAGAAAGAAAGAAAGAAAGGAAGAAAGAAAGAAAGAATTAAAAAAACAAAATATTTGGGAGAAAGAAAGAAAGAAAGAAAGAAAGAAAGGAAGAAAGAAAGAAAGAAAGAAAGAAAGGAGGAAAGAAAGAAAAAGAAATATTTGGGAGAAAGAAAGAAAGAAAGAAAGAAAGAAAGAAAGATAACTACAAAATATAATATTCGGGAGAAAGAAAGAAAGAAAGAAAGAAACAAACAAACAAACATAGGTAAACAAATAAAATATTCAGGAGAAAGAAAGAAGGAAAAGAAAAAAAGAAAGGTAGATAGATAAAGTATTCGTGAGAGAGAAAAAGAAAGAAAGAATGAAAAAAGAAAGAAAATGGTTGGTTGAAAGAAAGAAAGTTAAAGTGAAGTGACGAGAAGAAGAAACATAAGTAGAGAAAAAATTTCTAAAGAAAGAGAAAAGAAAGATAGAACGAAACAGAAATAGGCAAATAAAATGTTCGGATAAAAATAAATGAAAGAAAATGGTTTCGAAGTCAAACTGAGAACTGAAAAGAAAAAGGAAAAATAAAATAGTTAAAAAAAAACGCAAATTTTTAAAATCAAATGGAAAAAATACACTAAAATTTATAAATGATGGAATGAAAGAAAAATAAAGTGAAGGAGAAAAGGAGGCTTAAAATAAGGTCAATTACAAAAAAGGGTACGAGTTTCATAAATCGGGAAAGAAAAGATGGCAATGTTTCTTGTAATCAGTCCTCGATTCGATTCAATGATTCCTCGAAAATGACTCTGTCTGTTGGACAAGAATATATATAAAAAAATGTGAAATTAGTAAAAAAAACTGAAACCCCAATTATTTTGGGAAATACGCATGCACTTCAAGTTGGTCGTAACGAGTAGAAAGAATACGAAAAACGACAATAAATTGACCATCTTCTCAAAGAAACCAAAATAATTATTCTCTGGTAATTTGGAGATCAGGAGACTAATTCGTGGTTTTTCTTTTTATTTTTTGGTAGATTATTATCAACAATTGTACTTTTAAGTCGATTGCGTTCCCCTGAATTTTTACTCTTAAAGATGTTTTCAAATTTCTAATCGCTATAAAGCAATGCCTTAAGATACGAGTTTTTCAGATAGAAGCCTTAGTTTAAGCTGAATTTTTTACCTTGAGATTAGAGATGGATTTTGAGATACGAGCGGGTTTCTGTTAAGCATCCAAGAGTTGGCGCATCAAGAGACAAACTACGAGAGTGTTTCCCCTCGGAGTACATGTGTTCACTTCGCTGTGGAAAGGTCACTTTTGTGTTTTTGGAAAATAAGGACAAAGTACGGCACAAAGACTTGACAGAAATGCTCAGCAACCTCTACATATTCGGGAAAGACATTAAATAACAGGACGAATTGGGTTCTATAGCCTTGGCTGGCAACCAGTCTACCACAGAAATTAATGGCAACCTACTGCGGGATAATCGTCCATTACTTTTTGCAGTAGACTGGTTGTCAGCCAAGGTTATAGAACCCAATTCGTCCTGTTATTTAATCCATAACTGAGAGGAAGAGACGGATTAATACCTTTCCCAGAGGTAGTGAATGCAAGAAATTCAACTGGAATTCGAACTCGGCTACCTGATTTCTTGTTTTGAGCCGATATCCACTGCATCACAACGCACACCCTCAAAATATATAGAAATGTAGTAATGAGTGTAAGGCAAGAATATGTCTTCAAACCGGATCTATTCAACTTATACAGCGAGAAAATTCTGAGAGCCCTAGAAGTCATGAAAGGATTAATCATTAGCAGTCACAATCTAAACAATATCAGAGATGCAGATTATACAGTGCTGATTGCAAACACGGAAAGGAAACTACAAAACTCCCTACAGAAAGTTAACTAAAGAAAGCGGAATAAAGGACTATATATACACTACAAGAAAACTAAATAGTCAGCATACATTGTCATCAGTAAAATGAAGAGATCAACAACTGGCCAAGGAGACTAAAATCAAACAGGAACAGAAATATAAATACATGGGAAGTGTATTAACTAAGGATGCATTTCAGAAGCTGAGTAGAGTATTGAGAGACAGGAAAATTTCATTGGAAACAAAGAGGGTTGAGATTGTTATATGATGTCTTTTTGCAAAGGATGGAAACGAAAAGGAAACTAATACTTAACATCAACAAAAGACAACTTAAGTCCCGGGAACATATAATGTGGAAGGATGGCTTGGAGAATCTGATACTCACAGGTGAGATAGAGAAAGAGAGAGGGAAAAGCAATGCGCAACATACTTGATGGGCGTGAGCAAATGGATGGCAGAGGTTTGGGTGAGATAATAGGAGAAGTGGTGTTAAGAGCTAATAAGGATAGGAAGACGTAAAAGGCCATGATCGCCTACGTCCTGAAGTGACATGGCACATAGAAGAAAAAAGATGAAGAAAATAAATAAATGAAGAAGGAAGAAAGGAAACCAAATAAAATACCTGAAAGAAAGAAAGAAAGAAAGAAAGAAACAAAATAAAACGTTTGAAAGAAAGAAACCAAATAAAACGTTTGAAAGAAAGAAAGAAAGAAAGAAAGAAAGAAAGAAAGAAAGAAAGAAAGAAAGGAAGGAAGGAAGAAAGAAAGAAAGAAAATGCTTGGAAGAAAGAAAGACAGAAAGAAAGAAAGAAAAAAGATACGTAGCCAAAAAAAAAAAAAAAATGGTCAGACAGCGTTCCCGTACAATCTTCGATGTTAAGCAACGTCGAACCTGGTTATTACTTTAATGGACGACTGCTTGAGAATCACTCAGTCAGTACATGATATACGCTTTGGCGATCATATCTCCAAAGACACATGACTCACTGAGCAGAAGATTTTCCGTAGATTGCCAGTAATTTCTGTTGTGTACTGGCTGTCCACCAAAGCTACAGAACCCAATCTGCTTTGCTATTTAACACATAGCTGGAGGGAGAAGAGATAGATTAATACCTTTCCCGGAGATATTTACGCGTAACTGACTACAAGGAATCAATCTAGAATTTAACTCGGTTCTCCGATTTTGCGTTCCGAGCTGATATCCACTGCACCAGAAACTATACTAGGTGCTATAAGAATAAATGTGCGGCTGGTGTAATTGATAATGGTTTGCAATTGTTAATTTAAGAGCCGAGTTCCAACTCCTGTTGGTTTTGTTATATTCATCTACATGCGAATATTTTGGTAAAGGTATGAATCCACCTCTTCGCCCTCCCCAGCTATAGATTAATTATTAAGACTTTTATCTCTAAACCATTATGTCCTCTTAAAATCGTACAATCTAAAAATATTCACTAGTTTGGAATAACCTGTAAAACCGAAGAAAACGAATCCACCAAGGAAAACCGACTGAAATTCGAACTAGATTCTTTGATTTCTTATTTCGAGACGCTATTGTCTACACCATCTGCACATCCACGATTACAGTTTCTGGTATTTTCCAAGGCAGTGATGCATCTATGTACCGATCAGGCTTGAACTTGCTTAACTTCGATGATCGGAATAAACCAGAGTTTTATCGTGTTATGGCCGTTAGCTGGATACTATGACAAAGGGATACTATGGATAAGCTTGTTTTTCCATATGCCGTGTCCCCTCAGGATGTAAACGACAATGGCCTTCCACATGTTAACACCCCTTTTCTTGTTACTCCTTCCAAACCCTCATCTGCCAACAATCTCCTCAAGTCAAGTCGTTGCTTTCCACTCTCTCCATCCCTCTATCCGTCCCATGAGTATCAGATTCTCCAAGTCTTCCTTCCATATTACTTGTTTCAGAAACTTAAGCTATCTTTTCCTGACGTCAAATATCAGTCTCATTTTCGGTTCTATCCTCTCCAAAACTTCATCGTTGCTCACATAGTCGGTCTATTGTATCTACAGCATCATTCTGCAGAACCACATTTTTGTTGCTTCGAGTCATTCTTTCATCTTTCGCTGCTATATAGAAGGACAGAGATCACACAACAATGCAGTATTCTTTTTCCTGGATATGCGTTGTGGTGCAGCGGATATCGACTCGGAATGAAAAATCGGAGAACCGAGTTTGAATATCAATTAAATTCGTTACATTTACTTACGTGCAAATAGCCGTGCGAAAGATATTAATCCGTCTCTATCCTATCAGGACAGGTTGTAAAGCCTTGGTTGGCAGCTACTCTACCGTAGAAAGTAATGACAACCTACTACGGGAAAATATTCTGCCCATATCACGTATGCCACTTAATTGACGGACTCTCTTCCATGTTTCAACGGATTTTTCCTGTCCCTTAATACTCCACTCAGCTTCTGCATCTTTGACCCTGCCAGTACGCCTTCGAATCTCAGTGTCACACTTTCCGTCTTCTGTTAAAAGATTTTTCCAGGAATCTAAATTTCTGTACCTGCTTGATTTTAATAATCCCTAGACATGCAATTGGCATTTTGGGCTGCTCTTCTTACTGATGACAATGTATTCAGTTTTCTATGTAATCCCTTCTTTCCGATTTCTTTATCTACTCTTTGTAGAAGGGTTTGTAGTTTTCCTTCCGTGTCGGTTCTCGGCACTGTATCATCTGCGTATCTTATATTGTTTAGATTGTGGCCGCCAATGACAAGGCTTAGAGCTAAAATGGACATAAAGTTGTAGAGGAGCCTATGATCACTCTTTAGCTGAGAACCTTTTAACATCTTCCTTGTAAGATTGATTATTTCCTTCACAATTTTTAAAATTGATCAGAAATGATTCATTTTTGTCTTATTGAAGACAATTTTTTGACATCTAATGATGAAATTATATGAATTTTGTTTCTTTAAATATTGAAATCTATTAGCCATTTTCTCCCATTAAGAGCTTGATCAGAGGAGAGATCAGCACCTAATTTGGATAGTACTGTTTTTGTAAGTGCATTTGTGATAGTATCTATATAGATGTTTACTAATGATCTGAGAATGTTCTTTGACAAATCATTCAACAAGCAGAAAGAGGGGAAAACCGAGGGCCTTGAACCAAGTTTACTGTTCATTTATTAAAAGTATGATAGACAAGTTGAAAAGGAAATAAATAATTTAAAAAATAGATAAAAATAGAAGGGTGTTGAATAGTGTTTGCTCTAACCAACTTCCCAAAACTAAGCAAATGACCAAAAATGCGAATTTTGGAGGGAAGTCTTCTTACTTTGGCTGATAATTTTTCAAACTTTTCCTTGTTATGACCAAAACTTTTCTTCAATTTCATTTCATTTCTATATTAATGTTGTTCACACTGAAGACAAGAAAACATTTTTCATCAACTGGAAATGATTACAAAATATAATTCAAGAAGGAAGAACGACAAATTACCAAATACTTTTCATGTTTCCATTCTTTTGACATGCTGGATCAAAATGTTTTAAAGAATTCTAAATTTAGCATATACATCCATTAGAACTTTTGTACCTCTTATTTGTTAATCGAAAGAGACAAAACCAAAGCACTGAAGTTGACATTTCTATGAAAAAGACAAATTTGTACAGATAAAGTTCTCAGGTAAGAAGCTTTTCACCACACCAAATTCTGATGTTTCAGTCATTTGATCAAGTGTAGAGAACCCTGGGAGCCCATGTACGGTCAAAGTAGATTAAATAAAAAATTTGTGTTCCGAGATTAGGTTATTTTCAATCTTTTGTAGATCCTTGTATTTTTTATTTTAGGAGATAATCTTTGAATTGATTCATCGGTTAATTTTAATTTTACAGGGTATCCCTTAAGTTTGGACATATAGGCAAAAATGCATATTTTTAAGAAATTAAATTATCAAGAACATTTTTTTAAATTGGAATATTAAGATATCTTGGATATGATTTGTGGTGAAAACGTTGATTTGCGTGAACTTGGTGCAATATCTCTACATTACATGAGTACCTCGATGTAGTTTAATGGTTAGCAAGCTCGTCTCGCTAAACCCTATTACAACTTACTACAGAGTTCCATCCTCACTGAATAACCCATACTTTCAGCCCTGTGCAATATCTAATCGACGTTAAGAAAATCGTCTCTCCAGAACTTATTACAACTGTCTATTTAGTTCGATCCTCATTGGGTACCCAATGCATTCGAGTTTGCGGCACATAGAAAATCATTATCTCCACATTGCCGTAAATTTCAGCACATCCTCTTTTTATGCGTTCAATCGAGTGTGTTGCGTCTGTGATTTTCATTGGATACAATTCGTCCTTTAAAAATAAGTCAATTCTTTACGCTTTCGATAAAACTATGTTTAATCTGTGGAGGTAAAAATAATATAGTTAATGAGATTTTCAGACTTTAGGGACACCCTGTACATTGACAAGATACTAGTAAAGCAAAGAAATAGGAAGTATATTTACAGGTACCGATAGCAATGATTGAGAGACAAAGTAAAGAAAGTATTGTCGGCGTGTATCAGCCGGAAGAATTTACACATTGCGGGATTCAGAGCTGCGGAGGACAGCTGACAAATTTGATGAGTCGAAGTGAATCCAAGCGCATAGCCAGACACGATGTGGATGTAACATTTGTCGCCCTCGGATATTAGAGAAACGTGATAACAATGCAAAGTTTGTTTCTCTTTCGCAATGTGTATCGAGACGTGTTGGCATTGCAAAGGTTCTCGGGCAGGAATATGGAATCGGGAAGCTGTGTTCAATTTGGGGGATTAGACATATTTCGAACAAAATTTTCTGGGTTGAACTAAATAAAATTTGAACGCAATTGCATGCTTTCAACTTCAGATGAAATTTATTTTTTTAATCATTTCACCGATTAGCAAAGAAGTTTTACTGTCACTGGTGGGCAGTGGGGTACATAGGAGGAAAGTGATGAGAAAGAGGGTCATGTTATACGGGGCGTCAGTAAGAGGATAAGAGAAGGATGAGAATAGTGGTGTGATGAGAATGGAGTGGACAAAGAAAAGAGCATGAGAGAAAGGATGCTAGTCAGTGAGATAGGAGATGACTGTTGACCTTACATTTAAATTTTTGGACACCGTAGCTGTCTGGGAAGTAAGTATACGTATATGTATTTATTGGTAATTTTGCTATAAATTATTATTGTTAATAATTTTTTATACATAAAACATTTTTCTAGTATTTTCATTATAAGAATGTATGTTTCTAATAACATAAATCTTTATTTTTTGTGTTTGAAGTTCTCTATAAGTCCATAACTGGGGAACATGACAAGTGCTACAATATCAGTCCAGTATTGGCTTTGGAACAACAGAAATTAAGAGGTGGCTCCAAGCTCATCAAAATAACCATTCTTCTGATCATAGGCATTGTTGCCTGATGTAGTTTATCGTCATACCTAGGACACTGTTAATTAGTGTAAAGAATCGACAAAACGTAAAGAAAGTAAGGTAAAAAAATAAAGTAAAAATTTAAGCTGAATATAAAATTTTAAAAAAGCTGTTAGGTACACTTAAAGAACGAAAACGGAACTTTAAATAAGATTTTGCTAATTATGTCTACTGCCTAAGATATTTGCATTAGTATAAATACGAAAACAGAACATTATACTTCAAATAAATGATAAAAGAATTGTCAGAATACTGCAGATTTTTTTCAAATTATATCGAAGTTTGATTATTTGTAATAATTTAAATTGGATATTATTGCAATCATTTGTTGGTCATAATGATGACATGCCGGAGGTTAACAAGGAAAAAGATAGGAAAGAATAAATTCAAATTGCTGAAATATTTGAGTAATCTAGAACACATATAACAAAGATGGAGAAATAACAGTAAATGGGTGGGGAGTAGAAGGGTCAGACCGTTGATAAGAATAAAGAACAAAAGAATAGAAATGAAGAATAAAGAGAAAAATGGAAAGAGAAAAAATTAAACAAAAAAGAGAATTAAAAAGAGTTTTAGTTTGAGTTTTGTTTAACGTCATATCAACACCTCTGTGAGTTATTTAATGCTAAAAAGGTGAGTGTTTTAAGGATTTTTTAATGCTTGGTGTTAGTGAGAATGTTTATTTAGTTAGATTTTGACGATGTTTTTTTATTTTCATTTTAAAAAACTGAAGACATCTTCTATTTTTGTATTAAAAATATTGCCGGTATAAATTTTTTCTTCAAAAATGTATTATAGTAATAACTTTTTTTCCAAAACCATGTTATGGTAATAATTTTTCCCTTCAAAAATGTATTGTTGGTAATATTTTTCTTTCAACAATGTATATTTTTCTATAAAAGTCTATTTTTATATATATAACTATATTTTTATACTTTCATAGTGTTTTAACCCCAGTTTGGGTTGTAACTATTTGCCAATAGCTAGAACCCTTACAGGTGTTGCCACTCAAAAAGGTTATAGTAATAATTGTTTTCTTTCAAAAATGTATTGTTTGTAATATATTTCCTTCTAAAATGTATATTTTTCTATAAATGTAAATATTTCTATATAAGTCTATGTTTATAATTTCATGGTGTTTTAATCCCATTTGGAGTTTAACTATTTGCTCATAGCTGGACCATAGCAGGTGCTACCACTCTGAGTCAGGGTGGACCTGGGAACAATCGCAATAAGGAGGTGTTCTATGCTTCTCACAACCTTCCATTACACTCCCAGGACCGAAAAAAAAAAGAGAAGAGAGAAGAGATACGAACATTTTGAAAAAGAGAAAAAAAAAGAATAAAGAGAAAGGAAAAGAAAAAATGTATGAATAAAAGAAAAGAGATAAGGGAGCAAAGAAAGAAAAAGAAAAAACTAAAGAGAAAAATAGAGAGAAAATAAGAAAGAAAGACCAAGAAGAAATAAAAATGTATAAAAAGGAAAAGAGAGATAAAATAAGTATAAAGAAAAAGAGAATGAGAAGAAAGAAAGAAAGAAAAAAAGAAAGAATCATAAGGGGAATAAATAAAACAATTAAATATAATAAATAAAAGGCTTGTTTTTTTTTATGACTTATCAACCATTTTCAGTATATTTAATGTCAGAAAATATTCTAGGTAGATTCATAACTTTTTCAAAAGTCACCCATCTAGCTACTGACAAGACACGACGCGGCTTCAACAGTGTTTCAACTTGCTTTTCTATGAACGTAAGCCAGTAAATAAAAGCCGATATATAAAAAAGAAAGAATTCTAAGTATCCAAATAAAATGTTCGGAAAAAATAAAGAAAAAAGAAAGTAAGAAAATATAACATAAATAATCAAATAAAACGTTACAAAGGAAGAAAGAAAAAATGAAAAATAAAAAAGTTCACTAGAAAAAATATGAACGAAAGAAATAAAGAAAAAAGAGGCTTCAAGGTCAAAATTCGAACTCTATACGCAAAAATAAGATGAGATAGAAAAAAGAAGGAAAGAAAGAAAGAATGAATGAAAGCAAGAAAAATGAAAATAATAAATAAATAGATAAATAAATAAATAATGAAAGAAAAAAAGAACCTTTGAAGTCAAGATTCGAACTGTAAATGGAAGGGAAAAATATAAAAAAATATTAGAAATATATAAGAAGCAAAGAAATAACAATGGAATGAGGCTTCGAAGTAAAATTTCTAACTGTAAATTGAAAAATGAAGATATAAATGATATCAGAAAATAAGGAAAAGGAAAAAGAAAGGAAAAAAGAAAGAATAACGAAAAAGCGAAAAGAAAATTATTTTTAAATAAAAATAGGGACACGAGAAATAAATTAATAAATAAATACAAAAAAGAATGCAAAAAGGAAGAATTGAAAAAGAAAGAATAAGATTATAAAAAATATATATAAATATAAAAAGTGTCAAATGAAAAGAATGAATAAATGAATGAATAAAAACGAGTCGTAACGAGAAAATCATTTTAAAATAAAAATAAGCAGATAAAATAAATATAAGAATGTCAGGAGATATTTAGATGGCAAGCAGTAGGGAACGAATCGAACTTTCATCCATGTTCTTGCAAGCGAATTACGCTCTGCGATAGTGGATGGTGGCGGATTAAAGAAAATCGACTGCGCCATTATTGATTCTTAGTAGACAATTTCTTTCTGCGAATACATTTTTTTCTTTGTTTTCACGTGACTTCTAACTGGGAAATGCTTCTTAATAATAACAATCCACCCAACATCACGGCTCTCTTTTTGAGAAGCAAAGAGAGAAAATGAAGAGGATTGCACGTGTGAGAGAAAAAATGCAGAAAAACTCACGAAAGACTCAGGGTTGAAAATTCAGAGAGAAATAGAAAGAAAGTTTAATTTTCTTCTTGTGCAACCCGAATATTTTTTTTGCGTATTTTTCGATTTTATTTTATTTTGCGACGAATATAAAAGAAAATATGTACAAGTTTACTTTGATCCCCTTCAAATGAAAAAAAAGTCTAGGACTTCAAAAATCAAACAAATTTTCCCCTTTGCTTAAATTGGTCTAATCCAATTTTGACAACCGGCAACGTAAATCCATGTTTTTAACTTTTCTTTTTTCAGTTTTTTCGAGATTTTTTCGTTCTTATCTTTTGTATTTCTTATGCTTAATTTTTTTTACCTTTATCTCCATTTGTATTTGTCTCTATTTTTAAGACAAGGTTTCGTAATTATTTACATCATTTACATTGTTTGGGCTGTTGCCTGTATTCACGACGTTTCGGACATTCTACGCTCAAGTCTTCTTCAGATGATTAGAATTTTGAATTGAACCCTTGATGGTCCCGTTTATAAAGGCGTTGGTTGAATCCAGTGTTTGACCCAATGTGTTTCGATTTCAGTACTTAGCTACAGAAGTGTTGAACAAAAGCGCCAAGAGTTGAATTAAAGCAAGATAACTGGTACTGAGGCAGATGAAAAAGACATGGCTCGCGGAACTAGAACAATCTACCCCGGTAAAAATTTGAAATTCAAATCAGCTGAAGAAGGCCGGAGCGTACAATGGCCGAAATGTCATAAATATTGGCAACAGAAAAAAAGGACAACTGTTCGAACACTGAAAATAATTACACTCATCTTAGAAATAAAGACCAATATAAAAAAGGGAGGTATAACAAGTAAGATATACGGAAGATGAAGGAAACAGTCAATTTATTAACGATGAATTAAGAATATTTTCTGTTTTTTTTTAATTTAATGTTTTCCAATCTTTGTACCATAAAACGTTTTAAATACGAATCGAGATTCTTTATAAACTGTAAAAAATTAATATTTTTCTTCTGCATTTTTGTAAGAGTTTTCAACCATATAAGACCTAGAAGCTGCTAGAATGTTAGATGTAATGTTTAAGTGCGTGAAGTTACATGAAAAATTGTTACAGACAACTAGACCGTATCAGAAACAAATGTTCAAGCATTTATTATTGGTTAAAGCGAGAATATTCTGAGGACCCTAGATGTGATGCCAGGATTCGTTATATAAGGCCACAATTTGATCAACATAAGGTAAGCAGAAAGGAAACTACAAAACCTCCTAAAGAAGGTAGGTGAAGAGAGTGACAAAAATGGACTACAAATAAGCTGCAAGAAAACCGAATGCATGGTCATCAGCAAAAAGAGAAGCCCCAAATAGCAAATACAGGTGGGGGAAACTAAAATCAAGCAGGTACAGAAATTTTAATACCTGGGAAGTTTTCTAATAGAAGATGGAAAGTGCGACACAGAGATCCAAGGGCGAATCGGCATGGCAAATGACGCATTCCAGAAGCTGAGGAGAGTATTCAGAGACAGGAAAATATCACTAGAAACAAAGGGTACTGAATTGTTATGTGATGTCAGTTCTTCATTATGGCAGTGAATACTGGACAATATCATCGAAGATGAAGAAAAAACTTGAAGTAACTGAAATGTAATTCTATAGAAGGATGCTGTGGTTATCAGGGATCGAGCATGTGAGCAATGATGAGGTTTTGGAAAGGATGGAAACGAAAAGGGAATTAATACTGAGCATCAGGAACAGACAGCTAATGTTTATGTAACATGCAATGAGGAAGAAGGGCTTAGAGAATCTGATACTAACAGGCCAGGGGAGGAGAGACAGGGGAAAACAGCGTGTAACATACTTGATGGGCTTGAGCGGGTGGATGGTAGTACGGATTTTGCGTGGTGTAACAGGAGAAAGGGTTCTAAGTGCCACCAAGGGTAGGGAGATGTAGAAGGCCATGATCGCTAACATCCTGAAAGGACAAGGCACATAGTAAAAAGAAGATTGTGTATGCATATTAAATATTTCATTTACATTTTAATTAAACCGCCTTGTGTTATTTCAGGTAAGCAAGCGATTTCATGGTTCCTTGGAACATGTAATAAACTAAGACTGTAAACCTATAGTATTTTACCTCACATACACGCATGCAATAATTTCAACTCTTCTCTTGACTTGTTCAAATATAGCATATTTAATTTTTGCAACAAGTGTAATCTAGAAAATTATATCGGTGATACTAAAAACAGAACTCCATCTTCGGTTTAATAACTACAAGGAAACTACCAGGAACAACAACATAAATTTCAATTTAGCTATATATTTTAAAAAAGAAATTATTTTGAAAATGTTCGCGATATCTATCCAGCGTCCTTATTTGACTTCCAACAGAATTACTAAAAATAAGGTTTAAGATTAATTGTTAAAGTAAATATTTAGATTACACGTTTCAATAGAGATTTAAGCATACTGGGAGATCATAGACATATGCATTATCGGCTCGGAACGACAAATCGGGGTGCCGAGTTCGGATTTCAGTTGAATTCGTTGTATTTACTTACGTGAAAATATCATTGGGAAAGGTATTAATCCGTGTCTTCTCTCCAGTTATGGGTTAAATAACTGAGCGGATAGGGTTCTCTAGCATTCTGTGTTCCAGTATACTGTCCGTTTTTTTTTTTTTTTAATAATAATTTCCTGTCTTCCTCGGAACTTGCTTGAATAAAAGTTGAATATATTAAGACACATTTTCTAATTTGTTCTTTATTCATTCTATCATATATATATATATATATATATATAGAGAGAGAGAGAGAGAGAGAGAGAGAGAGAGTAGTGTGCAAAAGTATTAGAACAAAAACTTTTTATCTTTTATGAGGTATCAAAATAAAGTTTAAAATCACTCCTGTCCTAACACTCTTGCACAATACCGGTAATCTGCAAAAGTATTAGGACAGGGGTGATTTTCCTAAAAATCTCACTGAAATTCAAATACAGGGTGAAAGGCAAGTAAATTGCTGATAAATATTGATTATTTAAAACAAAGTCTAAAAATGTTTTAAAAAGAAGTTATATTTAATTTTTCCTATTTTCTATGAAACAAGTTATTTTGAAACTAATCTATGGAACATCTATAGGATATTTTGGATAAAAAAAATGATAAATCTAATGTTACTTCGCAAGGCACACTTTGGGAATAAATAGAAGCTGCTTGGCAGGAGATACCATTAGATATATTGAAGAAGCTTGTGATCTCAATGCCTGACAGAATGAAGGCTGTGATCAAAGCAACAGGTAAATATCAAATTTATTTTGTCACAAGTATTTTTTTCTTGTTAAAGCATTTGTAAATCAAATAAATTTACTTTAATTAAATTGTTTACTTTCAGTCAATATACCTCATAAAAGATAAAATAGTTCTTGTCCTAATACTTTTGCACAGTACTATATATATATATATATATATATATATATATATATGTGTGTGTGTGTGTGTGTGTGTGTGTGTGTGTGTGTATTCCTTGGATCACAATAGCATATTTTATGTCAAAATTAGGTCAGTCTTGTTGAGGTTGGCTACAAAGGCATTATTATTTTGTAAAATGTCCCTTTTGTGATCACATGAAATTTTTTAAAAAATTCATTGAGTTTCAGCTGTGTGTTTTATCGCAATAGGAGATATATTAGCAGTTCTATTTGGAAAGGTGAAATTGGTAAAAAAACAACAGTGTGCAAATTAATATTTTGAAATTATTCGATGGCATCACACTCGTGGAATGATTCCGTTCTGAGTAAATTATTTTCTATTTTGATGAGTGTGGCATTTTCTTAATAAAACCACTACTCTCCCAAGCCAACATGCACAAGAAACATATTAAAAAAAATCTAAAAAAAAAACTTCAAAAAATCCATCATTTCAACGTCCTATAACATAACAATCCAAACAATATATTTCATATGAAAAATTCTCTTCGAGTATGCAAAATGACGTTAGTTTTTCAAGGGAAACCAAACACATTCATACAGCTTTCATTTTGCCTCTTTATATTATTCATATATATAGGCATCGTTCATTCAGCAATGAATTAGAATACTCTCAGCTATTGGGCGTATATAATGATAATATACATGCTAAAAATTCTGCCTCCTTCTACCAAGCGCCCATAGCTAAGAAGTAGAATCGCCGACTGACGCCAATTCGGTCGGGTTTCAATCCTGGGTAAAAAACAATCGGATGTCTAACTGTACTGATGAGCTGTGATACATCGAAACAGATCTGTATGCGGATGACTATATATATATATATATATATATATATATATCAGCTGTCACTATATACATACATACGTATATATATATATATATATATATATATATATATATATATAGTGACCAGCTAATATATATATATATATATATATATATATATATATTATGCTCCCATTATGATTGAGCTCTCTGGAGAATAAAATTTTAAAAACAGTTTCCACTTCAGCTATAATGCGTGACTCTTCAGAAATGAATTGTGTTCTCTCGATGACTGGCGTCTGTATACACTGCTTACATACAAGATGTTAAAATTTCCCTTCTCTGACCCCATGCGCCGATGGCTTAGGGAGTAGAGACTCCGACTGACACCAAATCGGTTGAGTTTCGATCCTGGCCAGAAGCAAGTGGATATGTCTAGCCACACTGATGAGCTGTGATACAGCGAAACGGGCTTGTATGTGGATGACTAATATATATATATATATATATATATATATATATATATAATGGCTGGACACTCGTATTCCAGGGCAACTAACTAATCCCCAATGCAGACGCCTGCTCAGGAACACTTGTGCTTGTTCACAACTCACAGAGCCCACCTGTGATTTATACTGCAGCTATCCTGAGCAGACCTCAGTTACAGTTTCTGGGAGATAAACAATCTAGCGTTAACAACAGTCTGAACAAAGCCAGGACACTCCACTCGTCGGTCACGATGACTTCTGACGTCAAGCTAGCACAACACCTCAAAGGAAACCGTCTACCCAATTTTACTCACAAGTCTTAGGTCAACCCGTAGTATGGTCCTTCAGACGGATAACATAAAGAAATCACCTTTCTGACAAATAGACTGCAGTGAGACTCGAACCCGGGTGTCATGGTCAGAAGGTGAACCTTCTAACCACTCGGTTACACGTCCGTATATATATGTATATAACTTTCCGAGATCATTTTCAGGGGTGTGAGTTATGGTGAGAATTGTAACCAGAAAACTGTGTTGCTTAAAATTACTGTACATTTTTTCCTGCTTCAAATTGAACGTGAAAATTATCCAAAATAGAATGTTTTTATATGTTGTAATGCCATGTTCATGCATGAAAAAACTGTTCTTTTTATAAACATTTTAGGACATTACTACAGTATTCATAGCTGATTCTATTAAATGACAGCTTAAGTGTTTTAATGAATATTGCGTCACCAATATTAACTCACACCCCTGAAGATGATCTCGGAAAGAGGTTGAAAGTAATTGAGCACTTTAAGATATGAATGAAAAAACATCTGTCAACGTTACAGCTCATTTCTGACATCTTTTGATTGTATACGCGAAAGAATATCCGTGAGTATGAACGAATTTTATTAAAAATGAACAAACATAGTGTTTGCAGTTTATTTAAGCTGATATGTTTAAAAGAAAATTTCTTGCCTATATACACAAACACACACACACACACACACACACACACACACACACACACACACACACACATATATATATATATGAAATGTATTTTAAAATAAATAAGCATTATATACATATTAATGAGTAAGTTACAAATTATCTTTATTTTCGCCATATCTTTAAGTTTGTTGCGTGACATGCTGCACATGCGTGGTTATAGTTTGTACTTCTGTGGTACTGTGATCGTAGCCTGGGCTCGATCAAGATAAAACATCAATCAGGTGATCACAATAGTACTGACTGCATGTGCAGAAGGCAGTGTAAAAAAATTAAAAAATATCTGATGGCGAAAGAGCTGGTAATGTTTGAATTACAGTCGTATTATATGTGTGCGTGCGTGAATCGTAGGCAACTCAAAGGTAATGTTTTAGAAGCAAGGTAAATCTGGCTGGTTAATATTTGAGAATTCGCTTTGAAAATCATTAACGAAAGCAAATGACTTTTCTCAAACCATTCAAGAATATTACCGGCGGATCTAAGACATACTGGAAAAACCAAAACAGAAAATATGAAAGAACCTCAGAGTCACAAGCTTCAGTGCCTCGTTCTGCAAAGACCTGCCAAATATGAAATGAATATATTAATGTTTTATAATACCACAAGCTGACATTTTATCACCCGATATTTTCATCATTTGCTTGGATTCTCTGAACTTCTGCCGATATCATTAAAGACAAGCAATACACATTCCATCCACAAAGCAATAATAAATGTCCAACCAGCATTTGCTGTCATACAAAAGTACAGGTACTTCGTAACACTTCAGTATTTTTCCTTTGCTTCCAAAACATGTTTTTATTTTAATACTATGCTTAGCTTTTAGAATGCTTCTTTGGCAATCCAAATACGTCTTCGAAGCTTACGGCTTATCACGTTGAATACACCGGTTCTCGCTCAATCACCGAAGTTAGGAAACGTTGAGTACTTAGATGGGTAACCGCTTGGGAATACCAGGTGCTGTAAGCGTATAGTAACGGATGTGCGTTGTGGTGCAGTGGATATCGGCTCGGAAAGAGAAATCGGTGAGCCGAGTTCAAATTCCAGTTGAATATCCTGCATTCACTTAAGCACTGATACCCTTGGGAAAGGTATTAATCTGTCCCTTCCCTAGGGTAAGACTTAGGGACCCTGCCATTAAAACAAATCCCAATGAATCTTGAACAAACAAAAACAATAAAACAAATAAACAAAACAAATCAAAACGATTTTCAGCATTAAATGATCTAATGAAGGTTGATATGCTGGTTAAATGAACCAACCAATCAACAACCAACCAACGACTTCGAATCTCAGTTTCCGTCCTCTGTCAAATATTCAAATGTCTATACCGGCTTGGTTTTAGTATCCTCGAACTGTTGTTGACATTTTTGGCTCATCCTGTTGCTAATAACTATGCAAGTTTTATTCTTAGTCTTTTCTTCTCGCTTTCCTTCACCCCCTTCTTTAGGTGGTTTTTTTATTTTCCCTTTCTGTGTTTTCTATCAATACTGTGTCATCTGCATATTTTATATACAGATAACACAGATGATATTTAAGATTGTGGCCACCAATAATATGTTATGGTATGTCTTCTAATTCCCTCGCTGTATTTGTTTAATAGATCCGGTGAGAAGACACATATACATTGTGGTTGCTGTGGATATCAGCCCGAAACGAGAAATCGAGTAGCCGAGTTCGAATTCAAGTTGAATTCCATTGCATTCACCTTGAGAAAGGTATTATCCCGTCCATTTTCTCCAGTTATGGGTTAAACAACAAAAACAGACTGGGCTTTATAGCTTTGGTTGGCAGTCAGTATACCGCAGAAAATAAAGACAACCGAGTGCGGGATAATCTTCTAACCAGTCAGTCGTGTCTCTTTCGAGACATGATCGCCCAAGCGTGTTTCACTTATGGCACGTAGCTGACTTAGAAGACATATCATTGTTTTACACCCTTTTCTATTTGTGTATATCTGCTGAAATCATGTTCTGTCTGTATGCAGGTAGTCTGCTAGATTCGTGATTATTCTCAGATCTTTGTGTCGTAATTTGTCGAACGCTTTAAGAACACAGGAACACATCCTTCGGTTTTTGTATTTGTTGCAACCTAAAAAGGTTACTGAATGAGAAATAGCCAAAACGAAAGTTGGAAAACTAATAGTAATCTTTATAACATCAACAAAACACAATACTCGCCAGACGCGTGAAGTAGCTAAGCACTGCCAGTGGTGAACTGCCAGACAGCAATATAGATATTTGCCAGTGCTCCCACCACTCAACAAGGTCAGTTTTTAAGGTGGATTTATCAGCAGTACTGTGGAAAAATTTCCAAATACTCTCAGTATTTCCCATTTTGGGGACGCCTAAGGCACCGAGCAATAAACTCAGCCTTCTCCCGAGGGAAAGGTAAAGCCTGGGGCGATTACGCACTGGAGCTTATGTTAGACAGTAATATAAACCCCACCTCACAATATTGTTCAACGTAATTATGAAGATTGGGACATACCCATATATGGTCATAGGTACGTATATAACAGTATTGCTTTTTCTGGCAACATTCTCAGCATAAATATCGAGTTAATTGTTCCTGTGCCGTTGACGAAACTGCACTTTTCATTTCTTTTCTTACCGTTGGCCTGATTGTGCTGCTCGGTCTATTCATTAGAATAGTCCTTAAACAGAACCCCAACTAAGTCTTACTCAACCTGAAGACAGAGAGACGATTTCTTCATCTGTAATGTATATAGTCGGAGCATACACAGTTATAACAGATGTGTTAAAAGACTTTAGTTTCAGTTTAGCTATAAAAATTCTTTCAGATAACTAACTGTAGCCCAGAATGCATTTTTTCATGTCTTGGTCTAGTATAAACCAAACTTGTGTTTCATTTTTCTCTTTACCTGCATATATAATCATGTCCTTCATTACCAATTTTTCTCAGGCCAGTCTCCGTCCGTAAACAGAACCCCAACAGTACTTCACCCGAAGACAGAGAACTTAACAATTGTAAGCTCTAGAGGAACACTGAATATTTAACTAAATACACTCAGACCAAGGCTCAAAATTTTCCCAGTAATCATGTGATCAGACAACCGAGCTTCCGTCTGTAGATAGAGCCAATCTCGCGGAGATCTGACGATGAACTCTCTTTGAGGTCATTAATTAAGGCGTCACCCCGAATTCATTTGTGTCAATGGGCGTGTCTTATTTACTCCACAAAATAACCGCGTTCGAGATTTTTTTTTATTTTCATTGTTAGAATTCTCTCCCTCTTCTTCCTTGCGAGTTTGCTAGGTAGTTAATGTTGTATTTCTTTCTTTTTGATTCAATCATTAGTTTTTGAAACATTTTTTCTTCTGATATTCATACGTGTACGTTCAACGAATTTTTGGCGCGTCGGTACGTTAAATATATCTTAAAGAACTTGTATCTTGCATTGTTTGCTTCTGCTCCAATGAACCTAGCTCACTGGTCCCCACTATATATAAATTTACTGGAGCCACGAGATTAGCAACTAGGTGCCACCTTTTTTACTGTGAAACCAATAAGATATAAACGCAAATTCTACTCCATCAGCTTCTTTTCTCGCATTCCCCGTCTTTGGAATTCCCTTTCATCTACTTGCTTCTCCGACAGCTACAATCCCCAAGAATTTAAATGTAAAGTCAATAGTCATCTCCTATCTCACTAACCTGCATCCTGACTCTCATGCTCCTTTCTCCGTCCACTCTACTCTCATCAGTATTCTCATCCTTCTCTTACCAGAGTGACAAGTTATAGGGGGTGTCAGGAACTTCCTGACACCCCCTATAACCTGTCACTCTTTCACATAACTTTCCTCCTATGTAAACCCCTGCAAAACAATGGCAGTAAAATGTTTTGCTTGGGGGCAATATGATTATAAAAAAATAAATAAAAGTTCTTTCTTTCTTTGTCGGGGTTTCTCCAGTAATCCAGTTTTTTTTAATTGATTTTAACGCATTTTGTGTTCCTATTATTTGGTTTCACCATAAAAATCATATTTCCTATAGTGAACTTATTACGCCGTTTTCCACCTTTTTTTTTTCATTTTTAAATACAATGAAAACACTTTTTCGTCAATTTTGTAAAGAATTATGTCTTTTTTGCTGTTCTTTCTTATTTACTTTTGATCTGGTAACAATTTGTCGAACATCGATTTAATTTTTCTTGCAAACATTATATCTCCCGGTGACAAGCCTGTTGCTGTATTGAAATTCAGGCTTATTAAGAATTTTTCTAGTGCATCTTCACTCACATTTTCATTATACCTTGTGTGATACAGTGACTAGTAATATGTTCTTGGGCATTTTACAACTTGTAAGCGGTGAATTGCGAACCGATATCCGAGATTATGACACCCGGAATGCCATATCTCGCACATTGTGTTTGTAAAGGTTCATTGTAACCATAGAGTCTTTTGTTGTTGTTGTTGTCGTTGGGTTTTTTTTTTGTTTTGTTTTTTATTTTTTGCACTTTCAAATTTCAGAACACTTAGTAAAGTTATTCACTACCATCAGGTAATGTGATCTGTTTATTAGACTTTCAAAATATGTGTGCAGCCTTGACGACGGAAGTATCTGTCTTTGACTAAGGTAGTAATTTCATGGTAGGTGATTTTCGTCTATTGTATATTATTTCTCATGAGAGATTTCAACCTTGAAATTGCTGGATTCAGAATAAAACTCTTTAAATACCAGCTTTTGAGATATGATAGATATTATTTTTATTTGTTTCTGAGATGTGTAATTTTTAGTAATAGACACAGCGTTTCGATTAAGTACAATAATTGATTTCACAGGCTATTTCGCAATAATCCACAATAGCCATTCTATGGACACCTGAAGATGACCGGAAGGTATTTAGTAAAAACTTTGTGTCTTTTATAATACCTATATCAACCAACGTGAGAACAAAAGTTCGAAATAATTATTGATAGATATTACTACACTTTTCGTAAACATTAATACTCTGTCACATAGCAAGTAAGCGTTCATGTCTGAATTTTGTTCTAAAGATTGTTCATTTTTATTTTATTTTACTCGTATTTTTTTTATTTTCAAAATAAACATGTCTTGTTCTGTTTTGACTTTCATTTCTTCAAGGATAACTGGCCTGTCTGTAAACCAAAAAAGCCTTTCGTACATTAATTGGTGAATTTTTTTCTCTGAAAAAATTACTGCTAACGCCTCTTTTACGATCTGATTGTACATTTTCTTTCGGTAGTAGCGAACGAGAAGTATATGCGATGGTTTCATGTTACCGTCGCCATCTTGGTGTTGATTAGTGCTCCTATACATTAGTCACAAAGACCTGAAACCAGTACGATTTCTGCTTTCGAATCTAAAGTGCACAAATAGACGTATTTTCGTCATTTATTAAAACGCCCTTAGACACGTCCAGTTATCATTTACGGCCTATTTAAACAAATTGTTTTGTGGAGTTCTCAAATTCTGTATATCAAATATGTAGATTTAATAATTTGCTAGTCCTAAAAATTCTTGTAGCCTCGTAACGTTTGTCTGAGGAGGCATATTCTTAATTGTACTTGCATTCGACGGATCTGGTTAAAGAGCGTTTTTGTCATTCTTTTGTTCGAGGTACATGATTTTTGATAAAAAGAAACAATTCTTACTTTTTTCAGTGATTTTGAAACGGTACTTTCTTATTTCTTCCACAAATCATTTTAAATACTCGATACGTCGTTACTTAGATACACATTTAATCAACATAACATCCAGAGAAGTAATTGCGAAATCCAATTTTTCAAGTACAACTTGTTGAAAAAAAAAAGGAAGTCACTGAAATTTATACAATCCCTTGTGAGTATTTGTCGTTATGATTTTTTCTTCATCTTGTATTTGCCTCAGATTCAGCTTCGAAAAAATTATTCCACCGTTTAATTTCGCAATAATTTCTTCTGGGCTTAGTAATTAGTAGTTATATAATTCTAAACACTTGTTTAACCCAGTCGAAAAATCAATACAAATTATTTTTTTTATTTTTCATTATATACATTGCTGACGCAACCCTTTATGAATGTTAATTTCTTTTTCAATTACACCCATTTTTTTCAATTCTGTCTAATTATTCACTGACATGCACCAAGATTGTGAACGATACACTAAGGATCAGTTTAAATACTGACGTCGACTCTTTTTTTTTCTTTAAATTTTGCTTTGACTTTACAACACCGTTTACACTCATCCAACAAAACATCAGGAAACTTTTTTTTCAATTCCTTTCTTTAAATTTTCACATTGATTTTCTTTTAATCTGGTCAATTGTCTATTAATATTTTGTCAAATATTCAAATAATTCCATCCAGGCAATACCAAATAATTTTGGAGTATTTTTTGACATATAAAACTGAGCTTTTACAACCTTGTTACAAAATGAAATATTACAAATCATCTCTCAAAAAACAAATAATTTCTCACCTGACATGTCACGTAGCATTTTCGATGTTGTTTGATATTAGTTTTCTGCTTGGTCTCCATGCTTCGTTGATTATTGTGATACAAGCACAAGTCTTTCCTTGCAAATTTATGTTTACATTGTAAACTTTCAGATACATATTAATTTTTGGTTTCTGCGATTATTTTTCCGTCTCAACGCTGTACACGAAGACTTTTCTGTGAGAATATTTCCTTGCTTTAGTTTTACAGTGTAACTTTTATATCCTACTTTTCGACACTTGTAGAACTTTAAATTCTTAAAAGGACAGTCGTTTCCTAGATAAAACCTTCCACATCTGAAACGTGGATTATTTTTTCCTTTCGCCACATTTGTTTTAGCTTGCTTAAACGACACCACAAAGACTGGATAGGAATTTTTGAGCAACCTAGACATATTTAGGAAGGACATTAGTGTAATCAAGAACATCTACTGGCAGCAAATCACCTGCATACGGAAAGAGACCAAATTCAACGGATACAAAACAGATAAAAAGATGTGTAAGACAAGGATATGTCTTTTCACCGGATCTATTTAAAATGTACAACCGAGACTATTTTGAGTCATCGGCGGCCACAATTTAAACAGGATAATAAGATGATACTGTGCTTAAAGCAGGTACGGAAAGAAAACAACAAGACCTCCTACTGAAGGTATCTGAAGAAACAAAGAAAGAAATACAAATAGACTACAAAAAATGAATACATGGTCATCAAAATGCCAAATACAGTCGGGGGAGTCTAAAATCAAGCAGGTTTAAAAATTTGAAAACCTGGGAAGTGCTCTAACAGAAGACGGAAAATGTAACACTGAGATTCGAAGGCATATTGGCATGGGCAAGGAGGCCTTCCAGAAGCTCAGTAGAGCATCTATCTTTACATCTAAATGAATAAGGAACGAAGAAAATAATTGCAACGTTCAAAACATTAATTCAAACATTACTCAGTATAAAATAGACATATAAATATTTTTTATAAATTATACGTTAGGGTATTTATAAACTACAGACTACTACAAAATTGTACTTTTTGTTTCAACATTGAAATAACAAATGACTCATGATGATGAGTTAATAATCATTTTTAACTACTTGATGAGTTATCGTTTTTGCAATGTCGAAACAGAATGTACAATTTTGAAGTAGCTTCAAAGATAGAATATCTATCTATCTATCTATCTATCTATCTATCTATCTATCTATCTATCTATCTATCGTGACGTGTATTAATAAATATACATATGACGGTGCAGGTATATATATAATACTATTATTCAGGTGTTAATTAAACAGTGCTCAGCGTATGAACAAAGCTATATATATATATATATATATATATATATATAATCTAAACGTGAGCCAAAAGCTACCGCGGTTTCACACTACGGTTCTTCAGGGCATATGGCTTTTTTGCATTTGTAGCTCTACTTTTGTACTTTCGTATCGAGCACTTTATTGTTAAGGTTTTGTTTCGAGGTTTTGTACTTGTATGCCGTTTGTTTCTTTTTTTATCCCCCACATTTGCCCTAAGAAGAGGTTCTCTTCTGGGTGTTCAAGACGATTAAATTATAGTTAAGTTAACGCCAGTTATAGCGATTTAGTTTGGTGTTAGTTTCACTGTGATTATTATATATATATATATTTTTCTTGATCTATCACTCTAATTTCTAAATTTCCATTTTAATAAATAATAATAATTATTATTATTATTTATAATATTATTATTATCTTTATTATTATTGACAAGCGTTCCATTTTCATTGGTCCAAAGTTTCACATTGTCTCTAGCTCACTGCGTACTTTTAATAGTATTTTTAAATTGAATTTAATGTTGTAACAGTGTCTTTCGCTTGATATATTTTCATTATGCGTATAATGTCTCACCCATTCTGATCTCTCTAATGTTCAGAGATTTCAGTTAAATATAATTATTCGTGTATGTCATAGAGGCACCTCGATAAGATCGATAAGTTCAATTTAAATCGAGTGTTCTTTTGATAGGTTCAAAGGAACTTATTACCGACGAGCTCGATCGATAATTCTCATAGTGCAACTTAATTCCGCCGACAGATGCAACACTATTAATTCAGGATCAAACATAGTTCCATTCTTATGTCTATCTATCTATCTATCTATCTATCTATCTATCTATCTATCTATCTATCTATCTATCTATCTATCTATCTTATTTATCTTTCTATCTGTTCTTTATTATCTATGTATATATCTATCTATATCTCTTCATTATATGTATCTATCTATAACTCTTCATTATATATTTGTAAATCTATCTATCTATCTATCTATCTTCATTATTTATCTTTCTATCTATTTATTATCTGTGTATATATCTATCTATATCTCTTGATTATTTGTATCTATCTATATCTCTTGATTCTATCTATCTATCTATCTATCTATCTATCTATCTATCTATCTATCTATCTATCTTTCTTTCTTTCTTTCTTTCTTTCAATAAAACAGACATACTACCGGAATACTGGTGAAAATTGTCAAACACATTGCCATTCATTTTCTTTTTTAAATTGCCCCCTTTTCTTAAGTTTTTTTTTTCATTTCAGAGCTGTGATACCTTACCTTTCGTATAATTTCTAAGCATTATTAACCGAATGTTAACTTTTTCGTTTTCCACAACTAATCTAACGAACCAAGATCAGTAGTACCAACAAAAAGTAAATAAATAAAAATGAAAATAACCATCTCTTTTTTTCATAATTATAAATATATGATGTATTAGTTAAACATAATACTCTAGTATACTAATGTTTTGTTTCGCTGAATAGTTTCTTTTTCCAAAGTTTTTCTTTTTGAATTTCCAATAGCATCTATGTCTCTTGGCAACTTATCTACGAAAAAGAAAATTCCAAACAAAAATCTGCAACTCAAGGGGTTAATCTTATCAATTTTGGAATAACTGTTGCATTATGAGATTGCGAACGACCCCCTGCAGTCTCAGGAACCCTGTCTTTAAAAGATTGTTACCTAATATACCAGGCAACTATGGGTGACCTTTTGGATTAGTGCGTTACTCGCGGAAACAATATGAGAACTAAAAGTCAAACCAAAAAGTCTAGTATGGCTCTTCTGTTGGATAAAATGGGAACCCGTTCCTCAAGAAGGAACATACCTGAAGCATAAAACTCTGCTATAGGAACAAACCAGTACACATATAATGAATCTTCAGGTCCTCACCACCGATACAATTCTAATGATGGCCCTGTGAATTCTCTAACTATATCAGCAGCCATTCATTTAAAGAAAGCAAAGGTAAAATGTTCGCGTGAAGAATTCAAACTTGCTATGACTGCATTCTATAAAGCATTGCACAAAGCCATGAAAAAACATCTCTTAAAAATTTATGATATTTGGTGAGAAAATCTGAGGCACACAATTAGAAATTACACTGACGAAAAATCTAGCCAATTTAAGATGGTATATTATAAGACATAACGGATTGACAGATACTGGAAATTGAAGGAACTTCAATCAAAATATTTGAAACCAACAGAATATGAAAGGAAACGTGAAATGGACATAAAAAGTACTTACACCACACAAAGCACAGGTCAAAATAAGGAATTAAGATACACACTAATCAATGTGAAGATTATGCCGAACATTTAGAAATAAAATCAATATGTCAGTCGCTCAAATGCCCTTAAAAGAACTTGTATAAAACACATGGACCGCTTCATTTGACGGACAACAAGAATAGTATACAAGAAGGCGAGAAAGAAATCATGAAGCATATATGTCAGACACAAAATATTTAAATAGAAGAACAAGAACAACTCCCAGAATTTTAACCAATAAACTCAAACAATTAAACTCTACAATGCAGCAATCAAATTCATTCTGGATAAAAAGACAGACATGAATTTCAGTAAAGCAATATATGCATCAGCAATAACAGCAAATAAAACATTGGGCATCAAAGTAAAAAAACACAGTCTCACAGACATGAAGGTCTACCTTATGAAAACAAAAATAGAGAAAGATATATAACCAATTAGTGAATTATCTGTACTCGATAAACTGACAAGAGTAACAAATGTAAGGATTATAAGAAGCAACAATCAAAAGAAAAGATGAAAAATAAACCAAAAAATAAAATAGCGGGAATTATAAAAAAGGATGTTAAATGTTCACCTAAAATGCACACAACTGGAAATCTCCAGAAATAGATAAAAATCCTAAATTTTGGTTCTATTATCTACATACAGAACACAACAATCTAGCTAACAAACATCACAAAATTGTCAATGATCATAATAAAATTCCTACATGGGTAACTAAAAGAATTATCTTCTTAACAGAAATGTCCCAAAAAACTATAGACCAATTACATGCCTTCCCATTACTTACAAACTGTTGACATCTGTTTTGACAAAATAGACATTTTGTTTCTTAATAAAAATAACATAACAAAAAGGGTGTTAATTTGACGCTTGCTTATTAATAGAATGATTTGTAATAACTGCTTCAATACAAAGAAAAAATTCAGATATATTACAGTAAGCTATCCGACAGTGTACCATCTTCCTAGATTTTAAAGTCTTTTAATAGATACAAGGTGTCACCCATCGTCATTAATTTCGCCAAACAATGTATGTCGATACGGAAAACAACACTTTACCTCAGTCATATAAATGCAATCTATAAGTCTGTTCATCAACGGAGGAATATTTCAAGGTGAGCTTTTGTCTCCCTTTGTAAAACATCACTCAAAAAAATCCGGGCCTAACTAATAAAACAACAACTTTTAGGCATAATTCCATTTTGTTCGTTAACACAGTATCCTTCTTGTGTGATATGCTGATTCCAACGCTTCTCTGACATTTCGATGCCATTTTTGTAAATGATTTTTCTTTGGCCTCAAATCTTCCATATCACTTCTACACTGAATACAGGCCACTTTCCCTAGAGCATTCTTTTAAGGTCTGCAAACAACCAGTAGTCGCTGGATACGGAAGCAATTCGAAGTGTAATTCATGTAGTTTTGCCATCGATGCGATTGACTTGTGACACGGTGCCATTTGGGGGTTCTTGGTGAAATATATATTCTTTTTCATTTGTGTGTGTTTTTTGTCCATTTCTTCCTTCAAATGTATCAATAATGCTATATAATATTTGCTATTGATGGTTCTTTCTTTCTCAAGGTACTCGATGAACAAAATACATTGCGAATCCCAAAATACGGAGGACAAAATATTACCTGCTGATGTTTGCGTCATTGGTCGCTTTAGACGGCTTCACCTGCTGCTGTTCACTCAGATGACTACCTATTTGAGTCCGGAGTGAAGTGGTGGATCCATGTTTCATTTATTGTCATATATTTATGCAAAAAGTCATTCTTGCTTCATTGAAACAGTTGCAAACAATGTTCTGAATCGTGGTTGTGTTTTTGTCTTTGCAGATGCGGCACCCACTTTGAACACAGCTTTCTCATTGACAAATTCTTATGAAAAATGGTGAATACACTGCCTTATGATATGTTCAACTTTTCTGCTATTTCATGCAACTTCAATTAACTAGTTTGTGGATTTTTTGGTGTTCGCCGGGACAACTGCCGTTTTTAGGCGTCCTGAGCGTTCCGCAACATTTGTGTCTTTATGATCGCGTTTATAGTCAGCATACCACGATTTCACCGTTGTTTCCGAGGGAGCACAGTTGAAATAACACTCACCAAGTTATTGCTTTGTTTGAACAGCATTGATTTATCAACACACGAAATTCAGATTTTACCATTGTTTTGAAATTTTGCAACAGTAGCTTCAGTTAAATAACTGTACTTTGTAAACTAATAATCCGAATGGTTCAAAATTTTGTCACGTGCCATTTGGGGGTTAGTACTTCATAAAAACATAGATTTTTTTAATAGTAGGAAAGATTAACCAAATTAAGTATAAACTGTCAAAAATTGACGTTACCGAAAATGAGTTAATCAGAAAGATGTGTAATCAATCTAGATCAAAGCAATGTCTAGAAATAGCTAGACTAAAATCTGAAGGTTGTATTGACTAGTGAAGGCCAGTAGATTTATTTTTATCATTTCACCCCAAGAACACGAGTAAAGCCACTAAGATGAGTGAAGTGGACTGAGAAAATATTGTTCATGACAAAATAACAGTAAAAAGAATTAGATTTTAAGAGACTGAAGATGATGATTTCTACAAGCGGAAAGTTCGAGAAAAGAAGCCATTAGAAGAGAAAATACGTTTACTGTTCAACAGTCAAAAGATGAAAACTAATAATCTAGTCTTATTTTCTATCTTTATCTATGTGTTATGTCTTTTCAGGATGTGGAAGAACATGACTCTCCACACTTTCTTGTATTTTGTAGGTTTTAATAAATATTGTTTTTTTGTATCTCTCCTAAACCATGTCTGCCTTCCATTTACATAGGCTCGTTAGGTTTGTTTATGCACTGTCTTTCTTTGTATTTTTCCCTTTCGATATGTTCTGTGAGTGTCAAATTCTCCAAGCCCACTTTCCTCTTTATGAACCCTAGTAATTTCAATTGCTTTTTTCTAGTGTTAAATATGTGCTCTTTTGTTTCCATTTTCTTATAAACTTCGACGCTGCTCAAATGTTCAGCCCGTGATATTCTCAGCATCATTCTGTAGAACAACATTTCTGTTTCTGCAAGTCTCGTTTTCATCTGTGAGTAGATTTTCTAGCATTCATTGACATATAGGAGGACCCATATGGCATAACAGTTCAATACTTTTTCTTTGGTTCTTACGAATTTTTCTATCTTAATACTTTGCTTAGCTTCTAGAAGGCACTTTTCGCTATACCAATACGTATTCCGATTTCGGTGTCGTACTTTCCATCCACTCTCTGTACCAAAGCGAACAGCTTTTGAGAACATTTGCCTTGAAAATGATTATAGAAATGAAACCTACTTACGGGAATCTGATTTTAGCCGAGATGACAGACCAAGACAGGTAAAATTGAAGATCCTTCTTTTGATTGTGTCAAGGATTCAGAATCACATAGCAAAAAAAAAAATAATAATCTGAGAGGCAACTTTCTGCCTTCCATCAGCATAGCTGATGCTAACCTTCAGAAGTCTGACTCGTTGTACCTTCTCGGGCAAACGTTCTTAGCTGACTTGAGGTGGATAGTCATTATTGAATTAATTCTTGATCAGCTGATAAGAAAGGTTGCTCCCTGTGTCGTGCTAGAATATTTTTCTCTCTTGGATATATCTTGCATATCTATAAGTCTGCCATTCGTCAATGCGACAAATGGTACTAAGATCCTGCTTTATATCTAGAGAAATTTGATAAAATCTAAAAGAAAAATCAGCAATATAATTTGTTCCCACTTGGCCTCTTGGCTTCAGTCATTTTCCTAGTTAAAGTAATCTCCCTGTGCATTTTTTTATTATTTTGTCATGGTAATTGTTCGGATGTGACTTGTGGTGCAGTGGATATCGGCTCAGAACGAGAAATCGGGGAGCCGAGTTCGTATTCCAGTTGAATTCATTGCAATTCACTTACGCGCAAATACCCTTGGGAAAGGTATTAATCTGTCTCTTCCTTCCAGTTATGGGTTAAATAACAGGACAGATTGGATTCTATAGCTTTGGTTGGCAACCAGTCTTCCGCAGAAAGCAATGGCAACCTACTGCGGGATATTCTTCTGCACAGTCAGTCATGTTTCTTTCGAGACATGATCGCCCAAGCGTGTTTCACGTAGGACACTTAACTGGCTGACTGTAGCCTTATTGATTAAGAACCCCACATTACACAACGCAAGAATTGGTAGAAACACTAAATTTATCAAAGTTCACCATCCATGAGCACTTAGTGAATCTTGGGGACTCAAATCGTTACGATGCTTTGGTACCACATGATCTGATTGAAAAGAATCTTTTGAATCACATTTCTTCTTGTCATTTGCTGACTAAACACAATGAAAATGTCCCATTTTTATGCAAATTCTGACTGGTGATGAGAAATAGGCCGTTTACAACAATGTTCAGCAAAAACGATCTTGGTCTTTCGAGACATGATCGCCCAAGCGTGTTTCATGTATGGCACTTAACTGACTGAATTGTTCAGATGAGCTATTCGCTATGGTACCTAGACCTTCGATGGAATTGTAATATAGATGCTTCGGCCTAGAGAGGCTCACAGAAATAATAAACGCACTCTACAACAATATACTGAAGGATCTAAGCAGTTCAATTTTCATAGCACTACCTAAGAAACAAGATACAAAGGAATGTGAACTCCACCGAACAATCAACTTAATGAGCCACATAACAACATTCATCATCCGGATTCTGATGAAAAGATCGCGCAGCAAACTCGGTCTAAAGAGAGAACAAAAACAGAGTGGCTTTTTTAAAGACACTGGAACAAGGAATACAATATTCATGCTTAGAATGTTATCTGAAAGACCAGTAGAAATGCAGAAGAACCTCTACCTGTGTTTTATAGACCATTCAGAGGTATTTAACAAAGTACGCCACTAAGTCTTGATAGAGATGCTCGAAAATCCCGACATTTTCAGAAAAACGTTAGGATAATCAAGAATTTATATTGGCAGCAAACTGCTTACGTACGGAAAGAAATGGAATTCACCAGGTATGCAAAAATACAAAAGGGCGTAAGACAAGGATGTGTTTTCTCACCGGAGCTATTCAGTCTATACAGCGAAATAAACCCTTGCCTGGATTTGTCATTTGCAGTTACAATCTCAACAATGTAAGATACGCAGATGACACATTGCTGATAGCAGACAAGAAAAGTAGAATGCAGAACCTTCTACAGAAGGTAGCAAGAGAAAGCGAGAAGAAATGACTAAGCATAAACTTAAAGAAAACTGAATGTATGGTCAACAAAACGAATACACCAAATTTCCAACTACAGGTCCGGGAAACTAAAAAAAAGGTAAAGCAATTTAAATACCAGGAAAATGTGATGTTGAGAGCCAAAGACGCATTTGCATAGCCAAGGATGCATTTCAGAAGCTGACTAGAGTAGTAAAAGACAGGAAAATCTCATTGGAAACAAAGAACAGAGTGCAGGATTGCTATGTGATGTCTGTCCTTCTGTATGGCAGTGAATGTTGGACGATCTCCTCAAGGATGGAGAAGATGCTTGAGGCAGCATAAATGTAGTTTTACAGAAGGATGCTGAGGATACCATGGACTGAGCACATGACTAACGACTTGATGTTGGAGA
The DNA here is from genome assembly GCA_037127315.1 of Ascarosepion bandense. Classification (NCBI taxonomy): domain Eukaryota; kingdom Metazoa; phylum Mollusca; class Cephalopoda; order Sepiida; family Sepiidae; genus Ascarosepion; species Ascarosepion bandense. The sequence continues at coordinate 331,676 of JBBBDQ010002406.1, forward strand.
GGATGTAAACAAGGTGAACACTCAAGCTTAATATAAGCGCGAGACCTACTTGATAAGCTTGAGCAAATCGATGATAGAGCGGGGTTTGTGAGAGATACCAAGATGAAGAATTTTGAGATCAGCAACAGACAGAGCCAAATGGAAGTCCATGATCGCCTACGTCCTGAAGAGACATGGAACATGAGGAAGAAGACAAGACTGGCGATGGAATTTCATAAATTTACAGAAAAGTTACATAGTTGTAACCATAAGTTCTATATTAAGTGTTTCTTTTTTCGCACATCTCAACTGGCTACATGCTTTCCAGCCAAATTTATCTGCACAAAAAAACAAAAAACGTAATGTCAATTGCTTTCTATTGGCCCCTTTTTTTGCTCTTGCTAATTAGTAAAGTTTCTGTCTATATTTCTGAGATGAGGTAGCATCTATCAGCATTTACATTATTCAGGTCATGGTCTTCATCTTTGTGCGACGTTTCGGCCATTCTACGCTCCGGCCTTCTTCAGGTGCTAGGAATTTCGAACCAAACACTTTATATAATGACTAGGGTATATCATCCTCATTCCTTGCGTAAAGTCTCGATGGAAAGTCATGAGTTATCTCTCTCTAACCCAGCATGTTACTTGTTCATCATTGCTGTAGGCTGGTCTTGAACCTACAACACTAAGATTCAAGTTAGGAAGTAACCAACGTCTATATACACTGGGCCATATGTCCTTAAGAACAACAACAACTGAATTTTTAGGACTTATAAACCTAATGTCCGTTTTTACCAGAGTTCATATTGCAATTTTTGATGTTAATGGTTAAAGGTTGCAAGGTTAGAGGGATATCTCTTATGACTTCCAAACGGGCTTTACGCAAGGAATGAGAGGATATACCCCAATGATTGTAATAAATGGCTCGGTTCGAAATTCTTAGCATCTGAAGAAGGCCGGAGCATAAAACGACCGATACCTCGTACAAATAGCAACAAAGATGAGAACAATAGTCCGAATAAAGTAAATACTATAGTAAAGCTTTAGCTTTCTAGTTTTCCTACACCCAGTAAATCCTTGTGTGTTAGTGGCTTTGCTGCCTTGATTGGAATAAACTTACTAAAAATGATTTATGGTTACTTCCAACAATTCTAAATTTATAATTATGAGACCTTGCTGTCAATCTGGTGTTACGCTTAAATTCATAAAGCCTAGCTAGTAAAGTGTCAACAAAATTGTTGTGAGTGCTTGGTGTCAGTAATTCTGACAAGAATATTATTACACTTCTTTGAAAAAACAATTCTGTTTAGTCTGTGGCAACAAGCGTCAGCAACTTGGTTGGTTTCTCAGTTACTGATCTATAACCACTTACCGACATCACTCATATTTCTACTCACATGAGGTGGGGTTGAACTTTGGATCATCGACAAAATGGCTCCCAAGTTCAATTTTCTAAGCACAAACCTTTCGCTTAAGACATATTAAGTCTTCTGAAGCATAATTCATCCTTCCTTCTTCATCATCGTCATGTGAGCCGAGGGTAAGCAAATACATGGCCTGCAATCGTTTATCAATATTGTCAGACTTGATGCGATCTAACCTGTGGACTCTGACCCTTTTATTTTGAAACTAGAAGCAAACTAATTTGGGTTACTTATATTGTATGGAATACCTGAAACGAAACAAACATATTTAGTACGAAAGCCCGAAAATATTAAGAATTTGATTGGAACGGTTATTACGCGTATAACTGTTATTATATTTGACAACAATTGTAAAATAGTTTTAATGGTTATAAAGTTTTAACAAGGTTAAATGGAAGTAGAACACTTGTTGTTCAAATTAGACCAAGAATGGATTATTAAAAAGTAAGTAGTGAGGAGAATTATCTGTTAATATTTCTAGAGTTGATAGCCTAGATTAAACATTTTATTGTTCTGGGTATGACGATAAACTGCATCCGGCAGCAAGGCCACTGATTAGAATGTTGTGAGGAACATGGAACCACCTCTTAATTGCTGTTGTTCCCAGGTCCACCCTGGTCAGCTATGGGCAAATTGTTAAGCCCCAAACTGGGGTCAAAACACTATGAAAGAATAAAAAGAATCTTATAGAAAAATATACATTTTTGAAGTAAAAATATTACCAAAAATACGTTTTTGAAAGAGAACAATTATTATTGCAACATATCTTTGAAGAAAAAGAATTGGTTGGATACAAAACTAAAAGACATTTGCAGTTTTCTAAAATAAAATAAAAATTCATCAAATCTGACTAAATCAAGCTTCTCACTATAACCGAACATTAAAAGAAAAACTACCTTAAAAGCTCACCTTTTTGGCATTAAATAACCCAAAGAGGTTGACATACCGTTAAACAAAACTTACTTACATAAATATTTTATAATAAAGATCATGTACTAGAGCCGATGTGTTCCAATTCTGGTACGCAAAAGATATCCTTTAATTATAGACCTAAATGGCCATCAACAGACATGCAACTCTATTGTTTATACAATTACATAAAAATAATTTCTATATGAAAAAAGCGAAATTATGCGATTTCATTTTTATTATTTATCGTCTTCAAATAAACCTCCAATCTGTAATTGAATGGGGTAAGAACTGACTCGAAAATTATAATCCCTCCAAAACAAAGCTGCTCTTCTTTAACCACCGTAGGGAATCATTCTTGCCTATTATTATAATAGATGACACTAGTCTCTTACATAGCAAAGCACTGCGCTCTTCAAATGACCTCAAATGAAATTACTATATCGAATCCATAGCTGCATCTACTGTTAGGAAGTTGAGTTACTCTGTCGGGCCAGAATCTTTTCTCGTCAGAATACATTTTGCATATTCATTAATCTAAATTTATAAATATATATAAACGATGATGTCTTTGCCAACTGACGTGTTTTTCTATTGATCAAAGAAAGTGATGTTGCACTTTAAAAGGGTGTTTTGATTTTTTTAATTATCCATTTACTGTTATATTTTACGTTGTCTATTTTGTTATAATATTTTGTGGGATTATTAAGCATTTAAAATCTTTTATCTATTATTAATATACATATTTGTTTATTTTTTTAAATAAGTTGCAGTATCCATTTATTTTTTTACTGTTATTTTTAAAAAGATAAGTGTTGTGTCACAAGTTTACGAATTATTATATTAAGAACATTCGTTACCCTGTATTTGTTAAATTATGCATTTATACATTATGGTTAATTCTAATTTATTGAATATGTAGCATAGCATTTCTCTTTTCATGAACGAGAATGTAACTTTCCGAATTGTCAGAAATCATTTGCCAGTCTTAATGTTTTTTTTAATCTTTGACTAGAATAATGGTGATTTATTTTCTCTATTATTTATTATTCAAACATTTTTGTTTGTTTTTTCATTTGTTTTTAACAACATTAGCCTTATTTTTTATTTTATGTCTATAAGTAAGCTTTTTTTTTAATTTGGACAAGGACATATTTACAAACTTGTCTGAGCGTTCCGAATCTTAACGTTTATTATATTTGAATGTTAAATGCTTATTATATTTAATGTTACATTTGTAAAGTCATAAATAAATTAATATTTTTGAAAGTTCGAACTTACTTTATTCTTTGTATTATTTATAGAATCTGTAATGGACTAAACTAAGTTTTTTATTACTTATATATAACTTGGTAATTATTATTTTTATTTTACTTCATTCTTTTTTAAAAAGTCTCTCCTATCGCCAGGTCCATTCCCTCCTCCCACTTTTTTTTTTTTGAACAGGAGTAGAGACTTAAACCCGTTTCAGTACAATCTACCAAAGTTCAAACTAAATGTCAATTGCCATCTACTATCTTCTTGAATCCCGTTCATTTTTATCTATTTTTCAATACTACCGTAGCTAGTCTTTTCTCTCACTGTGACCCACTACGTACTAGTGGCAGTCTCGCCTTGCTTGGGGTGATCTGTTTGAGAAAAAAAAGTTTGCCAACCACTGCGTTAGAGTCCAGTCTTTATCCTTAGCTAGGGTTCACAGGATGGATTCATGCATTTTCCAAGGAAATGAACGTAATGAACTCGACTGGAATTCGAACTCAGTTTTCGCAGTTCGATCCGTAATCTATTACTCAACCTTGCCTCTATATAATTTACATATATAGATTTTAAATATTATGCAAACACGATTACAAACTATTCATTTGGAAAGCAAAGGTTTTACTGTGATATGTTGAGAAATTTTTAAGCTTTCCTCTAAAGGAAAAGAAGAACTTTTGAATTTAATGATTCGTTTTTTACGACTTATCAACCTGTTCAGGTTATTTAAAGCCAGGAAATGTTTTTACATTGTATTTCTTTAATGGGGAGGGATGTAATAATGATTTAATGGTACTAGTCTTCTTAACTAACGCTTAGCTATTCCATTGCATTATTTAAAAATAATGTCTTTTTATTATTTCCATAAATACCGTGTATAATTATCTGAAAAAGTTAATGAAAAAAAATTATTGTTCATATATGATTAGAAAATTACATTCTCCAATGTCATCAAATCAAAAAAGTTGAGACAGAAGAAGCCCTGGGGACAATATTGGGTTTTGAAAAGTTTTTCTTTACTTAAATTTTGAACTCTTTAAATTATTTTCCGACCCAAGACATTATTAAGAGCCCGCCCATTTTGTATTAATCATTTTGCCCAAAGGTGATAAAACCATCGTGTAAGAAAATAAGAAAAGAAGAAACGTTATTGAGGACCAAGAGTAATAAAAGTACAGACATTTAGAAGAGTGAAATCAGAGTGCTAATGTGGGGAGGAGAGAGATAATAAGGATTTAACGATTCACAATGCATTTAAGATTTTTAAAGATCAAACTTGGGAGGAAAGCAAGTAGCCGGAGAAAAGTTCTACGGGTAAGAAGTGCGATAGAAGAAACTCCAGACGTAGAAATGTGTGTTGCATTTTAATTGACCCTCCCATGTCCCATCATTCTCTAGCCAAAAACTTTAAAATTATTTTTTTTCAACTCACTGGGAGAAACAAGTGTGTTTTGGGATGATATCAACTGTCTTGAATATTGTTAAAAGTAAGCCATTTTTTTGTTCGTTTTTGCCTAATTTTTGCCTAATTTTAAACTTTTCATGCCTAATTGAAGTATTGGTTTTGTTTTTTTAGCAGAAATTTCTTTGACTGGTGGATTCTTTGTCTTTATTTTATTTTTCCCTAGTTTGTCAGTTTCTTTCTTTCTTTTTTTTCTTTGCCGGCTGTATTTTAATTAGCTTGGTGTATAGGTCACACTGGCTATTTAATTGACCCTCCCATGCCCCATCATTCTCTGGCCAAAAGTTAAAAAAATAATTCTTTTTCAGCTCAGTGTGCCTAATGTGCAAGCAGAGAATGAGTGCGCCAAGGTATTTGGTTTAATAATAACCTTTCAGATGTTGTTGTCGATTCCTTCTTAGTGGGATTCGTTTTGTTGCTTTAGAAATTAAGGAGCAATTTAATAAGAAAGTAGCAGTTTGTGAAATAAGAAAAAGAATCAAGAATGACATGAAATGAAAAAGATAGAAGAAAAACATAAAGAAGAAAGAAAATGAAAAAATAATGAAAGAAATTTTTAACGAGAACGGACAAAAGAAAACGATTGGGGAAGAAAAGTGAAAAGAATGAACAAAAAAAAGAAAATAGTAAAAAGAAATTAGCAATAGGAAAAATTAGGACAAATATGAAAAGAGATTAATAAAGAAAAAAAGAAAAGAATAGAAATAAAAAGTAAGAAGGAATAAAGGAAAGACTTACGTAACGAAAACACATTCTATATTTTTATGAATTCTTTTAAATTCTCATTCTCATCTACCTACCGCAGTAACATATCTAGAATCGTCGCTGATGTCAATAATCTTTAGAATGCACCGCAAACTAATATGTCTACAATAGACAGCTATAAATATGTATTCTCATATTTTCTAGGGTATTTTTGGCAGTTTTTTATCATTTCAATCTAAGGAATAACGCCACTCTGACGCAAGGGAGCTACTGTGTGTTACATAATTTTAGAAGAAATACTATTATGGAGAAAGGGAAATAAGGAACAAGAACTAAGAAGAGAGAACATAACGATTGACAATGCATTTAAAGTGTTGAGGATCAAGTTGACTATGAAGGAAAAAGCCGAAAGAGAGTTCCACAAGCAAGAGAAGAAAGATTTATCAAAAAAACTACCAACATTAAAATGATGATAACTTGCGATCAATCTAGCAATGTGCTTAAATTCATAAAGTCTAGCTATCGTTGAGGAAATTTCAAGAATGTTCAGAAAAATTCCAACCCAACCAATTACTAAGCACCTAAGAATAATTTCCGGTAACTATTTGTTTCAGACCGCACTCGTCTGGCCTAGCCAAATCCTATTCAAGGTGTTCCTGCACTGTTTCTTTATACTACAACAATGTTGAGCTGGTCTTAGTTGCAAGAAATTTTGTCAGTGCCTACGGGCTCGATTTTACCCACGTTAATTGGCCTTGTACCGCATCAACCGCAAACTTCTGCCAACGCAAGGAGGCCGTAAATGATTCGGACCGTCATTGACAGTATGATATCGACTGTACTCGGCAGTCTTTCACAATTTCGGACTCTCTGAGGAACCCAGACGAGGCTCCGCCGAAGGGTAGTGCCTCGTCTGGGAAAAAGCAGACAAGTATTTTTCTCTGAGCTTACAAGCTCGGATTTAGACACGTTAATTGGCCTTGTGCTGCATCTACCTCGGGCTTATGCTCACATGGAGAGGCCATAATAAATTTAGATCATCATTGACCGTTTGAGGAGATCGACTGCATACAAATTCTCAAATTTTCTGCCTTCGCGTGGGGAGGAACGTAGAGGAGTCACGCGGAAGAGTAGAATATTGTTTAGGAAAAAGCAGACAAGAATATTAGGCTGCGCTTACGGTCTCGGTTTTACCTATGTTAATTGACTATCTACCCCGTTAATTGACCTTCTACCTTCGAACTCTCATTAAAGGTCTGGAATTGGCCGCGTGCGTCGGTCGTTTTCACTTTGTCGGACTCTCCGCCGAAGGGTAGAGTCTCGTCTGGAGAAAAGCAGACAAAAATTTTTGTCCAAGCTTAAGGAGAGGTTTTACCCCTGTTAGTTGGCAATGTGCCGCATCTACCTCAGGTTCCTGTCCTCTTTGGGAGGGCGTAAATATTTAGGAACGTCATTGAAAGTATGAATGAATCGACTGCATGCGTCAGTCGTTCTCTGCCTTCTGGCGGAGAGGAACCCAGACGGCTTTCTGCCTAAGCTCCGTGTCGCATCTGAGAAAAAAACAGAGAAGAAGTTTGTTCTCAACTAAGAGCGTAATTTTGCTCACGTTAATTGGCCTTGTGTCGCATCTACCTTGTGTCTCTGCACACGTGAAGAGACTGTAACTATTTCGGACCTTCACTGACAGACTGAGGAAAGCGACTGCGTGCGTCAGTCGTTCACTTTGTCGGACTCACTGTCTCAAAGGCAGAGAGGAACCCAGACGAGGCTCCGCCGAAATGTAAAGTATCGTCTGGAAAAAATGTACAAGAATTTTTGTCCGAACTTACGAATTCGGTTTTCCCACTTTAATTGGCTTTTTGCATTACCTACCTCGGTCTTCTGCCCACGTGTGCAGATCGTAAATAATTCGTCATATAAGATCGACTGCGGGTGTCAGTCGACCTCGTGGTAGCGTCAATCGATCAATTGTCGGATTCTCTGCCTTAGGTCGTTGAAAAACCCAGATGAGGCTACGACGAATTATAGAGTTACGTTTAGCGAAAAGCAGAAAATAATTTTTCTCCGAGCTTGCGAGCTCGGTTTGCTCATTATAATTGTCCTTGTGCCATAGCTACTTCTTGCTTCTGCCCACTTGGGGAGGCGCTAAACAATTCGTACTGTCATTGAGAGTCTGAGGTCGACGACATGTGTCAATCGTTTACTGGGCTCTGCTCAGGTGTAGAGTCTCATCTGGGGAAAAACAGACAAGAATTTTTTTCCGCACAAAGGGGTTCGTTTTTGCCCATGTTAATTGGCCTTGTATCGCATCTACCTTGGGCTTCTTACCACGTGTGGAGGCTATAAATAATTCGGACTGTCATTGACCGTCTGAGGGGTTTGTCAGTTTTCACTTTGTCAGACACTCTGCTTTCGGGCGGAGAAGAACCCAGATGGGGCTACGCCGAAGGCTAGAGTCGCGTCTGGTGAAAAGATGACATGAAATTTTGCCCGGGCTTGCAAGCTCGGTTTTTAATCACGTCAGTTGGCCTTGTGCCGCATCTATTTTAGGCTTCTTCCCTTCTTCCCACGTGGGGATATTGTAAATAAATCGGAAATGGATCGACTGCATGCATTGGTCGTTCAGTTTGTCGGATTCTCTACCCTCAGGCAGAGAGGAACCAAGACTTTGCTCGGCCGAAGTGTAGTATCTAGTCAAGGGGGAAAAGCTAACAAGAGCTGTTGTCCGAGCTTACGGGCTCGGTTTTACCTCCGTTAATTGGCATTGTGCCGCATCTAACTCGGACTTCTGCTAACGTGTGGAGGTTGTGAATAATTTGGTGTGTCATTGACTATTATTATCTGACTGTACTCTCTTCGACTCTAACAAATTAACCTCTCCTCTCTTCTAATTATTGTTATTCTGTCTCACTTGTATTTGTCTTGTTTGAACCTAATATCTCTGAGCACGGATATTGTGCTGTAGATATTTCAGCACACATCATCTTGTATCGTACTGCCGCCCTGGCGATATAACAATTTTGTTGCAAAACGTTATTGGTAAATTGTCAGTTCATATTTAATTTCGTTCAATTTTCCTTTTAATACCGATCAAAAATTTAATATATTTTCTTTAATTATGAACCGCACGAGCATACTGACATTTTTCGATAACTAAATTATCGAAAATTCAACACTTAAATCCAACTTGAAATTCTCTAGTATTTATAATAACGTCTATCTAATTAGTGTCCTTGCGCGTTTTGTTTTGTCAAGTTTTATATTATAACGAGTGTACCCATGCCCTAAAAAATGACAGGATAGTATGAGAGGACTATTAGCTATTTTCCCGGCAGGTTGTCACATCTATTAGCAAATATTATTTTTCTGCTAATGTTCGAGTATTATTTAGTACTCGACCAATTCTTTCTTTCGTCCGTTAAGATGCCCTCCTTGTAGTTTATGAATGTAGTTGTGAACACGACTATATAGGAAGGACGTCTCAACAGTTGAATTTTAGAATTAAACAATATATTCTACCCAGGAAGCCGGCTGCTAGCAGTGGACAATTTGTTAAGACATCCGGGTCGTCCATTGCACATGTTATAAATAGCAGGAATTGTGGTTTTTTGTTGAGTGTGGACCATTTCTCTATTTTATCAAGGTCCTATTCTTTATACTGGTTAAAGGTGCTAGATTCTGTATGCATCAAATCCCGTAAACCTTCCAACTGCAAACTGAAGAACTGCTTGCTGGTTTTTAATTAGACTTTAGTTTTTCTTGCAATTTTTCTCGCTCCCATTAAGCATCCCATTAATAATCCCATTAATCATCTTTTATTTGAAATGTCTCCTATTCCCAGAAATAAACTTGATAAGGCTGGGACGAAACCGGCTGTTTTTTTAGTTTTTAGTAAAAATGCCATTTAAAATAGGCTTATTCCTGGATATTAATAATAATAATAATATTATATATATATCGGTGTATAATCCATGCTTATATATAACACGCTTCTCTGATTCAATACGCTTATGGCTTAGAAGTTACCGACTCCTACTGACACTACATTGTTCGAGTTTCGATCCTGGCCAGAACCAAGTGGATGTCTAGTTACACTGATCAGGTGTAATGCAGCGAAACAGGCTTGTATGTGAATGACGAATATATATATGTGTGTGTGTGTATGTATTTATATATATATATATATATATATATATATATATATATATATACTAGTAGTATAGCCTAGCATTGCTCGGGTGTAATGAAAGCTTTAAAACAAATCCATAGTCCTGGAGCTCAGACTCTTTGGACGTTGGCACGAAAGTCTAAAAATCAATAGTTGTTTCTAGTTAAAGCGAAACCGTAGACTGAAAAAAATGAATGGATGTAATTCAAATTTTGATTTCCTGGTAACGATATCAAATTTTCTGCACTATTGTAAGAACTGCAACCTTAAAACTTCTGAATATTGTTTCTTATGTCTCTGTCTATGAGTGCATCAAATTTGATGAAAATTGGACCACTCCTTCTGTAATCCGATTTTTTCGATTATCGATTTTCGATATTTATCGGGGGTATCTCGACAAAAATCTTAGTTAAAAAGACTCGCAGATGCTTATAGTACAACTGTGTAAATTTTCAAGAAAATCAGTTCAGCCGTTTTGGAGTCTATAGGTAACGGACACACAGAGACAAAGTTCTATTTATAAATAAGTTTAGATATATGTGCAATAATAAACAAGATTAAAATGCTAAATTTATATCACTCGTTGTGGCGCAGTGGATATCGGCTCGGAAATCGGGGAACCGAGTTCGAATTCCAGTTGAATTCATTGCATTCACTTTCGCGCAAATACCCTTGGGAAAGGTATTAATCCGTCTCTTCCCTCCAGTTATGGGTTAAATAACCGGACAGATTGGGTTCTGTAGCCTTGGTCGGCAACCAGTCTACCGCAGAAAGCAATGGCAACCTACTGCAGGATAATCTTCTGCCCAGTCAGTCATGTCTCTTTCGAGACATGATCGCCCAAGCGTGTATCGCGCATGGCACTTGACTGACTGACTGACTTGATTTGGTACGGATTTATGAACCAAATTATTTACTGTTGTGTTCAGCCCGGTACTTGTCCTTTGCGATCTTACTATGTCAATAGTTTTGAGTTAGCTGTCTCATTCCTGTTGCAAACGCCTTCTCAATCGCATTTTTGTTTGTTCAGTTCATTCCTAAGTTTATTGCAGTTACTAGGAGAGTGCGCTTAATAATGGCGTGATCACCAATGAAAACAAGTCCAGTACGCTCAAAACCTTGGTCACAATAGCTTTTGCGACGATCAACCGCTTACGAACGGTTTTGCCTCTACGATTACACAAACAATACTTTGGTTAAAGAGTGGTACGGCTTTCTGAATTTTTCCAAGGTAATGCAATCGGTGATCATCTCCTCAGCCCTGTATTAAGAAAAAGTTGTCTTTAAAAGATCGACTACGGCAAGATACGAATCTAGCTCTCATAGTTTAAACGCTAACTTTAAAATGATAACGCTTATTTTGGTTTAGCAAAAGGCAGCATTTGCAGAACACCCAATGAGATTGATTCATTACAATTTTTTCAAGACTGAAACGTTGTTGCAAGAATAATCTATTTATCTATATATATAAAATTATATGACTTCTGTTAGACCCTCTGTCTGTTATATTCTCACAAATAACTAAACATTGACCGATCGGAACCAAACTTTGGGATGCAGGACAAACAGATAAGGTGGTAAAAGTACAGTTTATTTTACTAGGGTGTTTAGCTTAGCACAACACATTTTCTTTTTTTTTTTTTAAATTAAATGTTTTATCAATTAACATACAAAATACTCCTACTATTTTTAAAGATAAAGATTAAAATAATAAATACTTGTTTAGTAAAAATTGCCATACTGATTTTTGCATATCGTTGCGTTTTTATATATACAAGAATACAATTTCCAAGTCGTGCTGCGTTAGCGAGAACTATGACCAAATCATACGGTCAAATATTTTTAAAAAATGCAAAAAATAAATATTTAAGCATAAAATAAATGTAATAATAAATGCAAGAAATAAATATTTAATCATAATCATAATAATTTAATAATAATAATAATTTAAGCATAATCATAATAATAATTTTATGTTGTATGCTCATGAGAAAAAAAACTTATGAATTTATTTTTCGCAGTCAAAAATGAAAATCATAAATTTTCTTGAAAAATATTTTTTACCAAAATGTAATTAAATTCAAGAAAATAATATTTTCTATAAAAATCAGCTTTTTTAAAATTTTATTGACTAGCTTGCAAAATTGAATGAAATTTAGAGTTTGTAAATCTCAACCAAAAAATGCTAAGTGTTGCAAAAATATTCTAAAAAGAGTTAAAAGTACGAGACAATGACAATGAAATATAATCAAATGAAAAGCAAAATTCTTTCAGTAATTTCTTCTTCTTTATATGCCATGTTCTTTAAGGACGTAGACAATCATGGACTTCCACTTGCCAATATCCCTTGTCGCATTTAATATTTTCATCTTAATATTTCTCCCAAATCCCGCTTCGCCATACACTTGCTCATGACCATCAAGTATATCTCGCATTGCATCCCCGTGCTTCTCTCGCCCTCTATTCGTTCTGTTTGTATCAGATTCTCTATACTCTTTTCTTCCTTATTCAGCCATATAGATGCCTTACGTGATACACACTTTGGGTGATCATGTCTCGAAAGAGGCATGACTGACTGGGCAGAAGATTATCTCTTACTAAGTTGCAATTGCTTTTTGCGGTTGACTGGTTGCCAGCCAAAGCTATATAACCCAATCAATCCAATTATTTAACCGACAACTGGAGAGAAGAGATGGATTAATACCTTTTTCAACGATATGCGTAAGTGAATGCAAGGAATTCAACTGGAATTCGAACTCGGCTCTCCGATTTGTCGTTCCGAGCCGATATTCACTGCATCACATCTTCCTCTTTACGTGTCCAAAAACTTCACCTGTCTTTTCCTGATGAGTTTCCTTTTCGTTTACATCCTCTCCAAATCCATGTTCGGTCCGTGGTATCTTCAACATTCTTCTGTAGAACCACATTTCTGCTTCGAATTTCTCCTTCATCTTTCAGGAGATTGTTCAGCATTTGCTGTGATATAGGAAGACAGATATCACATAACAGTCCAGCACTCTTTTCTTTGTTTTCAATTATATCTTCCTGTCTCTCAATACTCTGCTTAGCTTTTGAAATGCGCCCTTGACCATGCTAATGCACCTCAGCGTCGCACATTTCGTCCTCTGTCAATGAGAGAAAAAAACATCCTTCTACTAAGCAAGGGTCATTTTATTTGACATTATACAGTTCTTCAATCCGTTCAAAATATTAAGCCCCATTTGCCAGTAATTACTTGGCTGTATGAAGTGTAGGTGTGACGTCCTGTTAAAGTTTTTATATTAGTTAATTACTCAAGGCCAATCTTGGCCAAAACATAAGTGGTAATACGACATTAAAACTAAAATGTTAATATTTTGTAAGTAAATAAATGGTAAATCTATTTCCAGTTTTTAGCAGATGTTGTTTGAACAAATTATTTTCCCTATAAAAATGTTTAATTTTAAAGATATGTTTCTCCGTATTTATCCTGAAAGAAAAAGTGTCTTGATGAATTACTGTGAAGTTTGTAGATGTCTGTATTTTTGAGAGAATCAAAGTCAAATTGTCGTCTCTATAGTTTCATTAATTTTCTCACAAATACTGTTGTAAAACAAGGCTAGACTTGCTTAGGTTAGGGAAATACTTAAGAATGTAATAACTAGAGAAGGAAAATAGATGAAACAAAATAATATAGCTTAAAAACTCACCGCATGGTGGGTGGCACTCAACTTGCGGAATAGAATACACCAATGTAACATCTCCATAAAACATCTCGCAAACTGCCAACTGAACACTCCTGGTTTTCTAGTCTTTTTTATTAACAAGAAACGCTTGACAAAATCCTAGATCTGAGCAAGTTACAAAGAGGGAAAATGCACATGCTACTCGAGGCCTCGTTTTTTATTTTACTGACGCGCGACCGCTACACATTGAATGAATCCTTCTCTTCCCACTCCAGCTATTGTTTTAATGGCAGAATTTTCTCCATTTTCAAGGCGTTTGCAATAAACCATACTCAAATAAATATGCGAATGGTTTTGACTTGTCCACAACAAAGAAGAACCGACTCTGGTCAAAGTTTACGGAAAATTTGAAAACTAGGCTTTTTAATTTACTTGATTGTATTTGTACCGAAAAAATAATTTCCAAAAATCAAAACAGTTAAATTTTACTAATACCATAGTTTATTGATTAACAAATATTTTTTTCCAATTCTAAATATAATTTTTTTAGCAGATAAAATATTAATAATTTTCTGGAGTGATCTTACAAATTCCGTTGAGGCGATAAACTTAGTCGTCTGAATTTGCAAGTTTTCAATGCTATTATGACAAAGTCGCTGATTGTTTCATATATGGGAAGGTGGAAATTGAAAGTGGAGCCGATTTGTGCACAAAGATGAGTTAGTCTAGAGTTTTACAAAAATTACTTAAATGTATTGCTCTTTTCAACAATACTTTAACCAGGTTCCACACATACATGTGGTTGAGTAAATCTAAGTACAAATATATCTTGAAATTCAGTGACTACGAACTTTTGTTCTAAAGCAATAAAATCAAAAAGATGCAGCTGAAATTTCTAAAATGTACAATGAAGAAAGAGAGCCTAGCAAATTTAACACTCACAAGATATATCAACGATAAAGGCATAAAAAATCGCGTGCAACCTAATTAATCATTTAGAATGGTGATTTTTCAGGTATAGTTTTGATGTGGCACAAAGTTGTAAGTATAGAGCACTCAGTGAGAATTGGAATTATTATTCAGTAATAATTTATCTAGTAAGACAAGCTTTTTAAGCATTGCGCCACGACGGAGTACCCGGGTGATGTCTTAGATTGCTTAGATGTGAAACAAAGCAGAAAGTGTGGAGAACCCACTGAGTATCGAGCACACTCCGTAAATGATTTAGCGAGACAAGCTTGCCAAACATTAGATCAGGTTGAAATACCCTAATTAACCTTTTATAACGAATAAAACGTGATGGTAAAGGGTCGAACGTTTCTTCGAGCATATAAAATGCGGGAAATTTTGAAGAGTCATTATTGTTTACTTTCTAAAGGACAAAGCACATTCAAGACCAACTGCTCTTAAAAATAATGTACTTAGTTGAAAATCTTCACGACAGAAAATAATATTCTTTTATCACCCATAAAATATTGACCATTAGTCTTTTCCTCCTTAAACTAAGAGATAGAATATCCAATGCTGATAATGATAAATCATGTCATTCGTTCTGAGAAGGACAAGTTTGGTAATTCTCTCAGCTTCATCGTCAGTGAATTTGATGTCGGTTTCCCAGATTAGCCACACTTGATTGGCCCTCTGTAGCGTCGCTTATTTCATCACCCAATCAATGTTTCACTAAGTAAATTACCACATCAAAGAATTACAAGTTATGGTAATATCAATAAATCATTCATGTCCAAGAATAAGGTACTTGTTAAAACTTTTCATTCTATATTCAGTTTTTCAACATAACATCAAAAATCCGTTTATGTGGGGAGGTAAAGTGAACATATATAATGAATGTTGCTGCATTACTGATCTAAGTTTTGTAAAATCTAATTGAATGATATATATATATATATATATATATATATATATATCTTCTACTTCTATGTGCCTTGTCCTTTCAGGTGATCATGGTCTTCTACGTTTCCCTCTCCCTGGTGGCTCTTTGCACGCTTTCTCCTGTTACACTACGAAACCCCTGTTCTGTCATCCACCTCAGGCCAGTCACGTACGTTACACGCTGTTTTCCTCTGTCTCTTTTTCTCTCTTTCTGGCCTGTTAGTATCTCCCAGGAATTTCGGTTGTCTCTTCCTGATGCTCAAGATTAATTTCCTTTCGTTTCCATACTTTCCAAAACCTCATCATTGCTTACATACTCGATCCATGATATCCGCAGCATCATTCTATAGAAAAAAAATTTGAATGGGAATTTACCTAGCAGGCTAAATCGATGTTGATTTTTGGGAAAAGCAAGAATTGAAGAATGAATCTTTAATTCAAATTTCCTGTGTTAAACTGTGAGGTATTTTTCGTTTTTTTTTTATTTTTTATATATATATATCTGTGTTTTTTCCCCCCCCTTTGTGAAGTTCATGCTTCATTTGGGAGAGAAAAAAAAGGTTTGAAATTTATATTTATTCTGTTATGCGAAGCTACTTTGGCCAAGTTATCAGCAGCCATTACAGCTCCATGCCATGTGTTGTTCTTTGAATGGGAATTTACCTAGCAGGCTAACTCGATGTTGATTTTTGGGAAAAGCAAGAATTGAAGAATGAATCTTTAATTCAAATTTCCTGTGTTAAACTGTGAGGTATTTTTCGTTTTTTTTTTTTTTATTTTTTATATATATATATCTGTTTTTTTTGTTTTTTTTCCCCCCTTTTTGGAGTTCATGCTTCATTTGGGAGAGAAAAAAAAGTTTGAAATTTATATTTATTCTGTTATGCGAAGCTACTTTGGCCAAGTTATCAGCAGCCATTACAGCTCCATGCCATGTGTTGTTCTTTGAATGGGAATTTACCTAGCAGGCTAACTCGATGTTGATTTTTGGGAAAAGCAAGAATTGAAGAATGAATCTTTAATTCAAATTTCCTGTGTTAAACTGTGAGGTATTTTTCGTTTTTTTTTAATTTTTTATATATATATATCTGTTTTTTTTTGTTTTTCCCCCCCCCTTTTTGGAATTCATTTGGACTTTAACTAAGTTAAAACTTAGTTAACTCCACTTTTGTAAGTTTGTGTTTTTTTTTTCAAAGGATTGTTCGTGTTCGTTTTTTTTTTTTGTTTTTTTTAATACGAGTAGATAGGTCACACTATCGCCCGGTCTATACTCCCCCCACGTCTATTGAACTGGAGTAGAGGCTCGTTCCTTGTTTCCTGTTTAGGATGTGGTTTCCGGTTTTCACTTCTCTCTCTTCAGACCTTGGTACTGGTGCTTCCGTGAGTTTCCTGCGATCTGGCCGGTTGGTGGCAATGGCTCATCACTGTGAGGGTACCGGGTTGGCAGTTTCCTGGTTGCTGCTTCCGACTGGTAGTTAGGAGCCCTAACTCTTGCGTAGCGTCAAGAGCGGCTGCTCTGATCAACAGTTGTATAATATCGAGGTTCTTGTAGTGCCATGTCGCGCATGGATAGGTGTCCCTGCAAGCGCTTTCGGTGGGCAACCCCGAGGCTACACCTTGTTGCAGCCTTAGCCAGTCTCCCTCCCAGCACAGATCGTGGGTAATGACCGCCTGTATCCTCTACCCTAGGTCCCTTTCTATAAACAAAAAACATGACAAAACAAAACAGAAATGACCCTAAACCAGTTAAATCCAAACCACCTAAGCCCATTAACCTCTCCTTCACTAATATCCGAGGCATTCGTACTAACTTTGCTAGTGTAGAAGCGTTCCTGCATGAAAAGTCCCCTGACATCCTCGCGCTCTGCGAAACTAACCTCAACTCAGCTATTCCCTCCTCTGACCTCTTCATCCCTGGTTATCTTCCCCTTTTAAGGAAGGATTCTACTGTCCACATATATGGGCTGGGTGTTTATGTCAGCGAACACCTCCCCATAGCTAGGGTGACATCACTCGAATCTACTGACCACCAATACATATGTCTCCGCTTGTCTCTCCTCAGTTCGGTTAGCTACCTATTCTTCCTTTACCGTTCTCCCTCCTCTCCTGGCTGCTCCCTACTAGATAGCATTGCCGACGACATAGATAAGGCTATTTCCTATCACCCATTTGCCCACATATTTGTATTTGGAGACCTCAATGCCCATCACTCTGAGTGGCTTGAAAACGCTGTTACTGATTCGGCGGGCATTCACGCCATGAACTTTGCTATTTCCCAATCCCTTACGCAAGTGGTGGACTTCCCCACTCGCTTCCCAAGCACACCCTCGGGTCATTCCTCACTGCTAGATTTATGTTTCACCTCTGCGCCCGACGCCTGTCAAGTCTCGCAGCTTTGCCCTCTCGGCAACTCCGACCACGCTGTAGTCTCCCTCAGTATTTCTTTCCAATCTCACTCCCCCCAGGATCCCCCTACTTATAGAACCTCCTACCTCTACCAAAAAGCTGACTGGGATGCCTTTCGCGATTTCCTCTGCGACGTCCCTTGGGGAAAAGTGTTTGACCTATCAGTTGATGACTGTGCCTCTGAGGTCTCGTCATGGGTGAAAGCTGGCATTGATGCCTTCATACCCACCAGGAAGTATTGCTTAAAACCTCATTCCTCTCCGTGGTTCTCTCCGGCCTGCTCAGCCGCCATTGCCCACAGGAACCATTACTTCCGTCTATTCCGGAAACAGCCAACTGATCACAATAGGCGCCTGTTCACATCCGCTCGCAGTGAGTGAAAGAGAACCCTAAATGACGCCAAACAGTTGTTTGCTGAGAGAATGCGACAGCACATAGCTGACCGCAAGTTCGGCTGCAAGGACTATTGGAGGATTTGTAAACGAGTGCTTAACAATAGGAAATCCTCAATACCTCCTTTAATCCATGGATTTGATGTTCTCACGTCATCTGCTGAGAAAGTTGAGTGCTTTGCCCGCAGATTCTCATCCAACTCCACACTCGACTCGTCCGGAGTGCACCCACCCGACTTCCCTATTAGAACTGAGGCCAAACTGCATGACGTATATATTACCCCGACAATAGTATCCAGAGTAATTTCAAAACTCGACCCCCATAAGGCGTGTGGAGACGATGGAATCCCGGTGATAGTCCTTAAGAGGTGTGCCCCTGAACTTTCCCCTGTCCTCTCTAAACTGTTTAACTACTGCCTTTCTGCTTCCTGCTTTCCTGCATGCTGGAAATTCTCCTCAGTCGTTCCTGTCTTTAAGAACTGTGGTGAACCCTCGGACCCATCCAACTATCGCCCTATCAGTCTTCTACCAATATTCGGGAAGGTGTTCGAGGCTATAATAAATGCTGAAATAGTTCATCATCTCACCGCCCACAAACTGTTCTCCGACAGGCAATATGGATTCCGATTTGACAGGTCCACAGCCGACCTGCTAACTACTGTAACGGAGTACATGCTACAGGCCCTTGATGAGTCTGACGAGGCTCGCGCGGTTGCTCTGGATATCTCCAAGGCTTTCGACAGGGTTTGGCACCCTGGCCTCCTATGCAAACTACGCGGTTATGGTATTACCGGTCGCCTGCTTGACCTAATCCAATCTTTCTTAAATAACCGCAAAATGAAGGTCGTTCTGAATGGGCGTGCCTCTTCGTCCTACAGCACGAATGCTGGTGTCCCACAAGGCTCTATCCTGGGCCCAAAGCTCTTCCTTATTTTCATCAACGACCTCCCAGATGAGATCAAGTCCCAAGTAGGCATCTACGCAGATGACACTACAATATACTCCCGCTCCAGTAAGAAACCTGCCGAGGCGGACAGACATAATCTCGCTGCTGACCTTGAGCGGGATCTACACTCTGTGGTGAACTGGGGCAAGAAGTGGCTTGTCAACTTCAATTCATCTAAGACCAAGCTGTTGTCTGTCAACCATTACAGGCAACCTCTTCTGCCTCCCATAAGCATGGACCAGATGATTCTCCCGGAGAGTAATACACTACGCCTCCTCGGACTTACCCTGTCCTCAGACCTCAAATGGAAGCACTATATTGAATCCATAGCAAAATCTACTGCTAAGAAGATTGGGTCACTATGTCGATCCAGGATGTTTTTTCCACCTGAATCCATCCTGCATATATACAAGTCAACCATCCGTCCGTGCATGGAGTACTGCTGCCATTTATGGTCAGGTGCCCCTGCCGTTCTCCTCAGTGTTCTTGACAAGCTCCAAAGGAGAGTCTGTAATGTGATAGGTACTGATCTGGCGACTCGTCTGCAGCCACTTTCCCATCGTCGAAATGTGGCCTCCCTCTGTCTCTTCTATAAATACTTTCATGGCTTCTGCTCGGATGAGCTTAAGTCACTGATGCCTCCTCAACAGGTGTTTACCCGTTCAACCAGACTGGCAACTGGGTCCCACCCATTCACAGTCAGGTTAGCCAAACGCAGACGACAATTCTACTCCTGCAGCTTCCTCTCTCGCACTTCCCGCCTGTGGAACTCACTCCCGTATTCTTGCTTTCCTGACGGCTACGACCTCCAGAAATTTAAAAGCAAAGTTAATACTCACCTACTAACCACTGGCCTCTAGCTCTCTCCCCTCCCCTGTATAACCTTCCCTTTCTCTCCGCCCATGTATCTGTCATTGCACCTGCTTTCTCAGCTTTCTATTGTTCCTTTCTAACTAGCTTGTACTCCTCACTCTTTTCTAATTAATCTTTCTACATTTATGTAACCCCCTGCACATCAGTGGCGTTTCTGCCTTGCTCGGGGTGAAATGATTAAAAAAAAAAATATAGGAAAAACTACTAAAAGATTGTAAGTTTAAAAATGTATTTATTTATTTCTATTATTATATTTGATATTTCAGACCGCCCTCGGCCTTTCATCAGAAACAAATGATTTTAAAATTTAAATTAGAAACGTATTTCGCGAGAAATACGTTTTTCGGTCTTGTGCCACATGTAAGCGGCGCTTAGATGTGGCACAAGACCGAAAGTATGGGATACCTAATGAGAATCCAACTCACTACTAAGTTGTAGTAGGTTCTGGCGTGACAACTTTGCTAACTATTACACCACGTCGGGGTGCCCTGACAGTATAGTAGGGTCATTTGGTCAGCGTCTGTGAGAAGAAGGGCAACATGACACAATTAACTTTGGTAGAAATTTGGAAACAGCACACTGTACTGGTTGGTATTCACCTCAGGAGCTCCGATACGAAGATTTTCAGTTCGTGTCTATCAATCTGAGGACAGTGTAGTGGATTCGGAGGAGGTGGATGAGTCTAATGCTTATTATGAAGATGCTTGGCGTGTTCACTAGTGACAATGACGTTATACGTCCATTAATCTTCCCGCTGTGACTCAGATTTAATACGGAGGCCTACATTGAGGAGGGAGTGCTGCCTAGGGTCAAGAGGGTAGCTGCTGGAAGACTTTATGTCTAGCAACAAGACTCTGCACCATGCAGCACTGCCAGGAGAACTCAGTTCTGGCGGTTTGACAATTTCTGCGAACGTATCAGCCATACATCTGGCTATCTAACACCTCAGACTGTAACCCCCTTAATCATTAAGTATAGGCCGCATGTGAGCGTCAGACTAACAAAGCAACAATGATAAACTGAAGACAAGGATTAAAGCAGTATTCACCAGTACAAGGTTGGCTCTTTTCCGGTGAATAAATTTATGAATTTACATATCGATCCATTTGTCTCGATATGTAAAGTCACACATTTATTCACCTGAAGAGAGTCAACTTTGAACTCGAGACACAAGTAACGACACAAATGCCATTATGGACACTCAACGTATTATACACAAAGCAAGTAATAATAATAATCATAATAATAATAATAATAGTAATAGCAATAAATCTACATTTTAAACAAAACGTTAACGGCTTCTTAAACTTTTCCCACCTATATCAATTTTTTCTCGTTGGAACATCCCCTATTTTTGTTTTCAATATATATATATATATATATATATATATATATATATGTGTGTGTGTGTATGCTTTCACACACGTGTACATATTGTATATACATATATACACCTACCCAGGCACATTAGCTCATATATATATATATATATATATATATATATATATATGTGTGTGTGTGTGTGTGAGCTAATGTAAATTACTTTGATTTCCGGGTCACTCTAGATCCCGCACTCTGATGCTCCTCACCGTACATGCTGACACCCACTTCGTGCCAATGGATCTGCGAGGCGGCGGTGGGGGGGGGGGATGTCATCCGCATACTCCGCCGGGAATCAGTTTTTCCGTGCAATTGAGGCTGACAGTTCTGAAATTACCGATGGTTTCAACCAGTCAACTAGCATCACCGGATTTGCTCTCCACACACACACACACACACACACACACGCACACGCACGCACCCACGCACACACACACACACACACACACGCACACACACACACACATATACGCACACATGTAGCTAGCTATCTTACTTGATATATTCAAAAATTTGATAGAATAGCTTACTTATTGTTGTAAACATTATTTTAGTGGATAAACAAGTTTGAGTTGACGCTGATTTTTTAAAAATATTCTCAATTACGCCAACAGGTCTGTGTACACGAGAGGCTTACGAAAGAATACATGCGCTCCAAAAGGATTCCTGCCCGCACCCAGTTTTATAGTTGAATCAGACGGTGGTTTCTCTAACAAAACAGGACGCATTATCGATTCTTCCCAGAGTGCTGCCGAATAAAAAAGAACTGCATCAAATTAAAAAAAGCACACCAATTTAATTAATTCAATAATAGAAACAGCAAACAATGTCTAGCACTTCTGATTCGAAGAGAAAATACTGTCATAATCTAAATATTAAAGTTCCATATAACCTCACACAAAAGTTGAGGAAGGAAACCTCTGTCAACACTGGAACGAATGAAAACAGACAGTGTACTATTTTCCTGAAAACTTATTTAAGTAAAATGATTTTATATATTTCAATCAACAATAAGGCTGGCTGTTTAGTCATTGAATGTTCAATGTTTGAATGTATGGAAACGGTTAAACTTCTCATAAGCGTTAACTTTAGAACCGCCGGTAATTCTAGAATGAGACAGCTGGCGACTGACAAGGGTGATACCCAGCTAACAAAGTCAGTTCAACAACTGGTGTCACTTAACTCATCTTCCAATAGGTTGTACAGCCTACGCTACAATTGATCAGATTTTGTTGTCTTCATCGAATAATGGTAACAGTATCCACACCACGACACCAGTCTAAAGAATATCACAATGTGATTGTCATGACAATTCATAGAGAATAAAGAAATGAAATCTGGTGAGAGCCATTATTAAACAATAAAGAACGTTTTCCCATTTGAAGCTCGTATCTCGGACTGTCTTCATCTTCTGTTTACAATGTTCCTTAAGGATGTAGACTCGCCACAATTTCCTGTCCATTGTGACTCATGATAGGATTTGGATTTTTTTATATCTCTTCTAATTTTTTTTCCCGCCAAACGTTTACTGAATCTCACGATGTAGGTAATACTCTACTTTCCTCTTTCCATCTCGATTTCAATCTATCCCATGAGCATCAAATTCCTCAAACCTTCTTTTCTCGCCCTGGAAATTGCGACTGTCTTTTTCTGATGTAAAATATAAGTTTTCTTTTTTATTCAGTTTTCTCTTTTAAGCATAACACAATCGAATAAGTAAATAAATATATAATAATTTCTATATCAGCCACACTTTTTGCCAATATTTGTTGATTAACTGCTTTATTTATGCATCATATTCAACGGTTTCGGGTTGTGAAATCTGTAAAGGAAGAACACTTACGTACAATAGGCAGCAGCTTTTAAAATTTGTATAGATAAAAACTTCAAACATTACACGCACCGACTTTTAAGAATTTGTATATTTTTCAAATATTTTTCTCAAATATGTTCGCTAGAAATTTCAGTTGCCTTTTCCTGGTGTTAAGTGCCATAATCCTTTCGCCCCCCCCCTCTCATGTTGACCTCTGCGCACCAGTGGCTGTATTGCCTTGCTTGGGGTGAAACGATTTAAAAAAGTAATAGCAAACTTAAATATTCCATATAACTTAGTTGTTAAACACAAGTCTATTTTATTAGTTCAAAATAAAGCATATACATTTACTATTTCTATAAGACAAATCCTAAATTTATCTATTAGAAAAAAATAAAATATTTTTTTATTCATCAGATATGATACAGTGCTGATTGCAGACACTGAAATTAAATTACAAGACCTCCTACAGAAGGTAGCGGTGGAGAGTGACAAAAAAGGACTACAAATAAACTTTAAGAAAACTGAATGCATGGTCATCAGCAAAAGTGCAGCCCAAAATGCCAAATAAAGGTGGGAGATACCAGAATAAAGCAGGTTCAAAAATTTAAATACCTAGCAAGTGTACTAACAGGAGATGGAAAGTGCGACACAGAGATACGAATGCAAATTGGCATGGCAAATGACGCGTTCAGGAAGCTGAGTAAAGTACTAACACACAGAAAAATTGCACTAGAAACAATTAAGTTTCATTCGGACAGCTTCTTCTTAAGAACTACTGCTTTGAGGAACATATTTTAGGCAAGATGTCTTTCCAATCTCTACAATCTTGATCTGTTCAACTCAATGTTAAACGTTATATTTTATTTTCGCATTTCTATAATAAGGAGTAAGTTGCAGTTGGACATATTCTGCCCAAGAACTATTGCATTGCGAAAAAGGACTCCCGGCGGGATGTTTACTTAATAGCTATAAACTTGACCTGTTCAAGTGTAGGGCCGATCTTTTTTTCTGGATAACCACTTTACTTCTTGCTCTTTCTTGCGCTTTCTTACGTACATACACCATGCCAAAAATGTACTAGCTTGAGTGGCTCTTGTACATTGTATTGGCTGAACATGATTATAGAAAAATCTATAATATCCAGGATATAAACAACATAGGATATTCGTCAAATAATATCGAGATAGATATTCGATAAAGTAAAAATCAATGTCCCTTGAAATAAGCATTCACTTGCCCAAATTTGCAAGTAGGATACGAAGCTAGAAATAAGGAAAATAAAATAAAATGTTTCCTGGTTTAATTAGATGACATTTAAAATATTATCAGTATTAGTGAACAATCGAGGGGCTCTATGGGGGACATTTCCTTGTAAAACCAAGAAGAACAAGAAAACAAAGTTGACAGACGCAGGAGGCCGGTCATCAAGATGTCAAAAGCACTTCGTACGGGGAGGAATGGTATCACAGCTGTGTTTCTATCTAACTATATTTAGCAAACACATACATATAACGCACATATATATACACATTTATATCTGAATCGAGCTTTGGTGATTTCTCTTTTTTTGCCAATATAATACTAGAGGCGAAATCCTAATTATTCAATTGTTCAAATATTTACGTCTTCGTTGTTCTCTGGACACATCAATATTTGAGAATATATGGATACTAGAAACGTCAATACTACACATCCACTGAATGAAACATTTCCCACCCTGCTGTTTTGCTCACAAGAGTTTCAACACGATCCATAAAAATATCAAATGGTCCGTATTTGAGGCCACTGTAGTAATGAATATACGCAACACGTACGATTTTATAGGGAAGCATATTCATATAACACCGTTCCCTTTTTATACGAGTCATTGTCGAATTGTAAATCTTGAAAAAAATGTTAGCCATGATATAAAAAAATACTATTTTTTTTTTTTTTTATATAATCATTTCGACCTTGGTGCGCAGGGTGTTACGTGAGAGTAGAGTGAAAAAAAGGCAGAAGAATATATAGGAGGTGGCGGGGAAAGGATGCGAAAAACATGGAAATCAGGGAGACAAAAATAGGAATTGACGTCGCAAAAGAGAAACGGGTTTGTAGAAAGCAAAATGACAGCTCTGACAGATCAGAAACAGAACATAAATGCAGCCTCTGCAACAAATACTGTTACTACAGTCACAGACGCCGATGCTGTAGACAAGCAGGACAACTAGGATGCTACCCATGGTCAACCCTGACCGACGAAGGCCTACTACGAAAGGGAAAAATAATGTTTAGTCCTTGAATAGAAGAGACCAAAATTGTAGTTATTGGAAAAACATCCTGCTGGGTGTATGCTCTACAAACACGAAGCTGTTCGAACGGAACTTAATTCTTATTAATGGAATACGAAGAAAATTGGTATGATTCATCTGTGTGTATGTGGCATGGAAGGACCTAGTTGTAAGGGTCTGGGCAGACGATCCCGAGGAATATAGCTCGTCAAGACACATACCATATATATAGCGACACAGTAGCGACAGGCATGCGATGTTTCGTCTGTGTGAAATGACTTGTAGGGGGAAAAATAATTAATTTATCTCTTGGTATTTTTCCATATAGAACGACTATTATTAAACAGAAGCACGGCTCTAGTTTTTGTTGTTTCTTTTTTATCTGATTTTCCATTTTTTAATATTTTGGTGATTGTAACTTTCAGAGAAGCAAGTATACGGAAGGGATTTCCACAGGTGAAAATTGCGGAAAAAAGAAACTGATTGAGTAGAATTGCATGTTATTGGTTCGTGTATAGGTAAATACCGGCTGTTAATATTTCAGTCTATAAGCATTTACTAGGTTAGAGGATCGTTAAATATTAGTCATTTATCGACACGGGACGAGAAATCGGTGAGCCGACTTTGAATTTGCACTTACGCGCAAATACCTTTGGAAAATGTGACAATCCATCTCTGCTTCCTTCAGTTATGGATTCCATAGCAAGAAAAATGTAATTCTATAGCCTTGGTTGGCAATCTCCTACGGGAAAGTTTTCTACCCAGTCAGTCATTTCTATAAGCGTGTATCACGTACGTCACTCAAGTATTTATTTAGTTAGGGCATAGATAAATATTATTCGTTTATATTCGGTTTATAGGTAAATATTGGATGCTTATATTTTAGTCAGTCAGTTAAGTGCCATACGTGATACACGCTTGGGCGATCATGTCTCGAAAGAGACATGACTGACTGGGCAGAAGATTATCCCGCAGTAGGTTGCCATTGCTTTCTGCGGTAGACTGGTTGTCGACCAAGGCTATAGAACCCAATCCGTCCTGTTATTTGACCCATAGCTGGAGGGAAGAGACGGATTAATACCTTTCCCAAGGGTATGTGCGCATATATGATTGCAACGAATTCAACTGGAATTCGAACTCGGCTCTCTGATTTCCTCGTTCCGAGTTAATATCCACTGGACCACAACGCACATACTTAGTCCGCCAAGTACAGGTATTTAATAGTTTAAAAGATCTTAATTTGACACATGAGATTCATCATTTTCCTGTAAAAGCAACTGAGTGCTTCTGAAGAATCAGTACTGAACAAGGGTCTCATACTCACAATTACAATCAGACGCATACCATACTTAGATATCATTGTCCGAATTGAGAAAATAGGCTGGAATATCGCTCAAGAGGATGGGATAAGATAAAAAGTGAGACAGACATAGGAGAAAGCTAACACCCAAACAAAACATCACAAATGAGAATGGGCTACAAATCAGTAATGAGGAATATCATCATACTACCAGCTGACAAAAGCAATGCAACTTTAGTGATAGAATACACCGATAAACTGCAAGACCTCATTTGAAGTGGTAGCTAAAGCAAAGTAAAGAAAGATCTCACGTTGAAAACAGAGCGACTGCTGCCGCAGATCCTAATCAAGAACAAGGCTCACTTCCCGCCTAAGACATACAGGCTGATATCTCAACGATACAGCATGCTACCTTACATGTATTGTTTACCTAAGACTCACAAGGGCGGTATTCCTAAAGCTCGGTGTGGAACACTCTAAGTAGCTTTCTCATAGCTATAATTGACCCACTGACAGGAAAGTCACCATCGTATGTCCGAAACTTTGCTTTTTTCCTGGAACTTATCAGAGGTGCTCCCATCCAACCAGATGGTGAAACTGGATGTGGTGAGTCTATTCACTAAGGTACCCACGGCGGAGACACTATCGGTAACCAGGGAGAGACTGGCCTCGAACTTATCCAGAAGAGAATGTATCAGTTAACCACTAGATAACCTGATGGAAAATGCCAATATTTTGCATACAAACAACACACTTCGGAATGGGATCAAATATATGTCGGCAGGATGAAGGCTTAGCAATGAAATCGCCATTATCACCACCATTGGCAAATATATATATGGAATATTTTGAAGAGATGGCATCAGAATCGGCAATTTTAAACCAACTCTAAGGCTGAGACACGTTGATGATACCTTCATACTCAGGCCACACCAGAAATAGGTCCAGACGCTACTGGATTATGTGAGCTCAATAAGATCATCGATACAGTTCAAGATGGAAAAATTAAACAACAAACTAGCATTCCTGTATGCACTAATAACTTGAACACAGAGGGTGTTGAGAACATCAGTAATCTGCAAGTCAATATTCATTTGACAATACTTCAACTTCAACTCCTACCAACCATACAATGTAAAGAAAGGGATCGTCCGCTGCCTGCAACATCGAGCAAAAGTCATAAGCAGCAACCCACACATACAAATAGGAAATAGTCAGTATAAGCGGTACCTTACAACGTAACAACTATCCAGGCTACATGACAACAGCTCTAACGAAAATGGAAGAGTGAGTAGGAAGGGTAAAGATTCACAAATAACAGCTTCGGTCTGTCTGTATAGGTAGTATCTGAGGAATTACAAAGGATCTGGAGTTCGTATAACATAACGACGACCTTCAGTAATAGTTCTACACTTCGCAGATACCTCTCTAGGGCAAGATCCCCAAAAGAGGAGAACATGACTAAAGACTGTGTACGTTATTCCATTTAGCTGTGGAAAGGAGAAACGGGCCGCCCACTTAAGTTAAGGCATAAGAATATCACAAGGCCTTAACACGAGCGGAGGTAGAAAATCAGGCGTAGCTGACCACATACTGAGGAAAAAAGGGATTACCGCTTCCTTTTTGATGAATTTGAAATAATTGATAGAAAACACCAGTAGAAACTACGTAAATTAAAATAAAGGAATCAGCGCATACGCTAGGTAAAAAAATCTCCTAAGCCTGCCAAACACAGAAATGAATACAATATGGGAATTAGTAATACGGGGTGTTAGAGAAAATCATTAGCGTAAAAGATTGCTGTATGAGCTCGCGTGAAAAAATGGTTTCTAAGGGATTAGGTTTATAAGTTCCCAAAATGCATATATTGATTTTCTCAAGGATACATGGTCCAGTGATTAGTTCCAGTGACTTAACCCAAAGAGTTGTGAGTTCAGTGCCAGGCTAGAGCTGTGGGAAACAAACAATTTAGAGATTTAAGTTAAAGAGATAACTATATGGCTACCAGAATTGGCATTGCACATCGACTGAGAATGATATACCCCAGTGATCATAATAAATGTTTCGATATTCCTAGACACTGAAGAAGGCCGGAGCGTAATAATAATGGCAAAAGAATTTAAGAAAACACTCCATAAAATGTAAATAAGTAAATATTGTTCTTATTGTTGTGATCTCGTAAAGTTATTGATGTCCTCCTGTGACCAGAAATAAAGATACAAAGACGAAATAGTGTTAAACAAATATATTCCAAAGACAATAGTACAACATATGCTAATGAGAAACTAGATTTACCTACTGGATTAGATTCCGCTCTCTACTACGCTTTACAAACCAGAACTGCTACTCATAGTTCGGAAGAGTTTTATGTGGCATATGGGTAAGTCACCATAATACTTATAAATTTAGGTCTAGACGTATTTCGTTGATTCAGGGATAGGTAAATATCGATTATTTATATATGGTTTTAAAAGCATTTCCTTGGTTTGAGGATAGTTATATATTGGTCGTTTATATCTGAGTCTATAAGAATTTACTTTCTTTATAATGAGGTAAATATTCTTCATTTATATTTGCGTTTACAAGCATTTACTTGTTTCGGGGATAGGTAAATATTTTTCATTTTATAACTGGGTTTAAAAGCATTTACTTGATTTGTTGATTGGTATATATTGGTCGTATATATTTGGGTTCATCAGAATTTACTTGTTCTTCAGAAATATGCCAAAGTTAGACATATATTTTAGATTATAATCAATTAGCTGATTGGTTAATAGGTATATACTAGTCATTTCTATTTGAGTATTAGTATTTCCTTAGTTTGGGATAAAGGGAATATTGGTCATTTAATGATTTGGTTTATAAAGATTTACTATCTTTTGTTTATAGGTACATACTCGATGTTTATAGTTGACTTGATTTTGGGATTGTTAAATATTGTATGTTTGTAATTGTGTCTATAAGCATTTATCTGGTTTAAAGATAGGTGAATATTGGTAGTTTAATAATTTGAGTTTATAAGTATTTATTTGGTTTGTGGATGTGTAAATACTGTCATTGATATTTGGGTTTTTAAGCATTTATTTGTTTTGTTGATAAGATATTTGTTTTGGCTATAGATAAATATTAGTCTTTTCTATCTGAGTTTATATGCATGATTTGCCGTCGAAATTGCACCAAAAAGAAAATAACACTGACATGTTATTTTAACAGATATATTTTACAAAATTACACAAAAATGTCTTTAAAGAGTAAAGTTTCTCAAGAAAATCACTATTGGCGTCAACCGCGGCCTTCAGTCGACTTTGAAATCTCTTGCAGCTATTGTGTACAATCTCCTTGTTTAATTTAGTGAATGCTAGCATAATCATTGCCTTCGGTTCCTATTTAGTGTTACATTGAGTTTTATTGTTGTCTCATTAAATTGCACCCCACACCTGATGATCAAGGGTCTTGTAGTCTATGCAGTTAGATGGCCAGGTGTTAGGAGTGACGTGGTCGCAAAATTTTTCTGGGTTCTCATACTTGTGTGGCATAGTGCAATGTTCTGTTGTCAGGCATATGGTTCTTTTAGCAGCCAACCTCTTGACTTCGGTGAGCCCTAACTCCGCAAGTCACCAGATGCAAGCCTCCATGTTGTGTCAAAATTCCTGTGTAAAGATGAATGGAGACATAACGTCGACCACTAGTGATTGCTGCAAACATCTTCGTCATCCCTATTATAGTCTTCTAACAGTTTTCTAATCCTCTGCAATCTCCTAGGATTGATATCCAATCATTATGAAGTGTTTGTATTCAATCTTCCAGTACGAATGCTAAGCAGTATATTATGCCGTTCCCAGATTTCTCTGGAAATGAATCGCATTATAGTGCTCTTTTTTCTCACAGAATGTGCTCAACTGACCTGCAGTCTACAAAATCAAAAAACAAACAATACGCATAAGCTGTCAGCATTGTTATCATTTTTGGAGGACTATTTATTCAACGCAGCCTGTATTTTCCTTAAAATTAGATGTCAGCGTTATTTTCATTTATGCGTTACTAGCAGTATAGCCCGGCGTTGCTCGGGTGTAATGAAAGCTTTAAAACTAATCCATGGTCTTGAAGCTCACACTTTTTGGCACGAAAGACTAAAAAGCAATAGTTGTTTCCAGTTAAAGCGAAACCATAGACTGAAAGAAAAATGAATGGATGTAAGTCAAATTTTGATTTCCTAGTATCGATATCAAATAAGCTTTTTTCGTCGTAAACTGAACTTTGAAGGCTAAATAAGTCCTCTGAGTAAATGGTATCATGGCTGAGACTAAGAACTACAATTATACCTACTTAGAGCCAAATCCGAAGCAAAAACTAAAATAAAAGGGCTGAAAAAAATACAGACATACAGGCAGATAAACAGACACACACACAAACATCTTGCCTTTTATATATATATATATATTATCGATTTTCTGCACTATTGTAAGAACGGCAACCTTGAAACTTCTGAATATCGTTTCTTATGTCTCTGTCTATGTCTATGAGTGTTTTAAATTTGATTAAAATCGGACGACTCCATCTATAACCCGATTTTTTCGACTATCGATTTTCGATATTTATCGGAGGTACCTCGACAGAAAACATAGCTAAGAACAATCGCAGACGCTTATAGTAAAACTGTGTAAATTTTCAAGAAAATCGGTTCAGCCATTTCGGAGTCTATAGGTATCGGACACAGACACGCACACACATACACACAGACACACACACAGAGACAAAGTTCCATTTATAGATAAGTTTAGATAATTCAAGGAGAAGAAGACTCAAGGTTTTATTATTTTGAGTGTCCTGGCATTTATTTTATTATGGACAATGATAATGAGTATTATAGAGCTTAATATAATTATATAGTTATGAATTAATTGTACATTGCGACACACACAAAGTTGCATTTTGAAATAAGTTTAGATTTGGACGACTATTTATCAACGCAGCCTTAAAATTAGATGTCAGCGTTATTTTCATTTTGCGTCCATTGGACGACAATTTATCCAACGCAGCCTGTATATCTTTTAAAATTAGATGCCAGCGTTATTTTCATTTTGCGTCGTTTGGACGACAATTTATCCATCGCTGCCAGTATATTTCGTAAAATTAAATGTCAGCGTTATTTTCATTTTCGCATCATTTAGACAGCAATTTATCCATCGCATTCTTTATCTGTAAATGTGATTGCTGACGAAAAAACGAAACATGCTTAAGGACCTCTATTCCTTGTTCTTCATTTAATGGTGAAGAAATACATTTGCGATAAAAAAACGAAATAAAAAAAACAGCATTATAGTTGACGTGATTTTATCAACATTATTCCTGAAAAAATTTTTCCCGGTAAAGAGAATGACCTGTCTCTTTCTACAATCAAGGAATCTGGCCTATTGATGACCCGCCTTGAAGGCCCTGCAATTCTGATGCCCTTCTATGTTGCTACTGCTTTGCTATCACCTTTATGTCAACTTTCTTTGAGGGAAGCCCTGACAACCACAGGCAAAACGGCAAAGCACGTGAAGGTAAATCTTTTGCCATCACATTCAGTAAAGTTTACACAGCGTTATGATAAATAAGATAGATATTTTTTTTAAATAAGGTTACAAATCCTATCAAAAACGTTAGGACAATGAAGTTGCCATGAAAATGTGGTCAATTAATTCGTTTACGAAGGTTGCTCGATAGGTAAGTTGAAGAATCCAATAAAACAATTAATTAAGCGAGAGAGACTAATGGAAATTGATTCGGAAATGAACTACCAATCGACTTTTCTTTAATAATTACGTGTATTGATTCTTAAATAAGGTTTCTATCAGCATAAAATAAAATTAAGACAAAACTAGACAACCAATAAACCCGTTGGGGTCTTTTTAAAGGCTGTTCATGATGTAAAATGTTGAGATAACAATACTATAATTTTTACTATTAATTACGCAAATTTTTGTTTGTATTTGCTATACACGTTATAGTAATAATGAATATTAGTCATAACATACATTATTATTTAGATCAGTCGTTCCCAGACGGTGCGACGTACGACATAGATGCAGTGGAAAAGAATAGCCGGTGAGGCGTAATGACAGAAAGACAATCAAAAATTTGTTCAAGTGTAGATATTTATAAATAATTATTTACTTATTTTATGATTGTGATATTTTACATTATAATAATATTATTACTAGGGTCCGCAAATTGAAGGATTATCAACGATAATGTTTTGACGCTGA
Source organism: Ascarosepion bandense (assembly GCA_037127315.1). Classification (NCBI taxonomy): domain Eukaryota; kingdom Metazoa; phylum Mollusca; class Cephalopoda; order Sepiida; family Sepiidae; genus Ascarosepion; species Ascarosepion bandense. Next base: position 364,768 of record JBBBDQ010002406.1, read on the forward strand.
ATCAGCATTTATCTCTCTTGAAACATCTCTGTTTCTTTTGTTTTTTGTTTTGTTTTGTTTTGTTTTTTGTTTCTTTTTAATGTACTTTTTATAACATTTTGTCAAGCTTAAGCAATTATTCATTCTGTAAATATAACTAAAGAAAAAAATATTTGGTAACGACTGACACTCTAATAAATTTATGAAAAAAAAATTACTTTTGTAGAAAGGAATTATAAACTGATATAATAGTAAAGGACCTTCAATTTAAATAATAGTAGCACTAAGATTAAGATTTATACTCTTTTTATTATAACCATATTATAATTTTCAACAGTAAAAACCATTCTCCACAAAATAACCAAGACCAAACAACAATCAGCATTCACCTGACTAGCGAGATTCCTATTTAGTAAAATAAAAAAAGTATTTTTTTAAAAATCATATCACCCCGAGCAAGGCGATAACGCCACTGATGTGCAGGGGGCTACGTAAGAGTGAAAAGATTGGAAAAAAGAAAGCCGGAAACCACACCCTCAACAGGGAACAAGGGATGAGCCTCTACACCTGTACAATAGACGTGGGTGGTTTTAGAACCGGGCGATAGTTTAGTCTATCTACTCCAATTGAGAAAAAAAAATGAAAAAGAGAAAAAAAAAAAGAGTGAAAAGATTGGATGGATACATTATTTGTGTGCACTTAGTTTTATTTTTTCTAGGTAGTTTTTCGAAAAAAATAAATACATTATTTATTATACATACAGATTTTGTGTAATTGTTTCTTTCTCACATTTATTTTCTAATATATAGCGACGGCAAAACAGCATGCATCTATTTATTTACGATCAAGTCTTGTGATAATTCATTTTATATGCAGGATTTTGGTACTTGTTTTTATTTTTTTACATTTATTTTTGAATACTTAACGACGGCAAACCAGCATGCATCTAATTTATCAATTTCTGATTAATTCTTGTGACAAAATTTATTATACATGTAGGTTTTTTACTAGTATCTTTCTCACATTTACTTTCTAATATATAACGACGGAAAACCAGCACGCATCTATTTATTTATTTACCATCAAGTCTTGTAACACATACTAGGTTCCCCGACAGCTACAAACTCCAGGAGTTTAAATGTAAGATCAATAGACACCTCCTAACCCACTAACTCGAATCCATTCTCTCAAACACTCTTCCCATCTACCTAACCCTCAGCCTCGGTAGCCTTACCCGTCTATCACCCTCCTTCTGACATTTCCTATATCTAACGACTCTTTCTCACCACCTTCCCCTATTCCTCTATGTAACCCCCTGCGCAATAGTGGCAGTGGAATGCCTTGCTTGGGGGTGAAACGATTAAAAAAAAAAGCTTCAATAAAAAATTTTCTTTAATAATTACGTGTATTGATTCTTAAATAAGGTTTCTATCAGCACAAAATAAAATTAAGACAAAACTAGACAACCAATAAACCCGTTGGGGTCTTTTTAAAGGCTGTTCATGATGTAAAATGTTGAGATAACAATACTATAATTTTTACTATTAATTACTTGTAGACAGTGCAGAGGATTCGGAAAGTGGTGGATAATATATCTAGTCAACATATTTGGAGTGATCACTAGTGATGGCGACGTCATGCCTTCATTCTCCTTCCCTCAGAACCTCAGACTCAATACGGAGCCCTACTAACAATGCCTTGAGAAACTAGAGCGTTCTTGGGGTCAAAACGGTGGCTACTGAAAGACCATGTTTCTGGCAATTGGACTCAGCACGATACCACACAAGCAGGAGTACCCAGCCATAGCTGTCAGACAACTTCATATCAGCCCTGATATCTGGCCACTTAACTCCCCAGACGGCAAAACATTGATTATTATATGTGGATCATAGTTGAGCGTCAGACAAACAAAACTCTTTGTTTACACCAAATATTAACTGGAGGCAAGGATTTTGGCACCGTTTACCAATTTAATTCCGTCAAGAAGAGTTGCAAGAGATTCAGAAGTCGTCCGGAGGCTGTAGCTGAAATCAATAGTAATTTCATTGTACAAATTTATTCTTTCGTATTTCAATTTAATTTTGTGTAATTTTAGTATATATATATATATATATATATATATATATATATATAACTTATTTATAAATGGAACTTTGTCTGTGTGTGTGTGTGTGTGTGTGTGTGTGTATCCGTTACTATAATCTCCGAAACGGCTGAACCGATTTTCTTGAAAATTTACACAGTTGTACTATAAGCGTCCGTGAGTGTTCTTAGTTAGGTTTTGGGTCTGGGTACCCTGAGAAATATCGAAAATCGATAATCGAAAAAATCGGTTTATAGAAGGAGTGGTCCGATTTTGATCAAATTTGATACACTCATGAACAAAGACATACTAAATGATATTCAGAAGTTTCAAGGTTGCAGATCTTACAATAGTGCAGAAAATCGATAATATATGTATGTATAAATCGATACCAGGAATCAAAATTTGACTTACATCCATTCATTTTTCTTTCAGCCTACGGTTTCGCTTTAACTGGAAACAACTATTGTTTTTTAGTCTTTCGTGCTAATGTCGAAAGTGTCTGAGCTCCAGGATTATGGATTAGTTTTAAAGCTTTCATTACACCCGAGCAACGATATATGATCTTTCTAGAGAGGAACATTTTTTTAAAAATTACCACTTCTGTTATTTATGCATTACTTCTCAGCAATGAATTTAGGTCTTTCGATGACTGTTGAGTGCATATATAACACGCTAATATTTCCATTCTCAGATTCCATGTGCCTATGGCTTACGGTTTAGCGACTCCGATTGATACCAAATTGGTCGAGATTCGATCCTGGCCAAAAGCAAGTAGATGTCTAGCTTCACTGATGAGCTGTGATACAGTGAAACAGGCTTGTATATGGTTTACGAGTATGTATATATAATAAAATATCAATATTATTTTTATTTTTCCATGATTTAGACCACAATTCAGCCATCAGGTATATATATATATATATATATATATATATATATATATATATATACGTTAAGATTTCAAACGTTAACAAATTATACGTACTTATTATTTAAGCATTCGGTTGTAAGGAATTTTCCAATAAAGGAAGTCGTAAATATAAACAGACAATATGATTTATTAAAGTGTCGCTATGGATAAGTCACCATTGAAAATAAATTTCATTAAACTGATAAATTTAAACTTATGGGAGCTTGGTTGACATATTTCTATCTTTTATTGATTGAAGACTATGATAAGAGTTTATGTTTGATTACAAATATTAATCAATTTGTAAAATGATATGGCTTTACTTGGGCAGCAATAAATTGACGAACATTTTACCCCATTTTTTAAAAATTTGGAATAATGTCTTCCTGCATAGATCATTGTAAGAAGAAAAGAAAAGAAACGAAATTGGACCTGTGGAGAAATGGTAAAACATAATGATTTAAACGAAGAATGAATAAATCAGGATTCGTTACGTATGAATATTATTTGGCAGCAAATGAAGTCCATATTTTAATTTTACTTTCATTTAATCTTCTGCAACTTTGTTTGTCATGTGGAAAATTCCAATGAGTGACCTGACATTTACTTCTCGAAATTTCTTTAAAAGGCATTTATCAGACACTTACATTTCTTTTTCTCTAAGATTTGTTCATTGACGTGAAAACACAATAGAAATGATTGATTGCATATGATGTACTGAGATTATTTTATGTTTGAAAAACAGAGTAATTGCACTAGATGAGAAGAGAAATTGTGCATTGAAGCCGTTTCAGAAATTGCACCAAGAAATTTAAAAAAATAAGGATATTATATATATATATATATATATATATATATATATATATATATATATATATATTGGTCATTCACATACAAGCGTATTTTGTTGTATGGCTAGACATCCACTTGCCTCTGGCCGGAATCGAAAATCGCCCGATATGATGTTAGTCGCTAAGCCCTAAGAATAAGAGATGGGAAAATTGAAAATTTAGCGTGTTATATAATTGCTTCTTACCCAGGGTTGAAACCCGATCGAATTGGCGTCAGCCGGCGATCCTACCTCTGAGCTATATATATATATATATATATATATATATATATATATATATATATATATATATATATATATATATATATATATATATATATATAACAAATGTGATAAATCTCCTTGTTTAGTTTGCAAACATTTAGTAAACGATGCAGTATTTTCTATACCCAATACCAACATCAAATTACACCCACCACACCTCACCTGTGACAGCCAAAATATAATATATTTTCTCTTCTGTTCAGTATGTCCTAATAGTGCATATATTGGTGAATCGGAAAACAATTTTAGATTCCGTTTCAATAATCATAAACTAAGCATACGCCAAAACAACCCTTATTCACCCATAGCTGAACACTTCAATCAACCGGGACACACAATAAAAAACTGCAAATGTTTACTGATAGATTCCGATTTTAGTTCTACCTACTCACGCAGAAAGAAAGAAAAATACTGGATTTTAAAACTAAATACATATAGGCTAGGGTGAAATAGGGACTTAGGTGTTTTGGATCTTTATAAATATTTCAATAGTTAAACAATTTTTAGATACACTTTAAAGCAACATTTAAAAGTATTATTAGAGATAGGCTTACGTTTACAAATATTAAAAACTCTATCGCTTTCTACGTCAAGTGATGTAACCATCTCTCAACGAACGCTCTCGCGACGAACGCTTCTAGTTTAAATTTTAAAATCATTTGTTTCTGATGAAAGGCAGTGGCGGGTCTGAAATATCAAATATATATATGTAATAATAGAAACAAATAAATACTGTAAAAAAATAAATTTTAAACTTAAAACTTTTCAGTAGTTTTCCTATACATATTAAGACAGTATACGTGGATCATCATTATGCTATATATATATATATATATATATATATTAAAATAAATTTTCAAAATTCAAAAATGTTGAATGAACATTTGAACATGAAATCCCTAAGAGAGACTTCACATATCCTCAACAACACAGTCTATAGCAAAATGAAAAAATAAGACTATAAAGGAGAAATAAAAAATAAAAGAATAAAAAGAAAGGTAAAGAAATAAAAAAAATAAATGACGGTTAAGATTTGAGAAATATACATCACAAAAATAAATTTTGAAAATCAGTCTATTTTTGGTTTTTACTTTTGATAGAGTTGTAAATGAAGAGATGTAAATTTGGCATGTCTAGCTTATTAGACGAACAGGGTTAAGGAATTAGAGGTCGTTAAATTGAGAAATTATATATATATATATATATATATATATATATATATAACTTTAATCCAAATGGAAAAGTAGGAAGGTAAATCCCAAAAACCTGATCCTAATTAATATTAAAAATTTAATATAAAAAATGATACAGGTGGAGAGTCAGTCTATTTAAAATTACAGAGCTAATATAAAATAAAATAAGTTTTGAATGTTCAAAATTGTTATTGTATGATCATTTCAAGAGAGATTTCACATATCGTCAGCAACTAAGACTTTTTCAAAATGAAAAAAAAGACGGTTAAGAAATTTACGTCACAAAAAAATTGTGACGATATATGAAATCTCTCTTAGGGAGTTCACCTTGAAATGATCATACAACAACAATTTTGAATATTGAAAACTTATTTTATACACACACACACATATATATATATACAGATATATATATATATATAAGTTAAATATATAGATTGAAATTCAACAAGGTGATAGAACAAAGTAGGAAATGTGTCTTAATCTAACATGCTTTACTGATAAAACCTATACAGAAACCTGGTTAAAGACAAGAAATTAAAAAATATAATCTTCGTTTTTAATGTTTCATATAATGTCTTATGTGTTATTTAATATTTCATCTCTTGTCTTTAACCAGATGTCTGAAAAAGATTTAGTAAAAATGTAGTATGTTAGATGAAGACATATTACATATTTTCTAATTTGTTCCCTCTTTATTATACCATATTTACATACGTCCTGTCCCTGATAATTGAGCACTTAAACTTATAAATATAGCATACCTTTAAAAGATATTTTCTTATATGTATACGTGTGTTGTTTGTGTATGTGCGAGTATGTGTGTGTGTGTGTGTGTAAGTATCATTAGCATGTAAGCGTAACACCATCATTTCAAGAGGATAAAATAGTTTGTTTTTTTTAGTATTTCAACGTAATATTTCCATTTTAAGAGGACGATCCATATGTGTTTAATATGCTAACATATTTTCAGGGAAAGAATTATATGTCATTTAAATGTCTATATAACGCATTAATATTAAAAAGATTATTAAGTTTTCGTAGAATGCTAATATAAGACTCATATTTTGGAAGAACAAACAATATGTATTAATATATCGCACTGTTATTTTAAAAGAACGTACCAAACGTGCTTAGCAACCTTAATGTTATTCTCTTATGTTTGGAAAAAGGACATGTGTATTTAGTTTAGCAAGATAACACTTATTTTATTGAAATGGACCTTATGTGTTTAGTACGTCACTGTCACATTTTTTAGGAAAACATATCATCTGTAAGTAGTATGTTAATATAATACTGTTATTTTAGTAGCAAAGACAATATATGTTCAATATATCAATGTAACACTATTATTTTAAGAGAACGGAGTATATGTGTTTAGTATGTCAATGTAATACAGTTATTTTAGGAGAACGGATCATATGTGTTAAGCATTTCAATGCAACACTGTTACTTTAGGAAAACGGACACGTGCGTTAATTATATTATAACCCTTATTTTATGAAAATGGACATTAAGTTTTTAGTAAATTTAACACTGTTGTTTTAGAAAACGGATAATATATAATTAATATGTCAATGTAATACTGTTATTTTCGGCGAAAAGAACATATATGTTTAGTATGTCAACTTAAGACTATTATTTTGGGAGAACTTATATGTGTTTGGCATGTCAATGCAACACTTATTTTGGGAGAACAGATTATACGTGTTTAGTACGTCAATGTAACACTTTTTTTAAGAGAATGGACCATATGCATTTAGTATATCAGTGGAACGTAGTTATTGTAGAAGAATTGAACATATGTATTTAGTATTGCTTTAGGAGAATGAACCATATGTTTTGGTATTTCAATATAACACTTTTACTTTAAGATAACAGGCCATATGTGTTTAGCATGTCAATATAACGCTTTTGCTTAAAAATCGGATCATATGTGTTTAGTACAACAATGTAAGAGCTTATTTCTGTTTAGTATGTCATTTTAATTTTTTATGACTATTAGAAGAACGGATCATATGTGTTTAGTATGTCCATGTAACAGTTTTATTTTTGGAAAATGTACCATATATGTTTAGTATAGCATCTTAAGACTATTATTTTGGGAGAACTGATCATAACTGTTTAGCATGTCAATGTAACACTGTTGTTTTAGCAGAATAGTTTATATATGTTTAGTATTCCAATGAAACACTATAGGGTGTTGCAGTAAAATCTGACACTTGACAAAAAGAAAGCGAAATAGGCAATAAAAATGTGTATATGCAGAGACCTGACTGTTTATTGAGCAACAGTTAGTTATATACGACATTATTTTTGGCGACGACAATCTCAATGCAGACGCTTAATGAATCACACGATTTGGCGACCATGTTCTTGCACATAGCAGCGAATGACTCCACGATGACAGCTTTCAGAAAGTCGACCGTGTTGTGGGCGTGCTTTTTGGTCTTGGCCTCGATCAAGCCCCAGAAGAAATAGTCAAGGTTGTTGCAGTCGGCTGAGGAGGGCGGCCACAACTCTGGCGACCAATGATGAGGAACATTGATGATCATCCACACCAGGGTCGTCTTGGCCTTGTGTGCAGGAACAGACTCCTGCTGGAAGACGTAAGTACGTCCAGCGGCGATCTCGTTCATCCAGGGCTTCACCACTCTCCTCAGCACCTCCTGGTAATTCTCAGCGGTGACTCTCAGGTCCTTTTGAAAGAAGAACGGAAACATGACGCCTCCTTGCTGAAGATGACACTAAGGACCATAACAGAGGAAGGAAACTTCGTATGCTTAACGACGGGAATCTCCTCCATGCCTTCGCAGATCCACCTGGCTTTTGCCTGTTGCTCGTCTGATCATGGGTTAAATTCTTTTCATCAGTGTACCTCATTTTTATTTCAAAATAACACGAGATTCATCGCTGAGATCTATCAGGAGGTGATGAGAAGCGTGGTGAAGCCCTGGATGGACGCGCTCGACGCTGGACGCCCCTACTTCTTCCAGCAAGATTCCGCTCTTGCATACAAGGCCCAGACGACCCAGGCGTGGCTGATCAACAATGTTCCTCACCACTGGTCGCCGGACTTGTGGCTGCCCTCCTCACCCGACTGCAACAACCTTGACCAACAAGCCAAGATCAAGGAGCACACTCACAACACGGTCGTCATTCTGAAAGCTGCCATTTAGGTGGCGTTTGCCGCTATGTACAAGAACATGGTTGCCAAAGCGTGTGACTCATTTCCCGCCAGCCTTGAAATGGTCGTTGCCGCCGGCGACGGTTACATTGAAAAATAATGTAATATGTAACTCTAACTGTTGCTAAATAAACTGTCGGGTCCTTGTATATACACCTTTTTATTGCCTATTACGTTTTCTTTTTTTCAAGTGTGATTTTGCTTCAACATTCTGTATTTTTAAGAAAACCGTATATGTTTAATAATTCAATGTAACACTATTATTTTAGAAGAACAAATCATATGTGTTTAGTATGTCAATATTACATCTTTTTATGAGAGAGTTCATATATGCTTAGAATATCAACGTAACACAATTGTTTGTGAAGAACGGACCACATGTTTTTTATTATGTCATCGCCACATTATTATACAGTACAGACTATATGCATTTAACATGTCAATGTAACAATGTTATTACAGGAGAACGGATTATATGTGCTTAGTATGTCAATGTAAGATTGTTATTTTAGTAAAATGGACCATATGAATTTAGAATGCCAATGTAAGACTATTATTTTGGGGGAACCGACCATGTGTGTTTAGCATGTCAACGTAACACTGTCGTTTTAAGAGAACGGACCATAAGTGTTTATGTCAATGTAACACATTTTGTGTAGAAGAACGAACCATATGTACTTAATCTGTCAACAAAAGATTATCCTTTTAGGGGGACGGGACATATGTGTTTTTACTATGTCAATCTCACACTATTATTTCCGAAGAACAAATGATATGTTTTTAGTATGTCAATGATACATTGTTATTTTAAGAGAAAGAACTATATGTGTCTAGAATGTCAAACTAACACTATTATTTTGGGAGAACGGATAATATGTGTTTAAAATGTTAATGTAATACGTTTTTAGGAGAACGCTACATGTGTGTTTAGTGTGTCAAAGTAAAAGCTATATTGAAAGAGAAAGAAGCATATGCTTAGTATGTCAACGAAATATTATTATTATAGGAGAACGGACTATTTTTGCTTCGCATATGAATGTAACATTGTTTTTTTTAGAGAACGATTTCTACGTGTTTAGTAAGTGAATGTAATACTGTTATTTTAAGAGAATATGGGCTTAGAATTTTGATTTAACATTTTCACTTAATGTGAACGATTTGCCTTTCGTAAAAATGTCATCATCAGAAGTTACACCTTTGTGGGTGTTATTTCTTCACCAAGTTTATTAACATCTTCAATTTTGTTCTTGCATATAATTAGCACAAATGATTATCTATTAATTAATCAAATCAAATTATTTTTTATAATTACATTTCAACAAGCTCACACAATATGACTGCTTGGTGTGAAGAAATTATTAGACAATTATATTATTGTTTAATTTACATTATAATTAGAGAGTAATATGAAGGAACATGTAATATGTCTGACTGTTTTTGAATAAGGAAATATATTCTGTTGTGCAGTAGCGGTATAACCAATCGGATGACACCTTTCATATCTGAACAGACAATCTCCGGGGGAAATAATCAGCATTTTGTCATACGACACTGTGATATATTTCCATACGTTACCATTGGGAAAGAAATATTTCTATATGCTGCTATTATATAACACTGATTTTCCGGCACCTATTGTAATACATATTTTTATATGCTACTATTAAAATAAAACTACAGAAATTAAATGAGGTTTTACTAAGTAATGAATGATCATACTTCATTAAACATGAAATAAAACTGAAATCGCTATCTTAGGTAAAGATCACAATTTAACAATCACGTCTGGGCCAGAAATGTTTTGGTTTCTCTTCACTTTCTATTCTTGATTGTATCTAAAAACGTGTTCGTGGTCTTGTATTTGAAAAATGATTTACCATTCTGCAACCATTTATTTATATTTCTGAAATACGGTTTTGCAATTATTTAAACTATTTACGTTCGTCAGAGTGTTGTCCTCATCTTTGTTGCCATATTCACGATGTTTCAGTTGGAGTTGCGTTCCAGCAATGTTTAGAATCTGTCTACATTTCTGAGATTTGACATTGTAATTATTTACAATATTTGCATTGTTTGAACTGTTGTCTTCATCTTTGTTGCTATATTTGCGACGTTGAGGCAATTGTGCACTCTTGCCTTCTCGGGATCTATCTATATTTCTGATTTTAATATATTATATTATCTTAATTCTTCGAACTGTTGTCCTCATCTTGGTTGCTATATTTACGACGATTCGGCCATTTTACGCTCCGAACTTCTTCAGCTGATTATAATTTAATCCTCAAGGGCACACAGCCTAATGGATAAAAGATCCAGTGATTTGAAGCAAGGGTTTGTGAGTTCAATACCTGGCTACAGCAGGGGTCAACAAAAAAGAGAGTGAAGCGGAAATAACTGAGAGAATGCCTCTAGAAGAGGCATTATTCATTAATCTAAAACATTCTAGTCCGGTAAATGAAATAAATAGTTCAGTTCGAAATTCTAATTACCTGAAGAAGATCTAGGTTTATAACAGTCTGAACAATGTAAATAGTGTCAATAGCCACTTTCCCACAGATGAAGCTTCACAAGCCTCCCACAATTCTATTACAATCCTTTAGCAAATTTGTTAACAGTCTATATTTATTTATATGACTATTATAATGGCTCCGCCTGACATATTAAACAACATATACCCGAGTACTCAAGATAATATACATTATCATGTATTATTAGAATTGTTTAAGTTTAGCATGTCATGTTTTCTACAAAAACTAGCAATGGACACTATATATATATATATATATATATATATATATATATTCATAAATTATAACATGGATATGTTACAATATCACTACAAAAGTAGCCATTTTGTTTCATCACTTTTGTGTCTTGTCAAGCGATGTGATGGCACTTGACAAGACACAAAAGTGTTGAAACAAAATGGCTACTTTTGTAGTGATATTGTAACATATCCATGTTATAATTTATGAATAAATAATATTGTTAGCTCTACTTTTGTAGTGAGCACTTTTTTAAAAATAGTGTTTCTTTGGACAAGGAATATTATTCCAACAATACTTGTATATATATATATATATATATATATATATATATATATATATACAGTACTGTGCAAAAGTATTAGCACACGAAGTATTGTATCTTTTATGAGGCATCAAAATAAATTTTAAAATAACCCCGGTTCTAACACTTTTGCACACGAACGGTAGTAGTGGTTAGGAAACAATTGTTGCATGAAGTAAAAGTAAGAAAATGCTTAAGGTTTGCAAAACAACACAAGGATGGGACGGTAGATCAGTAGACGAAAGTACTCTGAACAGACGAGTCAAAATTTGAACTTTTATCTCTAAAAGGAGAGAGTATATTAGGCGGATATCAAAGAAAAGATAACTTGCAAATGAAAGATAACTTCAGAAATGAATTGAGTTCGTTCGGTGACTGGCGTGTGTATACACTGCTTATATACAAGACGTTAAAATTTCCATTCTCTGATTCCATGCACCTAAAACCAGAAGAGAAGTGGATGTGTCTAGCCACACTGATGAGCTGTGATACAGCGAAACAGGATTGTATGTGGATGACAAATATATATATATATGTATATATAACTCATTTATAAATGGAACTTTGTTCTTGTGTGCATGTGTGTGTCTCTGTGTGTATGTATCCGTTACCTATAGATTCCGAAACGGCTGAACCGATTTTCTTGAAAATTTACACTTATCACTTTTGACAGACTCAGAAAAGAATTCAAATTTTGCCCTCTAATTCGGTTTGACAAACATGGTAAAAAATCTTCAACATGCAATGAAATATTTTACAGTTTCACATTTCAAGACTCAGAAAAGCAAAACAGGTCAGTTGTCAGCCATTTTGTTGTATTGACAGAAGAATTAATTTTCGTAATTATTATTATTTTATGACTAGGTTTTCTTCATTTTACCATTTTTACTTTTTATCCAAATATTCTCAGTGATTAAATATTGTGTCAACAAGAATTATAAATTCAATTCACCAGCTTTTGTCTAATTTTTGTTAAGTTGGCTGCTGCAGAGCAAGTTATTTAATTGCATGTTTTAGTTTTTCTTTTACATTTGAGATGAATTTACATTCTGAAAGAAAATTTTGAAAATAATTTCAAATGCATTTTTTATAGTAGAAATAATTGGCAATACATTTTGAGATTAAAATTATTTTAACAATTCCTTTTTATAGCAATGTATTTAGCGATACATTTTCAGAGTAAAATCATTTTAACAATACTTTTTTATGATGAAATAGTGAAACATTTTCAGAGTAAAATCATCTTAACAATACTTATTTTTATAGCGAAATAGCAATACATTTTTCAAAGTAAAATTATTTTAACAATACCTTTTTATAGCAATGTATTTAGCAGTACATTTTCAGAGCAAAATCATTTTAACAATACTTTTTTATGGTGAAATAGCGATACATTTTCAGAGTAAAATCATCTTAACAATACTTATTTTTATAGCGAAATAGCAATACATTTTTAAAAGTAAAATTATTTTGACAATAACTTTTTATAGCAAAAATAATTGACATTGCATATTTATGTCAAAAACATTTTTACAAACATATGACATTACTTAGTTCCACTAACTCTAACCCTCCCAGTTAAGACCCACTAATCTGCTTACTTTGAGATGAACCACCCCTATTTCCTTTGTATTCTTTTAGTAAAGATAAGTTCCACTCGGCTAGCTTTTTTCTGAGAACTGCAATCCCTTGTTTCCTGTTTAGGATGCGGTTTCCGGCTTTCTCTTTTCCAATCTTTTCACTCTTTTATTTTTTTTCAATTGGAGTAGATACACTAAACTATCACCCGGTTCACACTCCACCCACATCTATTGAACAGGTGAAGAGACTCATCCCTTGTTTCTTGTTTCAGCCATGAATATCTCATTTTCTCCAACTTTACTCCCGATGGATACGATAAATTTTCATGGACATACTTCGGTTAGTTTATCCTTGGCTGATTTATTTGACTCCGATATTGGTAATCGATTCCCCGATATCCTATCGAGTATGATCCAAATCAGATTTTTACCCCTTTTATTTTGGTTTTTGCTTCGTGTTTTCCTCTAAGTAAGTATAATTGTAGTTCTTAGTCTCAGCCATGATACCATTTATTCAGAGTTTTTATTTATCCTTTAATATCATAATTTGACGGAGAACTCTTCAAACACGTGCACTAAGTGAGGATCGAACGCACTACTCAATTGTAATAGGTTTTAGCGAGATACGCTTGCTAACCATTACACCACGCCGAAATATATATATATATATATATATATATATATATATATATATATATATATATATATATATATGTGTGTGTGTGTGTGTGTGTGTGTGTGTGTGTTAATTGAAAAGTTATTTTTAGTATATATCTGTGTTTGAAATAGACGCGGTATTTTTTATTTTAAAAATGTTATTACGTGTGTCGGCCTGCGAGCTCAAGAAAACGTAACAAGAAGACGTGCAGAAACAATTTGAACGGAGGTAGACCTTCAAGTCACCTTTCAACCCGCATGTTTTATTCTACTCGGTCACTGAGAATTTCACGGTTATACTTAACCTTTTAAAGAATGCACACTTCCTCATTCAGTTTTTCTTCAGTCATTAATTCTTTAGAAATTGCATAGTTTACGTTTGTATGTATATATACTAGCAGCATAGCCCGGCGTTGCTCGGGTGTAACGAAAGCTTTAAAACTAATCTATGGTCCTGGAGCTCAGACACTTTGGACATTAGCACGAAAGACTAAAAGCAATAGTTGTTTCCAGTTAAAGCGAAACCGTAGATTGAAAGAAAATTGATTTCCTGGTATCGATATCAAATAAGTTTTTTTCGTCGTAAACTGAATTTTGAAGGCTAAATAAGTCCTCTGAGTAAATGGTATCATGGCTGAAACTAAGAACTACAATTATACCTACTTAGAGCCAAACCAGAAGCAAAAACTAAAATAAAAGGGCTGAAAAATATACAGACATACAGGTAGATAAACAGACACACACACAAACATCTTGCCTTTTATATATATATTATCGATTTTCTGCACTATTGCAAGAACTGCAACCTTGAAACTTCTGAATATCGTTTCTTATGTCTTTGTCTATGAGTGTATAAAATTTGATTAAAATCAGACCACTCCTTCTATAACCCGATTTTTCGATTATCGATATTCGATATGTATCGGGGGTACCTTGACAAATATCCTAGCTAATAACACTCGCAGACGCTTATAGTACAACTGTGTAAATTTTCAAGAAAATCGGTTCAGCCGTTTCGGAGATTATAGGTAACGGACACACAGACACACGCACACACACACACACACACACACATACACACACAGAGACAAAGTTCCATTTATAAATAAGTTTTGATATCTCTCTCTCTCTCTATATATATATATATAGAGAGAGAGAGAGAGAGAGATGAAAGGATTCAAGGAAAACCCTAAAAATCATATATATATATATATATATATATATGCGTGTGTATTAACTGAAGAAAGAAATGAGTTGTTAATAGATTTCAGGCTCCCCTAAACGAAACTGGTCATTTTTAGTATGTAAGCATTTTTTGCCCTCAGTTCAGAAGGACTTTGCGCGTTATCGCTTATATTTAATCAATTGCTAGGCCTGCACTTCGGATAGATGGTTCACTGTGTCTTACTAGAAAATTTCTTTTTTTTTTACCATATTCTTTCTTGTAAATCTATTAGTCAACCGTTAGTACATGCATCGAATATTACTGTCACATTCAGATTCTCCATAAAACACAATAAACCATCTGCAAGATTGTCAGCACTGACATGAAATCTCACCTACATTCTCTTGTCATCTTCATAACGTAACTTCCCTGTGTCGTTTTTAGATTTTCATAGTAACATTTTGATGAGCTTGCGTTGTGGTGCAGTGGATATCGGCTCAGAACGAGAAATCAGAGAGATAAGTTCGAATTTCAGTCGATTTTCTATCATTAACTTCTGCGCAAATACCCTCGGGAAAGGTGTTAATCCGTATCTTTTCTCCCCTTATGGGTTAAATAACAGAACAAATTGGGTCCTATATCCTTGTTTAGCAACCAGTCTACCACAGACAAAAATGGTAACCTATGGTGAGAATATCTTCTGCTTATTCAATCATGACTCTATCGAGATGCGATGAACCAAACGAGTATCATTTATGCCACTAGATTATCAGATATGTCACATCATTTTACAGTCGAAATTGCTAGAGGTAACCGTAAGTTCTATGTTAACAGTTCTTTCTCTCGCACTTCTCAATTATGGAATTCTATTCCGACTTCTTCCTTCCAAGTTAACTTTTATCTCCAAAAATCTAAAAGTAATGTTTGTCTTTTTCACACCATTCTTTTATTTTCCTCTCTCCCTAATAGTAGTTTTTTTCTCATTTTTTTCCTAGCACTAACTCCTTGCGTCTTAGTGACTCTATTGCCTTGCTTTGGGCAAAATTAATAAAAGAAATTGGATGCGCATGTGGTATACTGCATAATTGTTAATCAGAGAGACGAGTTCTAATTCCATTTAGGTTCGTTATATTCACTTGCACGCAAATTTTGGAAAAGTATAGATCAACCTCCTCTCTACCAAACTATGGATTATATTACTAAAACTTGTATTACAAAAAAACTTATTATCTCTTTCCACAAAATAAGAAAGAAAACTGAGTACAAAATAATTAGAATTGAAATCATAGCTTCAGTTTCTTTCCCACTACTGTAACGTATCTTACCTGTACCTTTTCGATGAATATTTCCTGGAAATTTTGGGGGTGAACTTTCCTCTATTGTACCTAGGAACTCTAGGACTTTAAGAGCAGTATTATATTGGCGGTAAGTTTTTACATTTGAAATAAATAGATATAAACGTAAGTCCTGTGCTAATATTTTCTTCAGCACACTTCATGCTGGTCCTGGGTATGACGGTAAATTGCATCCGGTAGTATGGCCTTTGATTGGGAGGTTATGAGGAGAATGGAACCACCTCTTAATTGCTGTTGTTCTCAGGTCTACCCTGACTCAAAGTGGTAGCATCTGTTAGGGTCCCAGCTATGGACATATATTTAAAAACACCATGAAAGTATAAAATTACACTCTTATAGAAATACATACATAAAAATACACTTTTATAGAAAAATATACATTTTTGAAGGAAAACTATTACCAATATTACATTTTTGAAGAAAAAATTATTACCATAACACATTTTTGAAGAAAAAAATATTCTTAGTAAAACATTTTTGAATACAAAAATAGAAGACAGTTTCAGTTTTTTAAAATAAAACAGAATAAACAAAAATGTAATTAAAATCTGACTAAATCAAATTTTCACTATAACCAAACGTAAAAATTACTATAAAACCCCAAATGTTCAGCGTTAAATAACACACAGAGGTGTTGATATGCCGTTAAACAAAACTCAACTCAAACTCAAACACTTTATGCTTATGGAAATCTTCTCTAACTTCTTGCTTTCCAGTCAACTTCAATCTTCAAAAACTTAAATAATTTTTCAATCGCTTTCTTTTGTTTTCTGAATTGCTCTTTTTTATTTTACTCTCTCTTTAATAATGTATTTATTCCTTTTTATGATATTCTTTCGCACTCATTAAACTCCTTGGTGACTTTATTGCCTTACCTCATCATTCCCAGTGATGCATAGACAATTTACGACACGAAGTGGTCATCGATGCTACTGTAATTTATCTTTTTTACATATAGTAGTATTGATCCTACGTATATATATACCCCCTTTTAACAACCGGGCAAGGTTACAGCCAGTTAAGTGTCATACGCGATGCACGTCTGGACGATCATATCTTTTTGATCTATGACCGACTAGGCAGAAGATTTTCCCGCAGTAAATTGCCATTTCTTTCTGCCTTACCAACCAAGGCTATAGAACCCGATCTGTCCTGCCATTTAAGTCATAGATAGAGGGAGGTAAGATAGATTAATACTTTTCCCAAAGATATATTCGCGTCAGTTAGTTTAATGCCATACGTGACACACGCTTAGGCGATCATGTCACTTTCGATCCATAACTAACTAGACAGAAAACTTCTCCGCGCTAGGGTGCCATTCCTTTTTGCGGTAGACCGGTTGCTAACTAAGACTGTTGAATCTAATCTATCCTGCTACTTAACCCATAGTTAGGGGGAGAAACGATACATTTCTTTCGGGTATTTTAGCATTAGCGAATGCAACGAATTCAACTGGAATTCGAAATCGGCTCTGTGATTTCTCGTTCGAGCAGATATTCACTGCACCACAACGCAGATCGTTTATTTTCTTGCTTGGAGGAAAATGAGGAAAACCTTGTGAATTAAAAATAAATGTTAGATTTGAAATCCCATCAACTTCAACCGTTAGCAAAGTAAGGGGATATCGAAAAAGTAGAGGCCAAAAAAAAAAAAAGATTTCTGTTGCTAAGAGAAAGCCAAAGAAAGGGGATATAGAAAAAGTAGAGGCCAAAAAAGAAAAAAAAAGATTTCTGTTGCTAAGAGAAAGCCAAAGAAAGGGGATATCGAAAAAGTAGAGGCCAAAAAAAGAAAAAAAAAGATTTCTGTTGCTAAGAGAAAGCCAAAGAAAGGGGATATCGAAAAAGTAGAGGCCAAAAAAGAAAAAAAAAGATTTCTGTTGCTAAGAGAAAGCCAAAGAAAGGGGATATCGAAAAAGTAGAGGCCAAAAAAGAAAAAAATAAGATTTCTGTTGCTAAGAGAAAGCCAAAGAAAGGGTATATCGAAAAAGTAGAGGCCAAAAAAGAAAAAAAAGATTTCTGTTGCTAAGAGAAAGCCAAAGAAAGGGGATATCGAAAAAGTAGAGGCCAAAAAAGAAAAAAAAGAAAGATTTCTGTTGCTAAGAGAAAGCCAAAGAAAGGGGATATCGAAAAAGTAGAGGCCAAAAAAGAAAAAGAAAAAGATTTCTGTTGCTAAGAGAAAGCCAAAGAAAGGGGATATCGAAAAAGTAGAGGCCAAAAAAGAGAAAGCCAAAGAACACGTAAAGAATATAAACTATAAGGATATAAACTATAAAATAACTGAATGCATGATGATCAGTAGAAAGAGGAGCCCAAAATGCAAACTGCATGTCGGGAATACTAAAATCAAACAAGTACAAAAAATCAAATACCGCGAGATTGTTCTAAGAGAGGACAGAAAATACGACAGTGGGATCTGGCATGGTCAAAAATACATTCCAAATATTGAAAACAGTCTTGAGAAACAGGAAAATTTCACTCGAAACAAAGAAGAGAGTACTGGATTATTATGTGATGTCTGTCTTACAATATGGCAGCGATTGTTGAACAATTTCATCAAAGATGAGGGAAATACTAGAAGTAACCCAAACGTGATTCTATAGAAGGATGCTGTGGACCAAACATGTGAGTAAAAACGAGAGAAAATCGATATTAACATCAGGAAAAGACAGCTGATGTTTCTGGAACACGTAATGAGAAAAGAGGACTTGGAAAATCCGATACTCTCAGGATAGATGGATTGAAAGAGAGACAGGGGAAAACAACGTGTGACATATATGATAGGCTTGAGCAAATGGTTAGCACAGCAAGGTTCGGAGAATTAACAAGAGAAAACTAGTTTAGAGCAACGAGGGATAATGAGATGTGGAAAGCCATGTTCACCAACTCCTAAATATACACGGCACATAGAAGAAGAGTGAAACATAATCAAATACGGTCAGTTCGACCCTGATAACTTTGGTACTGTGGCTTCATCCCTACTGCAAATAAACACCTCTATATGAAAATACATTTAAGTTTATGTGATTCTTATTTTCAGGAATATTGTAACAAAAGTATTCAAAGCTATCTCAGTTCTTCCTAACGATGAAGAGTAAATTGATTTTTGAAGAAATTATTGAATCGCTAACACATCGGGAACATTTTGGCAAAGTAAAAGAGATTGGAATACACGTGGGCTTGGCAGAATGACAACCAACTGCGAAATCATAATCTGAAATTCAAGGTTTGGGAAGAAAGCCAACACGTAAGAGAACTATGGCTATTAGCAAATAAAAATTGCTTTCTGAAGAATTACGCAAATTGGCCAAAAAGAATTCATAATCGTAGGAAATATCCCAACTACTTATACTTAACTCTAAGTAGTTACTCATAAGTAGTTAATAAAACATTTTTTCTAGTAGATATATTTATTTTATTTTTTTAACTTTTCGCAATTAGTTTCACCCTTTACAATAATTGTAACCCTGAAATGTTACTGCGTGATTAATCACCAAAATAAAGGTTTGGAATAATAGTATATCAACAGCACGCTGTGAGAAGGACATACACTGCTAATGAAATAAATGCTTGTCAGTATAATCACATGGTATTTACTACCTTCCAACTAGGGCAGATCCTGAAAGCCGATGCGACACAAGATCAATTAAAGACCTTAATCTCAGCCAAAAATATCTCGTATACCCAGCTTAAGGCCGGGTCGTGCTGCTCTTGTCTATCCATCATAGACGAGATTCCACTCATCGGCAGAGCCTAGTCTGGGTTCCTCTCCGCTCTGAAACAGAGTCAACTAAGAAAGTGTTCAGATCGGTATGATTACTTTGTATTTACCACCTTCCCACCAAGACGGATGTGACACAAGGACAATTAAGGTGGGGATTCTGGGCAAATAATATTTCGAAGTTAAGCATAAGCTCCTTGGGTCTGATGAGCGGCTGCTAGATGCGAAATATTTATTACCCATGGGTTTGTAGAATATCCAAAATATTTTGAAGATTATATTACTCTGTTAAAATTAATAAAAAAATAAACATTGTGTTCTTTGTAGTTTGTTTCTATTGGAATTTACCCGACAAAAATACCAAATATTCTACGTTTTGAAAAAAAATGAAATAGTAGGGCACTGATAAAGAGGGAACATGAAGAGCTTTCATAACTGGTACTAAAGAGAATAAACTCAGTCGAAGGTCTCTCGCCCTGCCTCTCCTCCTCTGAAAGTGACAGGAGGTATATATATATATATACATATATATATGTGTGTGTGTGTGTGTGTGTGTGTGTGCACAACGGTCTTTATTATACACAAATACACAATAGTCTTTATTGTAATTGAGGATATATATATATATATATATATATATGAATTGTTTGAACATTATTTTTTATCGATACTCGTATTTAAGTAGATATTCTGTTCTTTTTAATGAAACAGTATTATATATTTATTTCTACCGGCCTGATTATTTATGATAAATTTTTATTACAAAAATCCTGCCGAATGGCACACATTTTCGTAATAAAAATTTATCGTAAATAATCAGGCCGGTAGAAATAAATATATAATACTGTTTCATTAAAAATAGAATATCTACTTAAATACGAGTATCGATAAAAAATAATGTTCAAACAATTCATATATATATATATATATATAAGTAGACATATACAGTTTACTCTTGATCGATCAAAAATATAACGACATTACAGTTTACTCTTGATCGATCAAAAATATGCTGAGGCTGACAAAGCAAACCTCACTGCCGAGCTTGAAAAAGACCTCCAATCCGTGGCGGAGTGGGGTAAGAAATGGTTCGTGAATTTTAATGCTTCCAAAACGAAGCTGCTATCAATTAATCATCACAGACAATCTCTCCTACACACCCATTAGCATGGATCAGGTTCGTCTCTCTGAAAGCATAGTACTGGGTTAACTCTCACAACAGTGGAATGACTATATAGAATCCATAGCTAAATCCGCAGCTAAGAATGTCGGTTCTCTGTTAGGGACAGGAAGTTTTTTTTCCGCCTGAAACAATCCTGCTCATATATAAATCTACCATCCGCCGCTGCATTGAATACTGCTGCTAAATCCACCTAGGTGTCCTTGACAAAATCCAACGAAGAATCTGTAATGTGATAGATCCTGACTTAGCAGCTAGGATACAGTTAGTTTCTCACCTGCGCAATGTGTGTCTCTTCTACAAATACTTTCACGGCTTCTGCTCCGATGAACTTAGATCTCGTGTGCCTTTATACATAAATTTACTCGAGCCACAAGATTAGCAACTAGGTCTAACCCTTTTACTGTGAAACCAATAAATTGTGACCGCAAATTCTACTCCATTAGCTACATTTCTCCCACTTCCCGCCTGTGGAATTCCCTTCCATTTACTTGCTTTCCTGACAGCTATAATCTCCAAGAATTTAAATGTAAAGTGTATAGTCATCTCCTATCTCATTAACCTGCATCCTCTCTCTCTCATGATCCTTTCTCCATCTATTCCACTCTCATCAGTATTTGCATCCTTCTCTTACCCACCTTCTATAACCTGTTACTCTCTCGAGTAACTTTCCTCCAATGTAACCCCTTGCAAAATAGTGGCCATAAAATGCCTTGCTTGGTGTAATATGATTATATATATATAACGGTGTTTATTATGAGAGAAAGGATTGTCAAATAAATGCAAATACACAGTAGTTACTGAAAAATATCCAAAAAATAGCACATTTAAAGATCTTTCGTTTTTAAAGAAATGTGGGGTGCCCTAAACTTTATGTCCGTAGGTAACTATAGATTTCTTTTTTTTACATAGTGTCTATTAAGTACAGTCTTTTTAATATTTGCATCCGATCGCTTTTGGCTATTTTATTAGTAATTATAGACGTGTTTTGTAGGACAATGAATGTCGACCCTGAATGAGGTGTAGGAGGGGCGATGTCGAATTTCTTTTATTCACTTACGCACAAATACTCTTCGGAAAGATATTAATCCTTCTCTTCTACCTTCACCTATGAGTTGAATAGCAAAACATACTGGATTCTATTGCTTTGGTTGGTAACCGCCCTACCACAAAAAGAAATGACAACCTACTCCGAGATAATCTTTCGCCCAATCAGTCATAGATAAAAAGAGACATGATCGCCTTTTCGTGTATCACGTTTGGTATTTGACTGATTAGCCATTATAAAGCATGTACTTTTACATATAGATATACGTTTTTACATATATATGTTGTTTTATTTTTGCATATATATGTACATTTTGCTTTAGCAATATAAATTATTTAATTCTCGAACACCGTCAGCGGATTCTGGACGTGTTCATAATTAATATTATTAAGTGTTAGTTTCTTGTTTGTTTGCTTTTTAATTTAATTTTAATTTTTATTCGCATTTTACACTAAGTTGAGTGGATTATGTTGGTATTTTATCAAAATATTATGACCATTTAACTTCACACGAGACCTACCCATCTATAACCGAAAAATACACGGAGAAAACACCTACAGAATACACCAATCTAATTGCAGAGAGAAGAAAAGATAGAAAAATAAGATTGCGTAGTATAATTTGAGAGAACAAGAAAAATACCAAGCAAGGCGATAAAACCACTTAGACGCAGGGGATTACTGAGAGTTAGAGGATATGAGAAGAATATTAAAGAGAGGGAACAATAAAGAGCAAGAAATAACAAAAGAGAAAATAACGATTGATATACTATTTAAGTTTCTGTAAACCAAATTTGAAGGCGAAGCAAAATGAAAGAAGGTTTCATTAGCGAAAAGTGGGACAGAAGAAACTGTTAACATAGAACTTACGGTTGCATCTAGCCAATTCGACTGTAAAATGATGAAACCTTGCCGGCAGTCCAGTCTTTTTTTAAAGTGCCGTCTCCTTTCATGGCCTCTGTATCATCCTTTCCCTTGAAGCTGTTATTAAATTTATATTTTTGTTATTTTTTCCAAACTGTGTTTTACTATCCATTTACTCAAACGCAAGATGTTACGCGTTTCTTTACTCTGTCTCTCTTTCCCACAATTTGTCTCTTGAGTTTCTAAGCCCTTCTTCCTTATTACGTGCTCTACACATTCCAACTGCCTCTTCTTTAAATATGAGTTTCATTTTTGCTTTCATTTTCTCTAAATGTTCATCGTTGCTCACATGTTCGGTCTATAGCATCCTCAGCATTTTCTGAAGATCCACTTTTTTGTTGCTTCAAGTCTTTTCTTCATCACTGAGAAGATTGTCCAGCATTCACAGCCATATACGTGGATGGATGTAAAATAACAGTTCTTTTAAATTCATAGTCTCATGACCACCAACACAAAAAATTACATCTATTTGTTTAATCTCATCAAGCATGTTATGTGATGTTCTCCCTTGTCTCTCGT
This sequence comes from Ascarosepion bandense, assembly GCA_037127315.1. Classification (NCBI taxonomy): domain Eukaryota; kingdom Metazoa; phylum Mollusca; class Cephalopoda; order Sepiida; family Sepiidae; genus Ascarosepion; species Ascarosepion bandense. The sequence goes on from JBBBDQ010002406.1 coordinate 388,450, forward strand.
TCTTTCTATCCACCCTGTGAGTATTAGATTCTCCAAACCCTCTTTTCTTATTACATATCCGAGAAACTTTACTTGTCTCTTCCAGATATTTTGTGATTTAATTTCCCTTAAAAATCGGTATAAACAACTGACTAATATCAACTGGCCTAGATCAAGAAGTACTTGTTTAATAAGACTTCTTGACTCAAGTGGGTTGTTATTAATTTCATCACTAAATATATAGCAGGAGCATCAGACCAACAGTGACAGCAATATTCAAAGCAAGGACGAATATTAGATTTACAAATATGTAACAGAGATTCCAACTTTCAACAGAGGTTCCAACAAATATGTAACAGATGTTCCAACTTTCTTAGATGAAGGCTTAGCAGTTCATGTCAGGTAAAAACGTTAATTCGAGAAGGCGCAGTGATTATCTTTCAGACATGTTGATGGAAGTTCGGAAGGGTTCTCTTAGAGAATTTAAAGAAGACATATACTCTTAGAGAAAATAAAATAGCAAGCCTGAAGAACAATACCGGCGCTTATGGTATAATATGTCCATTCTATGGAAAGTACGTATTCCGATAAAGTTTTCAGATTGTTTATTTTGGGCATCATCTGTTTTCTGAGAGTTAGTTAATGCCGCATTTTACGATTAGGTTCAATCCAGATTCAGTCCGGTGAAAGAGCCCAGTGCAGGCAGGTGTGATGCCAGAGAAACGGACACATACTGATTTTGCTCAATTAAAGTGCCAGTTAATAGAGCGTCCAGGGGCTGAATGCTCACTTGAGAGAATTACTGCGTTGGACATAACAGAGTGATGGTGCTTCAAACATTACCATACGAACACACAGAAGTACAGATGTTCGTAAAGATCTACGCATTGTCCCAGGGAACTGTGGCTTTTATTTTCTGTACAGTTAAAACAATTAGCATTCAGCTATATATACAAACCGTCAGAAAACACATACATGTACACACAAAAATACATTCCAATGAAATGAAAATTACAATTGTCAAAGTTTTGAATCAGCTTTAGTTTTTGCATTTCTATCATTTGTTTAGACAGTCCAAGTATAGTCACTTAAATAACTCCTTGTCTTGCTGTGTTTTTTAAAATTTCTTTTTAAACTAGTATCTAATATTATTATTAATATCTATATATATAAAAGGCAATATGTTTGTGTGTGTGTCTATCTGTCTGTCTATATGTCCTTTATACAAATCCACAATTTTTATCCGGTTCTCACCAACTTCACACAAATATTCTTTAGGCGTCCGTTCAGGTCATGGGCTACGTATTTTTCCAATTTCTCATCGATCAGGTGTGATCAAGATCAGGCTTTCAGCATTTTTATTGTGGTTCTTGCTGCAGAACGTGCACTAACTTAGTAAAATTATAGTTTCTAGTCTCAAACATTAGATCTTCTCAGACTACTCATTTTCCTCGATATGGAAAATCGATACCGCCGATATTCTATCAAATCTGATCAGAAATCGATATTCAGCCATCAATATGGCTCAATTTCTCCAATTTTACACCCGATGGGTATGATAATTTTTCATGGACTTACTTAGGTTAATTTATCCTTTGATGATTTATTTGACTACGATATTAGAAATCGATACCCTATCGGCTCTGATTCAAATCAGGTTTTCAGCCCTTTTTTTATTTTTGCTTTGGGTCTTGCTCTAAGTAGATATAATTGTAGTTCTTAGTCTCAGCCATGATACCATTTACTCAGAGGATATATTTAGCCTTTAAAATTTAGTTTGAGACTAAAAACCTATTTGACATCGATACCAAAAATCAAAGTTTAACTTACATCCATTCATTTTTCGTTCAGTCTACGGTTTCGCTTTAACTAGAAAAAAAACTATTGCTTTTTAGTCTTTCGTGCCAACGTCCAAAGTGTCTGAGCTCCAGGACCAAAGCTTTTGAGCAACGCCGGACTATGCTGCTAATCAATATAATTCTGTGTGTACCTTCGTTTCTTAGTTATCTAGAACGTTACGATTTGCTAATACTTCATAATTACGAGACCGTTCAGTTTAGTTTACAACAAACAACAAAAAGGAGATATTAGAAACTTTCTTTGGCTTCAATGAGAAAAAATCAAACGAAAAAGAAATGGCAATATATTGCAGGGGCATCAGATGAAACCTTGCCGCTAATCTAGTCTTGAGCAACGCCGGACTATACTGCTAATCAATATAATTCTGTGTGTACCTTCGTTTCTTAGTTATCAAGAACGTTACGATTTGTTAATACTTCATAATTACGAGACCGTTCAGTTTAGTTTACAACAAACAACAAAAAGGAGATATTAGAAACTTTCTTTGGCTTCAATGAGAAAAAATCAAACGAAAAAGAAATGGCAATATATAGCAGGGGCATCAGATGAAACCTTGCCGCTAATCTAGTCTTGTTTAAGTGTCGTGTCTTTTCATGGCCTTCCGTATCATCCTGAAGATGTTATTAAACTTTGTCTTTTTGTTATTTCTTCCAAACCCTGTTCAACGTCTATGTCAATGAAAAGAAAAAGATACCAACTGCAAATTTATTATAATTTTGTTTATTCATGATCCTTAATTAGTAAGTTCCTTAGTTAGTTCGCACGACCGTTACGCCCTGCCAATTCTTTTTTGTGTGTCGTGACCCTTCAGGCATAGATGATCAGGGCTCTTCGAACCCCCTATCTCGTGTAGATCTTAATCCTGTTTGTCTTGCTATTTTTCCAAAACCATTTCACTGCTATCCATCTTCTTAGGCCTATCATGCTTGTCACTCACTGTTTTCCCAGGATCTCAGTATTGCATTCAACACCTGATAAATAATGGACTATTCCGGTTTGACCGCCTGAAAAATATGGAACTGATATATCAGAGATGCAACTTGGTTTCGGTGAAAGAAAGAAAGAAAGAAAGAAAGAAAGAAAGAAAGAAAGAAAGAAAGAAAGAAAGAAGATAAAGTAATTAATGACATTTTCACTAAAATGGAAAGTGTTGTCAAGATCATATCCTTACTATGCCCTGCCAATATCCCATAAATTTTGATCGCGTAGAAAAAGGGAAAAGATGCACCATTGTTTCAGTGAGAAATGAAATAAGGAAATAAATAAAGAAAGAAAGAAAGGAATATAGAAATGCTGTTCTTGATGCAGTTTTTCCTGGGCCCACATTATTGTGAACAAGTTTGTCAGGCTCCTGGTCAGCCTTGAAAAGATTCTGGCCTCATCATCTCCACTAGGAAAACTAAGGTCCTGCACCAACCAGCACCTACAGTCCCTTATATTGAACCCAACATCTTTGTAAATGGACAGACGTTGACAGCCACACACAAGTTTTCTTGGCAGCACACTATCAAGCTGCACAAAAATCGATGAAGAGTTCATCCACAGGATAGCAAGAGCCAGCGCAGCATATGACAAACTGAGCGAGATATAGACACAAAACACCAAGTGTATAGAGCTAAAGTCCTTCCATCCCTGCTCTATGCTTGCGAAACATGAACAGTCTATAGCAGGCATGCGAAACAACTGAATGCTTTCCACATTAGGTGTTTGTGTATCCTCCTCAATATCAAATGGCACCATAAAATTCCAGACTCAGAAGTGCTGGAACGTGCCAAGTGTAACAGCATTCGCGCTATACTTCTGCGCTCTCAACTTCGGTGGGTGGGTCATACACACCTCATGGAGGACAGCCGATTACCGAAGAGGCTCTTCTATGGTGCACTCACTACAGGGAAATGTTCGCTTGGCCGGTCAAAGTTGAGGTACAAAGACAGCTTAAAGGAGGCTTTCAAGTGCTGTGACATCCCATACTTCTCTTGGGAATCCATTGCTGAAGATAATGCTGTCTGGAGATCACATGTGAAATCTGGAATTGCTAAATTTAAAGAGAGTTGCATCAGGGCCCTCAAAGACAGGTGCCAGAAAAGGAAGCGGCACAAAAGTTCCATCCACCGGCTTGGGTCTGTCCCCTGCATTCCCTGTCCTTGCTGCAACAGGCTCTTCCGTGCAATGATTGGCCTTATCAACCACCTCAGCATCCACCTAAATCTTTAGTGAGCAGGAGTCATGGTTTTCTTCGCCTGCGACGGACGAACATCATATCAGTGACGCTACTTGGTTCACTGACAATTAAACGAAAAAAAGAAAGAAAGAATGAATGAAGTAAGGGAGAATAGAATAGGCGATAACACTCTCGTGTGGTTAACGTTTAACTGAAATCGAAAAAGTTGTCAATTTTAAATATTTTCCTTAGTTCTTAATATAACGACCAGCGTTTATATTTATGATTGCTATTAAAATATGTTGTTTAAGCTGTAATATCTAACGATGCAATAGGGGGAATTTCTTCTAACATTTTATAGTCGTAGAGCTCGTGATGAGTTTATTCAATCAATAATTTAAAAATTATGGTTTATCGGAAAATAGGTTGTATTAGCAAAATATATGAGTCATTCAAGATCATAATAAGAATTATTATTATTGTTATTATTATTATTATGATTGCTTTTAAGAGATAATGACGGGTTTAGTGATACAAGTGCTGCAAGAAGTACTAATTAACCCATATCTTGGATGAGGGGAGGTGGATTCATAACTTTCCCAAGGCTATTTTGTACCTAAGTAAATATATCAAAACATTATTCAATTCTATAAAGTGTAGTCATCAGAATGAGGCACTGACCCACTACGGCTTCAGCTTTCCTGACTGTTTTAATCATAATTTTGTGCTGGGTGAATAGGATGACGTAGAACTGTTGAGTGACCATCATAAACTAAGATAAAATAAAATAGCACACCTAAAGAATAATGCCGACACTTAATGGGTATCTTATGTGCATCATAGTGGAAGTAAGTACTCCGTCTCAACACCATCAGACATTTTCTTGATGTATTGGAAGACTAGAAGTGTAGCCCGGCGTTGCTCGGGTGTAATAAAAGCTTTAAAACTGATCCATAATCCTGGAGCTCAGAGACTTTGGACGTTGGCACGAAAGACCAAAAAGAAATAGTTGTTTCCAGTCAAAGCAAAACAGTAGATTGAAAGAAAAATGAATGGATGTAAGTCAAATTTTGATTTCCGGTATCGATGTCAAATTAGTTTTCTGTCGCAAACTGAATTTGAAAGCTTAATAAGTTCTCTAAGTAAATTGTATCATAGCTGAGACTAAGAACTACAATTATACCTACTTAGAGCAAAACCCGAAGCGAAAACCAAAATAAAATGGCTGAAAACCTGATTTGGATCAGATCCGATAAGATATCGTGGTATCGATTTCCAATATCGAAGTCAAATAAGTCATCCAAGGATAAACTAACCTAAGTAAGTACATGAAAACTTATCGTACCCATCGGGAGTAAAATTACAGATGAACCCTATTAATGGCTGAATATCGATTTTTGATCAAATTTCCGATATCGGAGTAAATGAGTCGTCTGAGAAGATCTACCAATGTTTGAGACTAAAAACTATAATTTTATTAAGTTAGACAATAAGTAGCCCATTACCTGCATCGAATCCTAAAGAATATTTGTGTGAAGTTTGGTGAGAATCGAATAAAAATTGTGGATTTATATAAATGACATACAGACAGACAGACAGACAGACACTGAGACAGACACACATATAAACATCTTGCCTTTTACATATATACATGTTGCTGAGAGACATAAAGTGATGACGATTGCTTTATTAAAACAATAAATTTCTGATGAAGCTATTGAAATTAAAGTCGAAATCTCTCAAATGGTTTATCGAAGTGTTGCTGATAGTGTTCAGCGTTGTATTTAGCATGAAACGGGGCATTCGATACATGTTAAATAGGATGTGCGTTGTGGTGCAGTGGATAACGACACGGAACCACAAATCGCATTGCTGAGTTCGCAATCCAGCTGAATTCATTGCATTTATTTACGCATAAATACCCTTGGGAAAGTTATTAATCCGTCTCTTCCCTCCAGTTATGGGTTAAATAACAGGACAGTTTGGGTTCTGTAACCTTGCCTGGCAACCAGTCTACCGTAAAAAGCAATGGCAAACACTGCAGAGTAATCTTCTGCCCAGTCAGTCATGTTTGTTTCGAGACATGATCGCCCAAAGCGTGTATCACGTATGGCACTTAACTGTTGCTATGATGCGACAATACAATTTTCTTAAATTACAGGAATTTATTTTCGTTTAATCAATAAAAAAGTGTTTACTTTAGCCGTGCGTTACAGTTTATACCATTGAAATTTTCGATAATAACATACATTATAGATGTTATTAGCAAAAATGGGTCATAATTGAATAAACCAAATATGACAATGCCACATCTCAAAACCCGAAACAAAAATTATCACACATTTGAAATGTTGCATTTCTATTTGGGATTATTTTCTTTTTAACATTGCAGCAGTAAGAATAGCAGTCAATTTTAGTAATAGTTGATACTTCCCCCACAAAAAAATAGTAGGCGTTTAATCTACTTGCTTTTAAGGGAGCGAATGCACCAGTTTCTCTATTAAGCTTGCAATAATAGATCTACAAATACTGACTCTATTCACACCACATTTTCTATTAAATAATATTTGTGTAATCGGCGTGCATTGTGAGGTTATTCATTCGAAGCTGACTTTCTTTTATAACAACTTTCTTTCATTGAATTCATATCGAAGTCATATTTACCTGAACTCCCATTTTAAGAGCTTATCGCTCGATTTGACTATTAAGAGCTCTCTGAAACCGATACTGAATAGAATTATCTGAGGACGAAATAGCTGTCTTCTTTGCTATAAGATATTCCACACCATGGTTAAGATATAATCTTTATCTCCTCGATATAGTGTTTACAAAAGATATTTTTCTAAGTAGGAAAAAGATACCACCTGAATCGGGACACTAATAACCATGCATAATGTCTGAAGCTTCAAATCTTTACCACTTGATTGTCCAATGTAGGCGGATCAAATCTCTATGAGTTTTGAGTTCAATTCCTGAGTCTTGTAGTTCTAAAAATGTTATATTCTGGCCCAGTGTAGAAAAAATTGATTAATGACACAATGATCAATACAACTAGCGTTATCGTGTGTTGATATACAGTACCGGTCATAATTATTAGGCCACCCCTGTTTTAAAAAAATGATGTATTTTATACAATTTTTAGTATTTATTGCCCAGTAGATAATTCTAAATGAAAATAGAATGGTTCTTTTGTTATTATTACTTTGCAAAATTTTACAAGGCAGCCAGGAAGCCTTTGCAACGGCCAGCCAATAAGAAGAAGAGACTAGCATGGGGAAGAGAGCACAGAAACTGGACACCAGAACAGTTCATTTGATGCACCATATTATCGTGCAGTATTAACAAAAGTACCATTCTATTTTCATTTAGAATTATTCACTTGGCAATAAATACTAAAATACTAAAAATAATATGAAATACATCATTTCTTTAAAAAAACAGAGGTGGCCTAATAATTATGACCGGTAGTGTTTATATATATAGCAAATCTACAAGGTGGGATGGATACATTGTCGCTATTTACCTTGTAACATTTTGCAACGTAATAATAACAAAAGAACCATTCTATTTTAATTTAGAATTATCCACTTGGCAATAAATATTAAAAATATTACGAAATACTGTCAGTGTCTATAGAAAATACTTTGTGCTTTTCAGAAACCTCTCCACACTTTAATTGATCAACTTCGGGTACTATGCGCTTTTCATTCATTTGCTGTAATAAGTGCTATAACCTTCTTCTTCTTCTATGTGCCGCGTTCTTGAAAGACGTTCCACATTTTTCTATTACTAATAGCTCTTGACAAGCTTTCTTCCTGTTAACCTTCTTCAATTCCGCTCGGCCATCCATTTGCACAAGCCTATTAAGTATATTACACGTTGCTTTCTCCTATCTCTCTTTCGATCTATCTGACCTGTGAGTGTTAGATTCTCCAAGCACTTCTTCTTCACTACATGTCCCAGGAACTTCAGCTGGCTTTTTCTGATGTTAAATATTAGTTTATTTTTCGTTTCCATCCTCTACAAAATCGCGTAGTTCTTAACATGGTTGGTCCATAGTATCCTTAGAATCCTTCTGTAGAACTACATTTCGATTGCTTCACGTCTTCTATTCATCTTTGCTGAGATTTTCCAACATTCACTACCATATTGAAGGATATACATCACACAACATTCCAGTAATCTCTTTGTTTTCAGCGAAATATTCCTGTCTCAGTTCAGTTTCTGGAATGCGTCATTGGCCATGCCAATACCCCTTCGAATCTCAGTGTCGCACTTCTCGTTCTCTATTATTAAAAACCGACCTTTTCTCTATCCAACTCCCAGTTTTTTTATACCCCAGAATCGAAAACATATTGCGTTGACTGTTAGACCTAAATTACTAAGCAACAAAAACCCTTTTTTATATGGGAGTGATTAATTTGGTCTAACATTAACCCGTAGCTTGAATTATTTCTCATTTTCAGTCATAAATATGGCAAAGACTATATTTACGACCATGGCATTAACAAAAAACAATACAAAATGAATGATAAGCAAACAGGAAGGGATTATTCTTTTTACTATAAATGTTATCTTAGTAAGCACCGGTTCGATCCCTGCCGCAAACATTGTCTTTACTCAGAATTCTCGAATAGCGGATAGACGTAATTCAAACTGTTTAGAGGGGCGTCTATTTTATATACGATTTAACCACTACAATAATGTTAATATACTACACAAAATAATGTTTGAATTTGGAATGAAATGTCTAAAAAAAACTGTATGAATGTGTGTGTTTGTGTTGTGTATCTATATATATATATATATATATATATATATATATATATATATATGTATGTGTGTGTGTGTGTGTGTGGAAGTTTCAAAATGAGAAAAAAGATCTGACAAACCTACAGAAATCGACAGAAAAAACGAAACATACAAACTCCTTCCCACGAGATGTGAAATGAGGCACGCAATTTGTGACGGCAGAGCTCCTTCCTATAATACGTAGGAAATGATTTTTTTTTCACTTCACCTAAACAAATTCGTGCGCCGACAAGATGCATAAACGCAATAAGGCTTCTTGTTATTTTAGGGGTGAAGAAACACATTTCAAACAGAGCAAACTTTGGAATTTTCCTTTCCTTCATAAGATATTGAAATCACGGGTGAAAGGCTTTTGACAAAGGAAATTTTCCACCCGTGAATAAAGATGCAGATTTGCTACAAGCAAACTCTTCTCGTATTATCCAATTTGCATCAGTAAATCTTTGGCTTTTTGATATTTTTGAAATGTGCCGGTCTCGCAAGAAAAGAGACTTCGTAAGAAAGTGGATTTAAGCATAAAACGGCTAAGTCTATTAAAAACTCTCACTTTTTGTTAAATTATAAATTTTCTGCTGATTCATTCCTTTTCGAATATTGCATGCAAATATGTGCATATGTTAAATCATATCTATCTATTTACACACACACACACACACACACACACACACACATATATATATATATATATATATATATATATATATATATATAATTTATTTCTTTGAATATTGTTTTTTAAAAATACTTGTATTTGAGCAGATATTCACTTTTAATCAAACTGTATATTTATATATTTATTTCTACCAATCTGATTATTCACGAACAATTTTGTTACAAAAATGTGTCATCCGGCAGGATTCAAACCTGCTACCCCTAACAACATAGGTGAAGCCACCAACTGATCTAGTGCGTCATAGACGGCTCGACAACGAATGATCCCTCAGACTAAACGAAGTTAAATCAATCCTTACATAATACAATTTTCGATTCTACGTAGATAACCATCTCTGTACTGAAAACTTACTGTTATGTCAACAAATGTAAACATACAATGTTACGGAAAGTCCCGAATGACACATTTTCGTTACAAAATTTATCGTAAATAATCAGCGAGTAGAAATAAACATATAAGTATACTTTTTTTTTTAATCACATCACCCTAAGCAAGGCGGTAAGGCCACTGGTGTGCAGGGGACTGTTTGACTAAAAACAGATTATCTACTCAGATACGAGTATAAATTAAAAATAATGTTCAAACTAATAAATTAAATATGTCGGTTGTTAAAAACATTTCCTTATCTTCTGTACTTTCCGTTACACACATATATATATATATATATATATATATATATATATATATATATATATATAGTGACTAGCCATTATATATATATATATATATATATAACAAGCAGAAAAAATACTTAGTAAAACATTTAAGATATCAAGCCGAGATGCTAGAATCATATGGTTGAAGTATACTCCAGAAGGAACGGGTAACCCATTCTTAAGCAGGAAATAAGGGATAAACTTCTAATCTGTTCATAAGACTAGGGAGGTTAAGCAAGCCGATTACGAATATAGATATTTTGTAGTCAACATATATATATATATATATATATATATATATTATGCATGTTTCATTAAAGATAACAGACAAGGTGTGATAGTTAAGTTTTTGATGTAATATTTCATGTGATCTTATGATTTCTATATTTTGAGTGCATAAATTATATAAACATTGTCTAAATGTTTTGTTTATCCGAGCGCATTCAGCTATATTTTTAGCCATTTTCGAGGATGAATGTTATTTTACGTGTAACAGAATGTAAGTTGTGCTAAGTATAATGTGGAGTAATGGTATGTGTTATGTACCGAACACGGTAAGCATGTTGTTAGCGTGTTCGTAGTTGATTTTATTGTATTGTGATTTTTGTTTTGAACAGTAAGCCTACATTAATTTTAGTTTCCTTTTTGCATTAGGATGTTGCTACGATATTTGTATTGTCCACAAGTATGTTCCGGATAGGGTTTGGTAGGTCTCCGTGTGTGTTTAAATGAGATCGAATTGAGCTCCTTTAGGAGAGATGTCGCGTCCATCTTCGAGTTTGGTAGTAGTATGGCCGATATAATTATTTACGAAAATTATGATTAAGAAAGCAATACTTCAAAAAACATGTAAATTCGAAAATAATGTTGATTTCTTGTAGTTTGAATTTTTGTTTTTAATGATGAGGTTAGCCATTTTAAATTTAGTGTAATAGATAATTCATTTCATTTTTTTTTTTGTTTACATAGACGGGAGTTGCGTATTTTCAAATGATGTTTCGGACTGAAGATTCGTCCTGTTTATAATTACTGTGGATTTGGTTTTTGTAGACTATATTAATGTTATTACTATTATCAGTGTGTTTACGATTGTTATTACTCAGATTTGAATGAAAAAGTATCATATGATAGTCAACGAAATAGTTTGGAAATCTGTTGTTGATAAGCGTTTGTTTGGCAATATGTAGTTCTTTGAATAATAGCAATCTAGGCTCTCGTGAGCAAATTTTTGATGGCGCCGATTTTATATCTAAGTGGACATTGCCTAATGAAATTAAGGTGACAGAAATTTTTGCTTGTGGGTTTTTTATATAGAGAAGTAATGAAAGTGTTATTAGGAGACTCTACGAGAACATCTAAAACTTATATATGTTTATAGTATATGTTCATGTATATCTCTTCATAATTTTTTTTAGATATTTGTTTCTCTACTTACATACACAAATACACACACATGTATTAGAAATACTTATCATTTGTTGCCCTTAGCCACACTTATTGTATTATGAATCTCAGAAATTTTAAAACAAAATTTTATGATCAATCTTTGGTGCAATGTTAATCATAATCAATTACATTTTTAAAAAGATTTCGCATGAAATGCCTTCCAGTTAGATACGAGAAATATCACGGCATGGCCACACATCTCTCCATTTTAATGTTACTATTGAAACCATACAAATAAAGTAAAGTTACTGTAGATAAATATTATGAAAAACCAGTTGCAATTTTCAACATCTTTTCGGAAATTATGACTAAATGCATCCACACTAAGATGAAAACGCCAAAATTTGTTTTTAATTAAAAACCAGCGCGTTCATAAGTTCCCTGCCACGTGAACGTTCAAATAAAACACCGTTACAAGAGAGTTCTTAAAGAGAAAAACGATAAACGGTAAAATCAGTTATTAAAAATCGCCTGAAGGCAACACTCATAGTGGAAACCTGGGTAGCGAAATAACATGTTTACAAATGGAATATATATATATATATATATATATATATATATATATATATATATATATATATTCCTTGTGTTTAGACAGCAAATGTTTTTAAACCAAATATTAAAAAACAGACATTTTGGGTCGATTAATTTTAATGATAGATGTTTCCAAATTACGATCATTTCTTTTCGGACATCGAGGAAATTCTTTCAGCAATTGTCCAAAGATCACTTCGGAAGGAAATTAAAAGAATTATGGTTCAAGTTTTTGACTATCTTAAGTCATCAATGGGATAGTGAGAAAAATGATGAATTTAATCGAACTAGTTATTGCTGTAATACAAGATAGTTTCGGAAGAAAAGTGCACATATATGGTCATAGTTTTCGACTCTCTTCAGTCATCATCAGGGAATGTAGACACTGTGAGTGTCGTGACGTAGGCAAAGTATCTTGTGACGTAAGCGAAGTAGAGACAGTTGGTGAGATTCGGAGAACCGGTGCGTGTCGTGACGTCGCTAAAGATTTGTAAATGAAAGCGAAATATCTTTATCTAGCGACAGATGTTTTAGCAATTTCAAGTGGGAAAGCTTCAGGGATAATGTCTATTTTTACTATTTGATTTTTAAACAAGAACTAAAATAAAAACTTGAGAAAATAATGATAAAATCAAGATGTTAAAATTTCACACGACCTTAAGCTAAAGGCTAGGAAGGAAATCTCGATCAGTAGTGGAAAGAGTGATAACATTTAGTTTTTTGAGAAAGCTATTTTACTGAAAAATTGTTCTAAGAGGAAGCTGTTATAAATTTCAGGCGAAAATTGCACTTGCTGCTTGGTTCATGAATGACAAATGTTAGTTTTAAGGCTAGGGCCAGGATTTTCAATACCATTTAAATATTTTGCATGTGTGTTGGTCTATAGGACTTAACATATCTTTCACTATCCCTCTCAGTTTGTTATCTGTACAGGTTTGACCAAAAGTAGGTTGAATAAGTTTGTGTATTGGTTATATTAGTACAATGATGTTCATTATAACTATAATATAGATAGATTAAAAACGTGGACGAGATAGATAGGTAGATAAATAGGAAGATAGATAGATTTAATATATATATACATATATATATATATATATACAAGGTAACCAAAAAATTTCTGTTTTTAAAGAAAAAAAAGAAAACGCTTCACAGTATGTGTAACTTATATTTACTCATCGAAGTAATCGCCATAGGCATCCAGTACGTTCTGCCAACGTGTTTCTAGCTGTTCAATGTTCTTGCTGTAGAACTCGGGGTGGGTGGATGCAAAGAAGTCCGTGAGTGCATTGCGCAAGTCTGCTTCATTGGTGAAGGATTTCCCACGAAGATAATTATCCAGGGAGTGGAAGAGGTAGTAATCGATTGGTGCAAGATCAGGTGAATACGGTGGATGGTACAAAGTCTCCTAACCAAGTTGGTGTATGGTATCCCTGACCACTCGTGCGACATGCGGCCTACCGTTGTCATGGAGGAAAAGCACATCTTTGCGATTCACCAATGCTCGCTCCTTCTGGCGCAATGCCTGTTGCACACATTTTTTAAATGCTGCGAGCAAAGGTCTCCAGCGACTGTTTGGCCCGTTGGTAGCAATTCATAATGAACCACTTGACAATCTGTCCACCAGACACAAAGCATAATCTTGCGACGGTGCATAGGTGGTCTTGCGGTGTGTGGGACAGAACCCTGAGAAGACAACTAATGTCTGGGACGCTTAACAGTTTCGTACAGAACCCACTTTTCATCACTGGTAAGCTCTCGATTGAATAAAGATGCGATACGGTGACAAGAAAGCAGAGATACGCAGGCTGCCACCCGTTGTCCTTTTTAGACCTCCAACAGTATTTGCGGAACCCACTTGCTCAGTTGTACGTCTTACCTAGGCGGTGCGTGTGAAGTATAACTGTTTCATCGGAAACGTTGAACTGTCTTGCAAGTTCACCACACGTTAGACTAGTCCTCTTTAATGGCCACCTTCAGGACTCCGTCATTCAAGACCTGTAGTTGTTCACTGTGAGGCTCACAATGGAGAGACAAATCTCCCGACTTGAATTTTCAAAACCAACGCCTTGCAGTACCTTCATCCACAGCACTATCCCCACACTCTTGACAAATGCGACGACTTGATGCAGCTGCCGATAAGCCCACTTTGAAGTCGTAAAGCAAACAGCCCCAAAGGAGATCTCTAGACACTTCTATTCTTCTCACAGCTGCCTTGCTTATAACTGATGGACAGGCACGATGCGCGTGTTTTTATAACGTCTGATGTTCCTACTTCCGGCAGTCCGAATTTGAAAACAGTTGTTACACGCATTTCGTATATATTTCACCTTCATTCAATGACTAATCAAAAATGGACAGAACTTTTAAATAGGATCATTTTATTATTAAGATAGACACAAAGGTATCTCGCTTAAAAAAAAAATTAGGCGCCTTTCGGCCGACACTTTACCAGAATAGAAATCTTCGGCATTATTTAAACGGAGAAGTTGTTAAGAAAAAATTTTAACAACGACTGAAGTTAAGAAAAAAATGTATATTACCTATGTCGGGTGGTAGTCTCCCCGAAGAGCTCCAATTTAAACTTCAGCTCCCTCTGTCTACACAGGACAGGACATTGTATATTAACGGTAAGAGACTATAAGATGTCTAAATGGAATCTTTTTCTTGCCCTGCGTATGACGGAGAAGAAATTGGGAGACTAATGCATCCTGAATTATATAAGATTTAAAAGGTGTTCACCGATAGCTGACTCATCAGTCTGCGACCGCCCGAATCTAACTGGCTCATGTCTGCGCACTCTACCCGGCACGTGGTAAGCGATCCTCACCTCCAACCGTTGGATGGTTTTGCGTACGTAGTGTCGGCCGAAAGGCGCATAAATTCTTTTTTTTTTAAGTAAAATACCTTTGAATCTATCTTAATAATAAAATGATCTTATTTAAATTAATTATATTTTGGTGTGGTAATAAAAAAGAACTTGTTCATATATATATATATATATATATATATATATATATATACGGATTTTGTATGTTATCTATTTGTTTATAGTAGCATCCAAAAATAGGCAACAAAAAAAATTCACTATCCCCAAAACTAGCCATAAAAATTTTCAGATAGTAGATATCTACGTACTCAACAATTTCGCTAGCTTTTAGATTACAGAAAACAATAGAAAGGAATTTATCACATATTTACTGTTTTTCATGTGTTCAAATTTAGGAAACAATGAACAAAATGTTAAAGAAATAGTCTAATCATAAAGAATAGTCTAATCATAAAGAAATAGTCTAATCATAAAGAATAGTCTAATCATAAAGAAATAGTCTAATCATACGCTTTTCTGATAAGCGCCTGTAAACATAAAGAATCTGACGGTTGTTTAATATTACTGCAGTAGTTTCCGCCATATTTCAACGAAAGTTACTTGATTCTTCGACTAAATCTGAAATTGTGAAATTTAGAAAAGATAGTAATACCATACCACAAATTGCTGACAAGGTAAACCGTTCGAAAATTGTTGCTTTAAAGTTATATAATGAACCCGGCAGTACAGCCAATAAGAAGAAACCTGACCGACCTCGAAAAATAAATGTCTGGAAGGACAGAATAATGCACCGCCTCGCACTGAATGACCGTTTTCGAACTGCAGAAAACATTTTTGAAAACATTAAATACGACATCAAGTTTTTATGAAAAACTGTGTCAAGACGATTGGCTTATTTGCACGCTGTTCTAAGAAAACGCCACTGATCAGCAACATAAAAACAAAATAATAAGGTTAGCATTCGCGAAGATGCATGTACTCTGGTCAGAATCTGATTAGTTCAAACGTTTTTTTCAGTGACGAATCAAAGTTCAATTTGTTTTGAAGTGATTACAAGGAATATGTCTGAAGACTAACTGGCGAAGAAATGAATAACAATTTTACCAAGAAAACAGTAAAGTTTGGTGAAAACAGTAATGATCTTTAGAATAATTTCTGCGCTTGGAACTTTGCCTCTTGTACGTTTAAACACAAGAGTAAGTGCTGGAGTATATAAATATTTGTTAGAACAAAATTGTTCCTGTATTGCAAAATTGTGGTATTGACACTCCTGCATTTATGCAGGATAATGCTCCATGCCATAAGGCGAAACTCGCCATGAATTCTCTCGAGGAGCAGTGAATTAAGATTCTTGGATGGCCCGCTCAGAGTCCTGATAAGAATCCCATTGAAAACTTATGGAAATCATTAGAGGAGAAGGTAATGGCACGAAATCCATCGAATGTTTAAGATTTGCGGCTGAAACTATGTGAAGAATGACCTAAAATTACGGTTACTGATTGTCAAAATTTGGTAAAATCTTGTCTGAGAAGATATGCAGCAGTTATGAAAAATAAAAGTCTTAGCACAAAATATCAAACTGCAAGTTTGTCTTTTGTTG
>JBBBDQ010002406.1:410000-602561 GCA_037127315.1 Ascarosepion bandense
CTATCTATCTATCTATCTATCTATCTATCTATCTATCTATCTATCTATCTATCTATCTATCTAGCATCTATCTATCTATCTATCTATCTATCTATCTATCTATCTATCTATTTCAGCATCTATCTATCTATCTATCTATCTATCTATCTATCTATCTATCTATTTCAGCATCTATCTATCTATCTATCTATCTATCTATCTATTTCAGCATATTCAGCATCTATCTATCTATCTATCTATCTATTTCAGCATATTCAGCATCTATCTATCTATCTATCTATCTATCTATCTATCTATTTCAGCATATTCATCTATCTATCTATCTATCTATCTATCTATCTATCTATCTATCTATTTCAGCATATTCAGCATCTATCTATCTATCTATCTATCTATCTATCTATCTATCTATCTATCTATCTATCTATCTATATTCATGTCTATCGAGGTACCTAGCTGTCTATGCCCATATATAGCTTGCTATCTGTCTACCAACCCTATCTATATATCGGAAGTGTCTATGGTAATAGATAATTTGGCTACAGCAGAGAATATTTTCTTTATTTTTTTCGATCCTTTTTATTAAAATCGTTTATACCAATAATTTATGTATGATCCAAAATGATGAATAAGAAAATATCTGTATAACGAATATCTGGAAAGCTTAGCATCGGCATTAGAAACCTACCGTAGACCCTTCCTAATGAATCAGTAACAACCACATCTGCAAAAATCTTATCATAGGTATTAATTTTGCTGAATATCTAAACTTATTTATAAATGGAACTTTGTGTGTGTGTCTGTGTGTGTGTGTGTGTGTGCGTCCGTTACCTATAGACTCCAAAACGGCTGAACTGATTTTCTTGAGAATTTACACAGTTGTACTATAAGCATCTGCGACTGTTCTTGGCTAGGTTTTGTGTCAAGGTACCCTCGATAAATATCGAAAATCGATAATCGAAAAAATTGGGTTATAGAAGGAGTGGTCCGATTTTAATCAAATTTGATGCACTCATAGACAAAGACATAAGAAACGATATTCAGAAGTTTCAAGGTTGCAGTTCTTACAATAGTGCAGAAAATCGATAATATATATATATATATATATATATATATATATATATATATATATATATATATATATATATAAGGCAAGATGTTTGTGTGTCTGTCTGTTTATCTGTCTGTATGTCCTTTATACAATTTCACAATTTTTATCCGATTCTCACAAAACTTCACACAAATATTCTTTAGGTTGAGCCTGAGCTCCAGGACCATGGATTAGTTTTAAAGCTTTCATTACACCCGAGCAACGCTGGGCTATACTGCTAGTACATACATATAGATAAACAAATAGATAATTAGGATGTTGTGCCTGGTTTAGAATTGACCCACAGGACTGGCTTCCAGACAAATCACGCAGAAATACCGGTTAGTCCTTAGATTGAGCGATATTCTGTCTTTGCTTTTGAATATATATATATATATATATATATATATATATATGTGTGTGTGTGTGTGTGTGTGTGTGTGTGTGTGTGTGTGTGTTTAAAAGTATATTCAGTTATAATTGAAGAATACAAAACAGACATAAATTCTCTGTTATTTACTAACTTGTCTTCGTGAAACCAGTTTTTTTATAGTACTTCCTCCTCTCTCAAGTTTTGTCTTTTTGTTTCACTTACAATAATTCCTTGCATCTTAGTGGCATTATCACCTTGTGTTTTTCCTTTTAAATACTGTCGAGCAAGATAGTGAATACTGCCTTGCAGTTTAACACATAAGTGCTTAGATATAATATCAAAGACGTCGGCCAATGTATTAACGCAAAAGTAAATGCCACAATCTTGGTTCCAAAAATGATTCAAATCACTGAGCCTACATTGCATACAAACTTACGTAAATAATTAAATGAATAAATAAATGATGGTCGGTTACTTTTCTCTGAGCACTTTCGGCCGCTAGCGGGGGGATAGCCAATTCTTATTGCAGACTCCTACTCAGAGACAGCTGTGTTTGTTCAACACCCATAGAGCCTACCTGGGGTTTTGAAGCAATGAACAGGATCTATACCGGCTGTCTACAACTTTTAACTCTTTCAGCTCTATCAGTATTTGTCTTCCTAATATTCTCCCCAACTCATGTTCTTCCACACTTTAAGTAGGCTAATCGCTGTCTCATTCATCTCTTCTTTGTTTTAATATGCCATGTAAATGTCAAATTCTCCCAGTATTGTTTTCATTCTTACACATTCCATAAATTAAATTCTTTCTTTCTGATCAGAAACAAAAGTCTCCTTTTTTCTTATTCTCCTTAAACCCTCCTCGTTGCTCACATACTCCGTCTACGACATTATCAAGAACATTCTGATGGAAAATCATAGTAAAATTAAGACTTTATTTATTAGATAAATTAGTCAATTCAGGTCGATATTTATAAAACTTAAAACGATTATTTGGTTACTTATTTTAGTGCATCATTTCACTTAAAAGTATTGCCAGGTGACGCAAACAATAGTCAGTGCATTATTTAACCAAATTAACCGAATGGAATGTATATGATTTATTACTTACCGTATTGCCAACTCAGACTATTTTTACGTTTTATAACTTATTTTAATCTACTAGAATTGTTTTACAACACACTGACATGTTTTGAAGTACTTACGATATTTATTATTGTTGCAGTTAACGCGAAGATTTTCTGTCGAGATTCACAAACTGAACGTTTAGTTCAATTTTGCAAAGCATTTGTTTTGGAAAATACTTTGACAAAAACCCTAACTAGCGATTTCTACGGATACTAGTGAAACCAACTATACGTTGTTCCCTATTACCTGTTTTCACTTTTCCCTACAATGTGTTTCGATCGATCGATATATGGCTAATTTTGGAGAGTGAGACGGGCGTATGTACAAACGGACAGACGGACAGACAAATGGCAGTCACAATTTTATATAGAAACTGAAGATAATTTTAGAATACTTTAATAATGGAACATTTCAGTTTGTTCGTTTCATTAGAGAAAAAATGTAGGTAAATTTTTCTCAACTGAATTATTAAGTGTTCAAGTGTCACACTTCAAACCAGCTAAGACCCGCTAAGTCAAACTTTGTACCCAATCCAGGTGTAAGCGTCGAATGTGTAAATTTTAACCCTTAGCCCTAGTGTAAGCGCTTAAGTTCCCACGTTAAATAACTGACCTTATGTCACAACTCGCCCCAATCCGAATGCATAGGTAAGAGTACCTCGGCCTGGTGTATTGGTAAATACGCTTCTCTTGTTACAACTGTTATGACTGAATAGTAAGTTCGAATCTCACTGCGGTAACCACATCTAAGGTACGCTTGGAAAATTGCAACAATATTATTCAATGTCATCATCATCATCCGAACATCCGTTAAATAAAGAAACATGCATAGAGGCCAACAATAGGAAGTTTTGAAGGAAATAAATTCGATGCAAATATTTCAGGATAGCGTAGAGGACTAGAGATAGGCAACACAATGGGGAAAGACATAATGTTAAGAATGAGTATCGTCGTAAAATGCAAAAAATATGCAAAACCATGAATTACTAAAATGTTTGTGCTCTCATTTAAACTAAATTCAATTTCACTTAATAATAAATTAAATATATTTCCATTATTTCAAAATATTAACATTCGATTTTATGCTTCCACTCTACTTTTATAAGGTTTGAAAAACCATAATTTAAGTAACGCACTAATCAATTTACTCTTTTCGATAAATTGAGAAATAAGTAACAATGTACTCGTTCTAAGTAACGCAGTTAATCGAAATAAGTGCTGCATAATTTTTTTCGTATAAAATTAATTTGTGGAGTTAATAATATTTATTTTTCTTTCTTTGTAAATAATAGCAAGTCATGAAACTCATTTCAAACAATGGAAACTAAATTGAATATTTTATGTCATTTTAACACGAGACAGTAAATAAAATTAGAATGAATTCTCGTTGCATTTCAAACTTATTTTTTTAAAAAGTTAAATAATATATATATGTGTGTGTGTGTGTGTGTGTGTGAGAGAGAGAGAGTAGTGTGTGTGTGAGAGAGAGAGAGAGTAGTGTGTGTGTGCGTGTGGGTGTGAGATTAAATAAATTGCAAACATTGTATCTGCTTATTTTTAATAAAATCCGTTCATACTCACGTATAATCTTTCGTGTATTATAATTGAAAGATCTCAGAAATAAGCTGTAACTTTGACAGATCTTATTATCATTCATTTCTCAATGCACCCAAATACTTTCAATCTCATTCCGAGATCATCTTCAGGGGTGTGAGTTATGGTAACAAAAAATAAACGCAAAACTGTGCTGCTAAAAATTACTGTATTTCTGCTTCAAATATAACGGGTGGGTATATTGAGAATAACACCAGTCAACGTTACAGCTCATTTCTGACATCTTTCAATTATAATACGGGAAAACTTATCAGTGTGTATGAACGGATTTTATTAAAACTAAGCAGACACAATGTTTGCAATTTATTTAATCTGACATGTCTGAAAGAATATTTGCTACCTAAATACACAAATATATATATATATATATATATATATATATATGGTTAGTACCTAGATGGACGACCGTTTGGAAATTCCAGGTGCTGTAAACTTTGATGTACGGGTGGTATATTGACTCGCAATTGTTTTTCATCTGTAGTTCAAGGCATACAATTGTATTCAAAATATATTTAATTGAGACCATAAGTTATCCTCAAATTATCTATATTTCAACTTTAAATAACTTTGATAAGCCGTTAAATAAAATCAACCAAACAGCAAAATGAAAAAAAAAAACACTTTTAGAACATTAATCCACATTAATTCATTTTACAATATCCTAAATCAAATTGTATGCCAAAATATAATTCTAACAAAACTACAACGTAAATTACAAATATCATCGACTTCAGTAATTATATCCGCATAAACATGCATATAAAAGCTGAGTATTATCTACAACGTATTCAACTGTTAAAGCAGAATAAGATATATTATATTTCCATTTCATCAAAGCTCCCAAGAATATTAAATTTTAGCATTAAAGGACCCATAAGAAGTTTATGTACCGTTAAACAAATAAATCAATCAGATCGACCTTCAGTGAGGTTCATACTTTGTGACCTTGTCTCAAACTACGCTAAACTAAAACAAAGAGGTCGTGACCCCTGAAGAAATTGTTCATAAATTTGTGTTAGAGACGTAGCAAATTCGACTCTTATTATGCATCCCACAGTTGTGTTTTTGTAAAAGTGCCTAAATTACAAAGTCCAAGGGTTACTCCAGATAGAGGGTTAGAGAATCTAGATAATATACTTATACGATGTTTTTAGATGTTTGACCCGAATTTTAAAGTAGGCACATTTCTTAAGTTTTTCAAATTTTGTTTTCACTTTCACAAAAATACACTTCCGCCTTTTTTAAGCATTATATCGTCGAAATATTTAGACGGAAAGGAATTGTCATGACTTTTCTCTCACAGAGAATGACTACAGTTTTGTGTTCAAACTTGATTGGACATTTTATTCTAGCCCACCAAAAAGAAAACCCCAAAATGCCAACTACGTGTCGGAGAAACTAAAATAAAAAAAAATAAAAGAATTTTAAATATTTGGGAATAGTGCTGATAGAGGATGAAAAGCGCAATGTTGAGATCCAAAGACTCACAGGCATGACCAAGGACACATTTAAAAAGCTAACCATAGTACTGAAATACAGGAAAATCTTATTGGAAATAAAAAAGAAAGTGCTGGATTGCTATGTGATGTCTCTTCTTCTTTATGGCAGCGAGTGTTGTCCGATTTCCTCAAGGATTAAGGAGAAGCTTGAGGTATCAGAAATGTGGTTTTACAGAAGGATGATGAGGATAGCATGGGCGGAGAACGTAACTAACGACGTGAGGATGGAAACTAGAATAAGACTCATACTAAACATAAGGAAGAGACAGATGAGGTTTCCGGGACATGTAATGAGGAAACAGGGCCTGGAGAATTTAATACTCGCGGGACAGATAGATGGAATGGGAGACAGGGGAAAGCAGCGCGAGACCAGAGCATATGGATGGCAGAGCGGCGTTTAGGAGAGATACCATCAGGAATAAATTTGAGAGTGACATGAGACTAAACGCTGTAAGCGTTTAGTGACGGTTGTGCGTTGTGGTGCAGTGGATATCAGCTCGGAAAGAGAAATCGGTGAGCCGAGTTCGAATTCCAGTTGAATACTCTGCATTCACTTAATCACTGGTACCCTTAGGAAAGGTATTAATCCATCCCTTTCCTCCAGTTATGAGTTAACTAACAGAGTAGGACTTTGGGACCCTGCCCTTAAAAACAAATTCCAATGAATCCTGATACTCGAAAAGAAAAAGTATCACTAGACACAAAACTTATATAAAACCAACAATAAATGTTTAAAAGAAAACGGTATTACCAGCAATAAATGAATAAAATTTAGTTGGCAATAAATAACCCGCCGAGGTTGATATGTCATAAAACAAAACAACAAACCATTACTATAATCATGAAATCGATCCTTATTAAATTGCTAGAAATACATGGCCTTGTTCCAGGCTAAGATAAAATATTAATTTTGACAAAAGATGAAATACATTTCGGAAAAAAAAATCCGTTAATTAGAACGATAGTTTTTCTTGCTTTTAATGAATCAAGGAAAACAAAAGAATAAATATCTAAATTGTAGAGAAGGGATATTATTCTACATGGCGCCCAGTTAAAAAGCGGCAAATTTATTAACACCGTTTTAGCTTTCAGGATAACTGTCTTTGAATAACCTTGAATAAAATTTTGGGATATTCATGACCTTGAAAAATTATTTGACTCTCGCGGAATTCTTATTGGTTCATTTATAAATGATTAACCTCTGTTCAATTGACTCGCCATTTAAAGGTTATCTGCAGACAATTTCCGTTTTTCGTTCTACCCTTATTGTATGGCTAAACAACTTACTGATACTGAGCCTCAAATTATAGTAACTTTCAATGAAGAACGTCCATCTTAAGGATTGAAAAAATGTGCAGAAACTCTTTTTGAATTTTTCAGTTACGTCAGTCATCACCAGTTTTCAACGGTTGTCTCGGGTTTATCGAAATTTACCACTTTTTTTATTGAACATCACTTATAAGAAATATATACACATGAAAGACCTAACATGCTCTCCTTCTGATGTGTAGCGAGCAGAATTTAATATATAAATCTGGCACATTGATTATTGCTTAATAAATTATTAATTAGAAATTGAAGTTATTAAGAAAGTCTCAGGAGAAAATTAATACGTACTAGAAACTATGGGGGCGAGCAATAGTGGAAAAGTAGAACATTTTATAAAACCGAAGTTCATTGCCGCCAGATGTTTCCTGGCTGTTGTGCTGACGGTGGGTTGGGAACGTTAGTGATAGTAAATTATTGCTGGGGTGAAATGCTGTTATCTGTCTGATAATCTACGCACTGATTTTACTGTTTGAATAATATTAAAATGTTTCCGATAGAACTTTTTAGCTGCCCATTATAATACCGCGTAATCTCTAATTTAAAATATCAGTGTGACGCTGACTACCTAGGTAGAACATGGAAGCAAGGAGTAATCGCCACATACCAGCCAATATTCGGCAGGTAATTAGAACAGTTTGGTGTGTAAATACAAGAAGTTCGGCAATACTTGAATACTTTTAAACAACTATCAATATATTAGGTCTTATAAAGATGAGATGTTCTCAACAGGAAAGAAGATTCACTCTAATTTTTTTGTTT
This sequence comes from Ascarosepion bandense, assembly GCA_037127315.1. NCBI lineage: Eukaryota > Metazoa > Mollusca > Cephalopoda > Sepiida > Sepiidae > Ascarosepion > Ascarosepion bandense. The sequence continues at coordinate 417,791 of JBBBDQ010002406.1, forward strand.
TTTATCAGTTTTTTTATGTTCTACAAAGCATCCCTCAGTAAGGGATTGCTGTTAGCTGTAAGTATAGTTAGCATTTGTTTTTTTTTATTTATATATATTAATATTTAACTTTTCATGTTTGGAATTGATAATTTTCATTTAAATCATGAAATGAAAAATTGTCAGTATGATTAAAAGCAAACGTATATTATTTAATTAAAAAACATCCATTTATAACAGGATGTCAAAAACATATGATTTAATGATCGTAAGAACAATCTTTGGATGAGGTAGTGAAGCCATAAGCAATAGTTCAGCAGGAACGACAAAATATTAAATCTCTGAAGAGGTCCAGTAAAAGTTTGGTTGAAGCGTTGTATTTATAATATGTATGTTAATCAATATTGAAGTAGAAAAGTGTGACTGAGATCCGAAGGCAAATTGACACGGCTAATAATGTATTCCTGAAGCTAAAAGAGTTCTGAAGGACAAGAACCTTTCACTGATGTTCATACGATGAATAGAGGGAAGAAGAGACAAGGGAAAGTAACGCGTGATATACTTGATGGACTTGAGCAAATGGATGTTAAGAGCTACAAGTGTTAGGGAGATGTGCAGGGCCAAGTTCGCCTACATCCTGAAGAGACACGGCACAAACAAGAAGTTGGTACAAATTAAAATATATAAAAAGTTCGATTTTTTCAGAATCATGTTACATTGTTGGAATTAAAAAAATAATTACAAAAAACAAAAAAAAACAAAAAAAACAACCAAATCAGCGATGAAATATAAAAAAAGATGAAAACCATTGGAACCAATATCAGGCTTTTCATAATTCTATCTTCACCGCCAGCAACGTTAAGCATTCAGTTTTTGAGTTAGGAACAACCCGGCTGACAAAATGCCACGGACACGCTTAACAAAAATGACTGAGGTTGCCAAATTTGGACGTGGGCGCTCAACAGAAGAATTTAGGAAAAAAAAAACAGTAACAATCACGTTCCTCGAGGTGTTCACATAAAAACGCGAAAACCAGAAAATGGCGGCATTACTCATAAAACGGAAATTGAAACGAACAAAATAATAGACATCATGTGTCGACCAATGATGAACTGTCACATTGATACACACACACACACACACACACACAAATACACACACCCACACCCACACACACACACACATATATATATATATATATATATATATATCTGTAAAAATTTGAGAGAGGACAATTGTAAAAGGACAATATGAATAAAGGCAAAAGGAAAACTTATCTTAGCCCACGTGTTTCGTCCTCTGAGCGACTTTATCAAAGCAAATGTAAAGATTTTATTTTGTGACGATTATTTATAAACATGTGTGATGCGGTGTAGTGGATATCGGCACGAAAAAACAAATCGGAGAGCCGAGTTCGAATTCCAGTTGAGTTCTTTGCATTCGCTTACGTGTAAATACTCTTGGGAAAGATATTAATCCGTCTCTTCTATTCCCAGCAGGAAATAGTGGATGATATAGCCTTGGTTAGCAACCAGTGTACCGCAGAGAGTAATATCAATCTACTGCGGGAAAATCTGCCCAGTCAGTCATGTCTATTTCGAGATGTACTGCTGCCACATCTGGTAAGGTGCCCCTGCTCTTCTCCTCGGGGTTCTTGACAAAATACAACGGAGAATCTGTAATGTGATCGATACCGACTTGGCAGACCGGCTGCAGTCTCTCTCTCACCGGTGTGTCGTGGCTTCCCTGTGTCTCTTCTATAAATACTTTCACGGCTTCTGCTTCGATGAACTTAGATCACTGGTGCCCCCTAGGTATGAATTTTCACGAGATACTAGATTAGCAACTAGGTCCCACCCTTTTACAGTGAAACCGTTAAAATGTAACATGTAAAATGTAAAATGTACCCCAACAGCTTCTATTCTCGCACTTCCCGACTATGGAATTTCCTTCCACATGATTGCTTTCCCCGACAGCTACAATCTCCAGGAGTTTAAATGTAAGGTCAATAGACACCTCCTAACACACTAACTCGCATCCCTTCTTTCAAACACTCTTCCCATCTACCCAACCCTAAGCCTCGGTATCCTTACCCGTCTATCACTCTCCTTCTGACATTTCCTATATCTAACCACTCTTTCTCTTCACCTTCCCCTATATAACCCCTTGCGCAATAGTGGCAGTGGAATGCTTTGCTTGGGGTGAAATGATTAAATATATATATATATATATATATATATATATATATATATGATCGCCCAAGCGTATGTCACTTATTGCACTTAACTGATTTCTATACAAGAGTAAAAAATGTTATCGGTTTTACCAATTTATACGTATCGGAGTAAATATTTATTAGGTTAACGAAAACATTAGACGAATTCATGGACAAGAGATGATACATTTCAATGTCTAATAAACGAAAGGATTAATAAAACATAGCTTAAATGATTCATGTAAACTTCAGCATCCCGACTCCAGAGTTTCGTAAACAGGCAAACTCATTCCATCTTTAGTGGGGATCAACGTTTGACTGCTTATACTTCTCGACTTTTCGTTTTTATATGCAATTATGATTAGTGAAAGATTGCTCGAGAAGAATTCTAACAGAAGACGGAAAGTGCGACACAGACATCCGAAGGCAAATTGGCATGGCGAAGCACGCATTCCAGAAGCTGAGTAGAGTATTAAGAGACAGGAAAATTTCGCTAGAAACAAAATAAAATGAGTACTGGAATGCTATGTGATGTCAGTTCTTCAATATGGCAGTGAATGCTGAACAATATCATCAAAATTTAAGGTAAAAATTGAAGCAATTGAACTGTGGTTCTACAGAAGGATGCTGCGGATATCATGGACCGCGCATGTGAGCAATGATGAGGTTTTGGAAAGGATATAAACAAAAAGGAAATTAATACTAAGTATCATGAAGAGACAGTTAAAGTTCCTGGGACATGCAGTGAGGATGGAGGGCTTAGAGAATCTGATACTAACAGGCCAGAGAGAGGAAAGGACAGACATAGGGAAAACAGCGTGTAACATACTTGACTAGCCTGACGGGTGGATGGCAGAACGGATTTTGCGTGGTGTAACAGGAGAGCCACCTGGGATAGGGAGACGTGAAAAGCCATGATCGCCTACGTCCTGAATGTAAAGATTTTTACATGTTTGATTGCATGTTCTCGCCGATCTGTCCGTCTGCTCAATGTGCGTTCGTAGAATCTCATGATTATTTATCCCAGTCGTCGCTTTTTTCCCCACACTTTACTGTCACTCCTTAGCCTTTTCTTTCTTTTTTTTCTTTCTTTTTTCTCTTTACTTTCAATTGTCGCTATTTGGCTTCCGTTTTCAGTTTGTAAGTGTTCTTGTCCTTTTTTTAGTTAGGAGAATTGCATTCCATTTTTTACATAAATAGTTAATTTTAATACTGAAATAATAAAGTAAATATTTATATATATCTTAAGTTGACCGTTTTATTATCTGATTTGGTGGTATCTTAAATTCTATTAAGTATTCTTAAGGAGGATATATTTATAATTATTATTTCATTTATTATTTGTACGCATATGCATGTATTCATACGTTTACGCACACGCACACCGACCTACATATACACGCACATACATACATAAATATAAACACGTGCACATACAAACGCAATTACACTTGTGACTGTGCGTTTTTATTTTTTATATAAAGTAGTGCTTAAATATCAGTGATTTCTTTCCGTATTTTTGCGATATTAATTATGATTAGTTAGGTATATATATAATATGTATTTTTATAGTCATATCACTCCAAGCAAGGCGGGACCGCCACTGATATGCAGGAAGTGGGGTTACAGAGAGAAGAATCACGGTACGGAGGATATCAAATAGAAAGAATTGGAGAAAGACAGTAATCAATGAGAAAGAAGATAAAAACTGACGTTGCATTTAAACTTTTGTGGATTGTCGCTATTAGTGAAGCAAGCCAAAGGAAGAAAGTTCCATAAACGGAAAGTGCGAGTAAAGAAACTTTAGAGCAGAAGACGCTGTTACAGTTAATTATTTCGACAGTAAAAGGGTAGGACCTTGAGGCTACTCAAATAGAACGCGTAAATACATGTGATAGGAGACAAGAAAAAATGTTCGTCAGAGCAGTTGCCATGAAAATACATGTAGAATATATATATATATATATATATATATATATATATATATATATATATAATTTTTTTCGTATTGGGATTGATTTATGTGTCATAAACTTTGAATAACCTGAAGTTGTAGCTTTAGCTGTTTTCCTTTAATATTTTTGTGGCCCAGTATGTTGGCTTGGGAAAGCAGTATTTTTTCAGGAAAGGAGATATTGGAAAAATCTACCAGCCAAATTCTTTCCAATAACTCTTGTATTAATTCATACAAATATATATATACAGATTTCATTAATATTAAACGCAAAAGTACAGTGATGAATATTTCTATTATATACATATACACTGCGTTTCAAATTATTAACGAGGAAACGTTTTGTCTGAAAATTACCAGTCGGAATTTCATGGAATTTTCACAGTATAATGAGAATAGGTATATGTGCTAGCTTTATTAAAACTGTATTGTTCTGCACAACAGGAAACAAACCGTAGCTATTAACATGTTATAGAAGTGTTCCAGACTATAAACGTGTGCCATTATAATTGTACAATTATGGGTCACAAATGTGACTTGACCCCTTTCTAAGAAAGATATTATAACATCTGAACTTTCCGAAGACAAATCTACATTAGAAATATCCAAGGACGATATCACCAAACCGTGAAAAAATATTGCTGTAGCTTCAACGGAAGTACGTAAGAGGCTCGAAAGGTGTTACGAGAGGTTTTTTTCTGACGTTCTTTGTCAGAAATGAAATATGAAGCTGTAATTAATCCAATTAACCCAAACCTAACCAGCGAAGCACTTTTCAAGATCATTGGAGAAGCAACAAAGCCCAGAAGCACTCTCTATTGTCTTCTGAAATTGGTCGGGCCATCGGTTATACAAGTGTTAAAGCCTCGATTGACAAAGTACACATGCAAATGGTTTTAAAATTGGCAAAGTAATTTCTCAGTGGTTTTGTTCACAAATGAAAGTTGTGCAATACTTGTTGGCCCTGATGGTTGGAACAAAGATTGGGTTAGAAATAGATGAGATCGTCATCAACACTTGATCCGCCAACAAGGAGGAGGAGGTATTATGATTTGGGCTGGTATTATTAAAAGTCTCACGGCTGATCCGTGGAGGATGCTTGACAGTGCCAAAAAACCGCAGATGCTTATATAGAGTTTTTCAAAGATCAACTGAAATCTAGGCTTAAAAAAAAAAAAAGAAACAACTTCAAGAGAACCATCGATAATATTTCTTCGGAAGCAGCGCATAAAATGACGGTGTACCTTCAGAAATTAAGCTTCTCTGGACCTCTGAAAATGAACTGGCCAGTCGATTCTCCAGACTTAAATCCAATTAAGAACATGCGGAGCGTTGTGAAGTGACGTGACGTGTTTATGTGAATGGACGACAATTTAGAAGTAATAATGACTTATGCCAACTATTCAGGTGAAATTACGCCAAGGGGAGATTCAGAAATTGATTAACTCCTTTTTCAAGTCATTTAAAAAAAGGATTACATATCTCATATTAACCAAATCCACTGTCCTTTTTGAACTCTGTTTTTTTTTATTTTTTTTATTTCGATTTAATTTAATCCTAGTTACAATATATATCCATAAAAATTTGTAAATAAAGTAATTAAAATGATATTTTCGTTTTTTTAGAGCGTTTTTTATTACTGCTCGCTAATAATATGGCACTCTAATAATTTAAGTAAATCAGATAAATGACCGGAACTTCTGTTCCTTTATCTTGTACCTTACAACCTTTACAGAGCAGGGGTATACATATGTTGCTATCATTCTCTGACAATTTCGTTAAATTCCGACCAAATTTTTTTGATAGAATAGAAAAGTATCATTGTTAACCATTAGAAACGCAGAGCATTTTTTGCATGCGTACAAATGATGTATCAGATCTGACCGCTTTCGGCTAATCTATTAACGATTAATGATGAAGGACATCATCGTTGTTCTTATATGAAGATTAGTTTACAAGTTGAAGCCTTTTATTATTTCCGGAGTAGTGTCAGAATATTACAGCTGTCTTTAGAAATAATCAAATCCAATGATAAATTGAACAGTTCTTACTCACTCTGTGTCCAAAAAAGAAATCTCTTCTTCGCATGAAAGAAACCTATAATAATAATTTCAGTATTTTTTTTGTGTCATATTCTATAAAACCTGTAAACAAAAATCAATCATCGATTTTTAAGAAATAGTGTGTTCTATTATGTTTTTATTGCTAATTTTTCTCACTGCACTTTTTGGGCATAAACATAAATTTAAAAATCAGCATTTTGGATCGTTTTAAGGGTCTGAAATTAAGTAATTATTTTTTTTATTTATGGCAATGTAAAAAATTCCTTTGTAATACTAGTAAATTGCTCAGTCTAGAAATTAATTAAACTCGTACATCGAAGTCTTACTCCCTCGCTTTCTCTTACACTCTCTCTTTCTCTCTCTCCCTGTCTCTCTCTCTCTCTCTCTCTATATATATATATATATATATATATATATATTAATAATAATAATAATATTAACTATAGTAATAACAATACCAATACTAACCGAACTAACTCTGCCGAAACTAGTACTAATTAAGCTATAATTTAAATCGTCTTGTACAACCCACCGAGAACGAACTCGGAAGGAAAAGAAGGGGATGTAAAAAAAGAAACAAACGAAGTACATGAACTAAAAGTCAAGCACTCGTAAGAAAGAAAAAGAAAACCCAAGACGAAAACCCTAACACTAAAGCGCTCAGTACGAAAGTAGAGTATACAAAGACAGAAAATCTAAGCAAGAGCCAACAATCTACCACGGTTTCGCCCTACAGCTCGTCAGGGAAATTTCTCTGACGAGCAGTAGGGCGTAACCGTGGTAGGTTCTTGGCTCTTGCTTAGATTTTCTGTTTCTCTATATATGTATATATTTATACATATATATGCATATATATATATATATATATATATATTAGTTAGTTAGCTTTTGGTCATGATTAAATTAGACCACTATAGAGTTGTAGTAATAGTGTTCAATAGAATTATATTGTAGAACTTTTGAATATTTTTCATTTGGTAACGAGTTATTTCGTGTCTAGGTTTATACCCTTCGATATCTTTTGGGTGATTTACAATAACAGTATGTGACCCTATATATATATATATATATATATATATATATATATGTGTGTGTGTGTGAGTATAATGCAGAATTATTTATATATAGGGTGATTTAAAAGTTAATACCCATTTTAAGATACGTATAATTTATATATTAACTATAATTTTTACAAGAGAAAATCGTTTAGCATGAGGTTTTATTTAAAAAGTTGATATGGGCACCAGATTTCGCTATTAGTTTCCGAATCGACCAGGAATCGCGGCAACTGATTTCCTCAGGAACGCTTGTGGTATAAAAGACATAATTTATTGTATTGGCCCTTCAAGTTCTTCTAAAGTCTTGATTTGGTATGGGAGAATTTCTCTTTAACCAACCCAAAATAAAAAAATATGTTGTTAAGTTAAAACTCCTAGTTGGCCTCTCGTGTATAACATAGGTGATTACTTTTTCACAATCCCCTAATGTAATGAAAGCCTTAAAACTAATCCATGGTCCTGGAACTCAGACTCAGCCTAAAGAATATTTGTGTGAAGTTTGGTGAGAATCGCATAAAAATTGTGGATTTGTATAAAGGACATATAGACAGATAAACAGATACACACACAAACATCTTGCCTTTTATATATATATTATCGATTTTCTACACTATTGTAAGAACTGCAACCTTGAAACTTCTGAATATCGTTTCTTATGTCTTTGTCTATGAGTATATCAAATTTAATTAAAATCGGACCACTCCTTCTATAACACGATTTTTTTCGATTATCGATTTTCGATATTTATCGGGGGTATCTCGATACAAAACCTAGCTAAGAACACTCGCAGACTCTTATAGTCCAACTGTGTAAATTTTCAAGAAAATCGGTTCAGCCGTTTCGGAATCTATAGGTAACGGACACACACACACACACACAAATACATACACACACAGACAAAGTTCCATTTATAAATAAGTTTATATATATATATATATATATATATATATATATATATATATATAAAAGATAGAATGTTTGTGCATCATTTATATTATTACAACAGTATTCATTATAACTATGAAATTTTTGCTATATCATTTTCAGTTTTTTAATTAAGTTTATCTAAATTTAATCTGTTTTCTTTTCAGATAATTCAGAGAACCTATAATGAGAAATGAGTTAAATACTGATGGAAAATGGCTGTTAAAATTGTATCGGAAATTTCAAAATGCTGAAACTGATAGAACATAATGGGTTGAAGCATTTGATAATCAAGCCCCAAAGAGACAAAATATTTTACCGCATTCGTGAAAAATTCGATGCTAATGTCTCAATTCTTAATGCTCCAAAAACTGGTTTATTCAAAACAGTCTGCACAAAGAATCATAAGGAACTTGACAGCGAAGCATTTGTTCACAGTCCACCAGAGACATTTTGGAAGTGAGCATTTCACGGGTCTTTATTATTGAAATCTTGAAATCTGTTGGGCTGAAAGCTTATTGTCCACGGCTAATTTATGGCTTATTAGAAGATTATCTAGACTAACTGCTGCTTTTTATCAAAATGATGCTGAAAGAAATTGAAGAAACTTCAATAATGTTACATAACATTGTGTAGACCGATGAACTTTCTTTCAAATTATCCGGTCATAATAACAGAAATAACTATATATTGTTAATAGTAAGAACATGCATTTAACATTATAGCATCTATTAACCCAGTCACTGTTTGGGGTGGTATTTAAAGTTCTGGTATTTAAAGACCAATAATTTTATGAAACAGTCACAGGCGTTAAGTATCTCGAAATTCGAAATATTAAAACAAAGGCCTAATTTATATTACTTTTATTTCCAACAAGACGGAACCCGTCCATATTATTCAAGAGCAGTGCGTGAGGATCTTGATGAAACATTTCCTGAGAAATGGATTCGCCGATAAGGCCCTTGATTGGCCTGCAAGTTCACCTGACTTGACCCCAAATCAATTAGGTAGACAAGGTTTTTTTTTCTTTTCGGTTTTTAACAACAACAACAACAACAACAACAATAACAACAATAATAATAATAATAATAATGATAATGATAATAATAATAATAATAATAATAATAATAATAATTTCCTGCTGTATACATTTTCTTTTCGAGTCCCAACCAGAGACCTGAGGCCAAAAAATGGCTTCAGGATATCTTTCACTGATCATTTCGCAAAAAAATAAAAAGGCAAAAACCAAGAAAAAAACACTTTTTTTCACATTTATTGCATCAGAAATAACGTTGTCACTAAAATATTTTACAGTATTGAGGGGGGGTCCTTCAACTGAATGCTGTCTTTGGCAAAGAGTTTAATAACATCCATGTAAGATAGATGATCAAACTCTTTTTTCTTTACTTTATATCCATAGTTATTACTGTTTACTTCATGCGAAAGTGATTTAAAGACAGACAGACAGAACAGAAAGGCCGACAGGTAGTTTCTTTGAAAGATTCCTTTTCGGATATTCAAACTATTATTATTATTATTAAAGATCCCGATATAGGTACTGTAAGTTTAGAGATAGTATGACAAAAAATTCAGTCAGTTAAGTGCCGGATGTTATGCACGCCTGGGCGATCATGTCTCGGCAGAAGATTATCCAGCAGTAGGTTGCCATTACATTCTGCGGTAGACTGGTTGCCAGTCAAGGCTATAGAACCCAATCTGCCCTGTTATTTGACCCATAACTGGAGGGAAGAGACGGATTAATATCTTTCTCAAGGTTATTTGCGCGAAAGTGAATGCAACGAATTCAACTGTATTTCGAACTCCGCACCATTTCTCGTTCCAAGCTGATATCTAATGCACCACAACGCAAAAAATATCTTTCTTAAATTTGCTGATCGATCATTTTTATCGAAGAGTAATATGTGCGCGTACGTGTGTATGAGTGTGTGTGTGTCTACAGAAGGAATATTCTCGCTTTTTCTAAATAAATTCGATTATTTAGAAACCACGAGAGTTTATTTTACATCTCTCTCTCTCTTTCTCTCTCTCTCTCTCTCTTTCTCTCTCTCTCTCTCTCTCTCTCTATATATATATATATATATAAATGTGTGTGTGTGTGTGGGTACCGGTACGCATAAAATGCATCCACAAACACATGGTATACGCGTTTTTGCTAGCAAGACAAATATTTGACTTTCCAGGCTTTGTAAGTTTTGATGCTATGATGAATGTTGTATATGAGAAGTTTTAGGCAAACTTGTAGCGCACAATGCTTTGTAGTTTCTTTGAATTGTCTTTGAACTTTATTCAGTTCCTTTTTATTTACGCAATCACTCAACTATATTTGCGATTCGGAAAAATTCGACATAGGCTTACAGAAAGCCACACTGACCAGCTTTGATAGTGATGTTTTTAGCATGTTTCTCGGCTCCTGAAAAATGTAATTTTGGATGAGCGATTACCTGGTGGTGAAAAAGCATTCAGGATGACTGACGAAAATATAAAAACAAAATAATTTTAATTCAAAACAGGATTTAATATCCGAATGTACACAGAGTATATTGCGAGAAATAAAGTTTTTTTTTCTCTCTGTGTTTGCTAGGAATCAAAGGGAATTGTTTATTACGAATTGCTGCAGTATGAGCTACGTTAGTGTTGCGAGGCTAAAGCGGAAATTCGTCCGTTTAAATGATGCAATAAAAGGGAAACGCACTGAATTGCCAACAGTGTCAGCCGGGCGCTTTTAAGCATTATATATCGACGGTCGTCATGTTACAAATACGACACAGGAAGTGATCAGGAAACCAGGAAGACAGTGGATGCTTGTTTGTTGATTTTGTTTGGCGGCATATCAAGACCATGGACTACCCAATGCTGAAATATAGATGTTCTGAATCCAATTTCATGGCTTCAACCGAATATATTTTGTACATAATTTCATACTTTCCGAGTAAAGTTATGTTTTTTTTAGATATATAGTTTGTGGATTATAAATATCATTGGTCGACATTTTACTAAAAAAAGTATGTTTATATTTTTTGATGTTGCATTAATTCTCATTTTCATATAAAAATGTATTGTTGCTGATTTTATTAGATAAAAATTTACTAATTTTTATATTATTACACTGTTTGAACTGTTATCCGCATGTTTATTGCCATGTTTACGTTTCGGACACCCACGTTAGTACGAAAGGATCTAGACGAGTAGCCGTTCAGGATAATTTTCTGTTTCATGATTTGATAAGATCAGGATAAAAATGGGTCTGGAGACAGTAAATTTTCAGCCTGTGAAGAAGATCTCTATGCCAGAACCTGTTAAGGGCTTTCGATATGTCTAATGTTACCGATCAGGCTTCAGTTTTAATCTAGAGCATGAAAGACTCTGCAATTATCGTCAGTACATCAGCAGCTAACATGGAGAAACGAAAACCGTATTGCTTGATGAGAGATGATGAACCAATTCAGCATTGATTAGTGTCTCTAGGAGTTTGCTTAAAACAGGTAAAGGTCAGATATTAAGTTACTCCAAAAGTTCGTAAACACTTGCAAAAAATTGAAGTTTTATACAATTTTGCGTTTATATTATTATTGTGATCTTCATCTTTGTATTCCAGGTGACAATTGATAAAATTGGGCTGCGAGTTTTGATTCTTTATTGCTTGAAGCGAGGTCTTTCAACCAAAAAAGTTGCAGAAGAGATTTGTGCTTCCGAAGATGAAGGAACAATTGCATTTGAGGCGATCTCAAAGTGGTACAAGCGTTTCGATTCTGGCGACATGAGTCTTGAAGATAAGCCTCGTTCGGGACGACCGTTAAAGTTGGATGGTGGAGACTTGCAAACTGAGTTGGACATTGCGCCTTCATCCAGCACTCGAGAATTCTCTGATGAGCTTGGAGTTGGTAAATCGACAATTCACCGACATTTGAAGCAACTTGATTTTGTTCAAAAAATGCCGCGCCATGATCCGCACGAACTCACCGAAGCACAAGCCAACAGATGAGTTGAAATTTGTCGTCAATTGTTCAGCAATCCATTGGACGAGCGTTTGTGGAAGAGCATTGTGACATCCGACAAGAAATGGGTCTATTTGGTCCAGCATAATCGAGACAAGCGATGGGTTCAGAAAGAGCAAGAGACACCGTCTGTTCCAAAACAAGATCGATTCGGCAAGAAAGTCATGTTGTGCGCTTGATGGAACTTTGAAGGAATTTTTTTTTTTTTTTTTAATCATTTCACCCCGAGCAAGGCAGAAACGCCACTGATGTGCAGGAGGTTACATAAATGTAGAAAGATTAATTAGAAAAGAGTGAGGAGTACAAGCTAGTTAGAAAGGAACAATAAAAAGCTGAGAAAGCAGGTGCAATGACAGATACATGGGCGGAGAGAAAGTGAAGATTATACAGGGGAGGGGAGAGAGCTAGAGTCCAGTGGTTAGTAGGTGAGTATTAACTTTGCTTTTAAATTTCTGGAGGTCGTAGCCGTCAGGAAAGCAAGAATCGTGCATTTTGAGTTGTCTCCAAATGGTCGTACCATCAATTGCCTGCCGAACCTTACTGTCAGCAACCTGAGCGGGTCTACGAAAGGTTGAAGCAAATGTACCCGGCTCTGATCAACCGAAAGCGCACTTTGATGCAGCAGGACAATGCCAAGCCACACACCGCCAAGAAGAACAAAGACAAGTTTGAAGAGCTGGACGGCGTTGAGTCTCTGCCACATCCAGCCTACAGTCCTGACTGTGCTCCATCAGATTACGGCCTTTTCCGCCCAATGCAACATATTCTGAAGGGACGCCGATTCAACTCATTTGATGAAAATGAGGAAGTGTGTCAAGAATTCTTTGATTCGAAGCCGGCTGAATGGTACTTTGACCAGATCCGAAAGCTTGCAGATCGGTGGCAGAAAGTTTTGGAAAATGATGGTCTTTATTTTGAGCAATAAATTTTGTTTTTGCGAGTAAAATTTCAATTTTTGCAAGTGTTTTCTGGTAACCTTAGATTACTTGGCGAGTAAAATTTCAATTTATTGCAAGAGTTTAGGAACTTTTGGAACAACCTAATAGTTGGAACGGTCGTACGACTGACCCGAGTTCTTGACAAAATGGAAGAACAGATGATGACTTCCAGCAAAAAGAAAAGCGGGAGGTAATGAGGTGTTTATTAAACAGTTTAGAGAGAACAAGGCATACTTCTTAATGGCTATTACAGGAATACTACATGCTTTCTGTGAATCTAGATTACAAATGATAGCAGCAATTGCTGGTACTCCTGAGAATGAACGGTGTAATTTCCAGGGTGTCCGTCTACGAAACTCTGGAGTCGAGATGCTGAAGTTGTCATCAATCCCTTATGTGTGTTATTGGTCCAGGCCTAGCATCTCGGCTTGTTGCTTTCAGTTAAGTGCCATATGTGAAACACGCTTGGGTGATCATGTCTCGAAAGAGATATGACTGACTGGGCAGCAGATTATCCCGCAGTAGGTTGCCATTGCTTTCTGTGGTAGATTGGTTGCTAGCCAAGGCTATAGAACCCAATCTGTCCTGTTATTTAACCCATAACTGGAAGGAAGAGACGGATTAATACCTTTGCCAAAGGGTATTTGCGCGTAAGTGCAATGAATTCAAATGGAATTTGAACTCGGCTCCCCGATTTCTCGTTCCGAGCCGATATCTACTGCACCACAAAGCACATCCGCTTTAGTTGCTTTAGTTTCCGCAAAAATTATGTCTTAGGGAAATTGTTGTTATGTAGTTCGATAAAGTTAAATCATTTTGGCAATGTTATACACAGACCGTTATAAAATATAGTTTCTACTATCTGACAGATTTTGATAACGCTGTTTAAAATATGTTTACTGACAAGCTGAGATCTAAATGCTGAGGTGGTTATCACCTTAAAAGCAGAAAATGATCTTATTTGAATAATTAAGTAATTTAATTTTAGAACACGATTCTCAAAATTTTACGATAAGAAAAATCCAGAGAAAATACGAGATTATAAAGAAATTACAAAAAATAGTTACTGTCACAATTTTTATTTTCAAATTCGAATGTATCAATTAAATATATTAGTTAAGGAAAATCCGAGAAAAAATTAAACCCATGTTTGAATAGATAAACGACAAAAGCGCATTTTGTGAAGGTGCAATTCCACTAAATATGTTTGCACACAGACAATTTTCTACATACAAAATGTGATGCCTTGCCCTAGTTAATCGCTAACCAAGGAAATAACACACTTTCGATACTAAGTCAGCAATGCCATCCCCGGTGCTACCAGCAAATTTTGCTACTGGACAGGGTATTTTTTTTCTTTCTGCATAGACGCGTCAGTCTCCTCATTTGTTATGCGATTACAAGTCAGATTTTCAACGTTGTGTTAAAAGCGTTTGCTTTTGATCGTTAACCAATACACAACGAGCTCGTAGCGACCGTAAACACAAATAGGCAAGTAAATTCATATAATTGCAGACACACTCCCACAAACTTTTAACTTTATATACTAGACAGATTCGAGATTTCAATATTATTACATGCCAAAAATGTCGTTGCGTAAATTTATTCAATTTTTTCTTCCAAATCGCCAAAAAGATGGAAATTTCCCTCATTAAAATTGATAATTGTCGCATTAGTGTTAGTTTCTACGAACTGTCAGCGAATGTAATGGGGACTTCAGCGATAATACGATTAAGATAATCTAAGTAGGAAATCGGTTTAATTTTAGATTTAATTTCTATCCAAATTTCCCGAATATAATTACACAACGACCAATATTTTTTTTATTTTGAATACAGGAAAATTTAGACGACAAAAAATATTTTTTATCGCAATCTTTTCTTAACTATATATATATATATATATATATATATATATATATTGATTGTTTAATTACTTCGTTTTTGGTCATAATAAAATTAGACCCGTGCTCATTTGCATTAAAAGTGTTCAATACAATTTTAAAATTTTGTAATATTCTTCATTTGTAAACGAGTTATTACGCGATCTAGGTTTCTACCATATGGTGTTTTCAAGCGATTTGCAATCGTTTGAAGAAACCGCATGGTGGAAACCCATGTCGCGTAATAACTCGTTTACAGTTAGTGCTAGAATTTCTATTTTTTCAGTAGTTTGCTAGTAAAAAGGCATTTCTGGCAGGCAGGTTTTTTGTTATAAAGTGTTCGATATCAAGAGAGAGATAGAGCGTTGATAGAATTAATGCTAGCCAGAGGTGTGTCATTCATGCCGATTTAGAAGTTTGGTCAAGGCATTGTTGTGATGTGTTCAATCTTCGAGGAATGTTTTTCCTCTGCTGCTGCTTCCTGAGTTTTGACTGTTTATATATTTTTTTTAATCGTATCACCCCGAACAAGACAGTAACGCCACTGATGTGCAGGGGGCTACGTAATAGTGAAAAGATTGGAAAAGAGAAAGCCGGAAACCACATCCTAAACAGGGAACAAGGGATGAGCTTCTTAACCTGTTTAATCGACGTGGGTGGCGTGTGAACCGGGCGATAGATAGATCATCTACTCCAATTTCTGAATATATAGAGCTTGGTGTAATTTGATATCTTTGTATGTGAGTGATTCTTTTTGTTTGATGAATTTGCAAATAGTAGATTGCTTTTAATCACTTTTTTATTATGTTAAGCTCTTTTTAGTGTGCTTAATTGGTGTAGGATTTATTTCTTGATGAAGTATCTGATGGTGGTCAATTACTTTTATTGTTTTTAATGTGTTCACTTCTTTTGGCGGGAGATTAAGTATATCTGCTGAATTGTTTTATAGTGAGTTAACCTCTAAATATTTTTGAAATAGGCAAAAACAAACGAGAAATCAGAGGATTGAGTTCCAGTTCCATTTGAATTCGTTGCATTCACATATGCGAAAATAATCTTGGGAAAGGTATGAATGCGTCGATTTTTCCCTCCAACTATGGGTTAAATAATAAGACAGACTAGGTTCTATAACCTTGGTTGGCAACCAGTCTACCGCAGAAAGAAGTGTCAATCTACTGCTGAGACAGTCACATCCCATGCGAGACATGATCTCCCAAGCTTGTAACACGTATGGTACTTAATTGGCTGACATAAAATAAAATTTACAGTTTTTAAGGCATGGAATTCGTTAATGTCTTTAAATTTTGTATGAACACGTCGTCTCTCGCAGTCCACAACACCACAAATTATACTAATGTTAGTTTAGACAAGTTGAATGTGGGAAAACAGTAAAAATCAAACGAGTCAAAAATAAGAAAAACAAACAGAATTTCTTTTTTAATTTTCTGCATATCTCCTTCTCTGATGAAACTTTAATAAAACTGAAACACGTTAGACTGATAAAAATTTCTTATTTATCTTATATATATATATATATATATATATATATATATATATATATATATATATATTATAAATTGTAGTTTAGAAAATATATAAATTTTTATCCACTACAAATGTGTACATTTTGTTTTGACATTGAAATGACACTGTATCATCAGGTGGTGTAGAAAGGAATGGAAAGTTTTTTTTTACATTTGGCCAGCTGTGTGTGGGATGTAGGTGGGGTTAGTGACATGGGGATAAGCCTTGTAAATTGTCCGTTAGAATTTTGAAAAGCGGGAATGGGTAGGGGATAGAGTTGATTAATGAACTTGGGAATTTTGTAGACAGATTTAACATTAAAATATAGAGTATTGCTTTTTATGGCCTAATGGATGGACCTTTTTCTTCAGGTTTAGTGAAAGGAGAGAGTAAGGAAGTGTAAGGGTGGGGAAAAGTAGGATTAGATGCGATGAAGTGCGAATGGTAGTAACCATTTATTGGACCTATCTTTATTAAATAATTGTACAACTATAAATATTTTTTATCTAAACTCAGTTTTTATAATTAATCGAATTTTGTACATTTAACCTTAATTTTAAATTTAAGAAATCACTTTTTTCTATAAAACTTTAAAATAGATCACAGTTTGTGGCATGGAATAGGTAACATTTGATGCAAGTGTGTTGTTAAAATTATAAAGGTTTATCGTCTCTAAGGAGTCCTAACTTTGGCTTTTGTAGTATTTTTAGCATGATTGTAAAGTGTTATTTAATAACTTAGTACATTAATACATGTTCTAAACTATAATTTATATTCACAGCTCCATATTATATGTCAAGCACTATTTTAAATTAATAGTTTGAATGCTGTAATTTTTTTCGTTCCTTATTCACTCGAATTTATATATATATATATATATATATATATATAGAAGTGTTGAGTTGTGATAATGCTTAGTGCCAAGGTATTTTGGCACGCAGTTTTTTCTATTGTAAAGTGCTGTATATTGGGATAGAGATACAGCGATGAGAGATCTAATGCACTTAATTTATCAATTCTGAGTAGGTTCATGCCGACATCGAGGTTTCTTGAGGGCACAGTTATGTTTTCATTCATTTTTCATAACGATTACCTTGCGCTACTTCGAAGTCAGCATAAACCTGCTTAATTCTTTGCATTAAACTTATCTATCTATCTATCTATCTATCTATCTATCTATATATATATATATATATATATATATATATATAGAGAGAGAGAGAGAGAGAGATTGATTTATTCGTATTTTTTTACGGCTCATCAACTCTTTGCAGGTTATTTAAGTCCTGAAAGTTGATTTACATTGTGAAAATCTTACTATATTTTCAGAGTAACAGTGAGAGAATTTAAAAAGCTACAAGGAATGTCGAAGAAAAAATAAGAGAAAGATGGGAATCATGGAGATATAAAACGGCAGACGATTGTGCATTTAACATTTTTGGAATTTTAGTTATTAGGGAAGAAAAGGGAAATGCGAGAAAAGATGCTATTAGAGCAGAAGAGGTGATATGTTGGTATGATGTTTTGGGGCAGTATGAAATTATTAACAAAGTAGTGTATTTGCGCATAGTAACGTAGGTGTTTGAAATTCAAATAAGTTTTTACTGAGAAATGTCAACCAGTGTGGTTGAGGAACACATATTCGGATTTGGAATTTTTATATTGTCTCCCGAGGTCAAATGCAAACTCATGACCCAGATAAGTTTGAACCAAAAGACGTCTGTCGGTGGGGTTGAAGTGATGTTAAGCCAACAAAGTTGAAAGATTTGGAGGTCATTTTAATTTTGATTTTAAAGTGTCTGTTCCCATCGTCAAAGCGTAAGTTTGATTAAAATCGTGTCTCTCCGATGGGAAGACGTGTTGACAACACTGACTAAAGAACCTCTTCATTACTCCACGGCAATGTCACTACTTTGTTTGAGAATATGTCATGTGTTGGAAAAAATGGAAATAAAATATATTTCATATTTTATTTATATTTGGGTTCAGTCCTGTTGTTTCGACAGAGGCGTTTGTTGCAGATTGTATTTATTAATATTGACAGAACAGGAAAAACGACAAACAAAACGAAAAAAAAGATTATTGTTGTTGACATTTTCAAAGAAGAAGATTATGAAATGTGATTGTAAAATTGATTTACGTGAAATTCGGGTTGAGTGTTCCCCAACAAAGAGAAATTTGTCCCTAGTGAAAGTTGGATCGAGTGGTAATGTCCAGCAAATGAAATTGTTTATGTGAAACTGATTTATGTGAAGAAGTCGGGTTGAGAGTTCCCCGACGAAAATGATTTATGTGATTTGAAAGTTTAATCATCCTCCAAAAGTTTTGAGTAGTAGTCGCTGCCGTAGTGGACGACAACGAATGGTAGCAGTTTAATTTTCACCATTAGTCCTTGTGGTTGTAATATTCATCATTTTAGTGGCATTCGTCCAGTCGTCATTGATTGATCTAGACAACATGCGGCTCAAAACAGGTGTTTTCAAGAAGAAATAGATACCAGCCGTATATAACATTTTTTTTATAATCGCATCGCCCCAAGTAAGGCATTATACTGCCACTGTTGTGCAAGGGGGTTACATAGGAGGAAAGTTATAAGAAGTGACAGAATACTGGGAGTGTCAGGAAGCGGGTAAGAGAAAGCTGAGAATACTGAAGAAATGAGATGAAAGCACGAGAGAGAGGATGCAAGTTAGTGAGACAGGAGATGACTATTGACTTTAGATTAATTTTTTGGAGATTGTAGCTGTCGGGGAAGCAAGTAAACGGAAGGGGATTCCACAGGCGGGAAGTGCGAGAAAAGAAGCTGATGAAGTAGAGTTGTAGTTTACATCTTATTGGTTTCACGGTAAAAAACTGGGATCTAGTTGTTAATTTTGTGGCTCGAGTAAATTAGTATATAGGGGGCACTAGTGAGCTAAGTTCATCGGAGCAGAAGCCGTGAAAGTAATTGTAGAAGAGACAAAGGGAAGCCACACTGAGTCTGTGAGAAAGTGACTGTATCTTGGCTACCATGTCGGGATCGATCACATTGCAGATTCTCCGTTGAATTTTGTCAATGACCCCTAGGTGGATAGCAGGAGCACCCGGCCAGATACGGCAGTAGTATTCAAAGCACGGGCCGAGGGTAGATTGTTATATGTGCAAGATATGGCAGCAGTATTAAATGCACGTAATATGGCAGCATTAAAACGATTTCGAAGGTTAAATTGTGGGACCTTGATGCCAATCTGGTAGAACGCGTAAATAGATGTGGCCGGGGCCCCAGGGGAAGCAGCTCGTCAGAGCAGTTGCCACATAAATACTTGCAGAAAAACGGGTGGAAGCCACAGAAAGTGATTGATTTATATAAACCAAGACTATACAGTTGCTACAGTAACAACATATTTATATTCATCAACAACACAATAACTTTTGCTGACAAATAGAACTGATAGAGTACAAAAATAAATATATTTTATAATGATTTACCAAAGCCGAAAATAATCAGAAAATGGACAATATATATATATATATATATATATATATATATATATATTATGTGTGGATGTGCGTTGTTGTGCAATGGATATCGACTCAGAACGATAAATCGGGGAACCAAGTTCGAATTTTAAGCTAAATTCTTTGTATTCACTTTCGCACAAATACCTTTGGGAAAGGTATTAATCCGTCTCTTCTCTCCAGTTATGGGTTAAATAATAGGACAGCTTGTGTTCTTGGTTGGCAACCAGTCTACCTCAGAAAGCAATGGCAACCTGCTGCGGGATAATCTTCCGCCCAGTCAGTCATGTCTTATTTATGACATGATTGCCCAAGTGTGTATTATATGTGGCATGAACAAGAGATGTAATGGATGACAGTTCAGACTGAGAAATCAAAGAACGGTGTTTGAATTACAATTGGGCGCTTTGCATTCACTTATTCGCAAATACCATTTTGAAAGGTATGAATTCATCAGCTCTACCCAGGTATGGGTTAATCAGTAGGACTAATAAAAAACATGCTTTATTTATCTTCAAAATAATGTTTGATATAGTATTCACTCATATGAAAAAAAATTACTCTTACAATCCAAAAATATGTTACGGATTTAAATAACCCACCAATGGGTGATAAACCGTAAAAGATAAAATAGTTTTTAAGTTCGAAACTATGATGTGTTTTTAACTATATATATATATATATATATATATATATATATATATATATACATATATATATATATTTCTAAATAATTGTTTTTTTTAAAAATCCGACTTCTTTATTGTTATGGTACCCTATGTATGGAAATGGACTCTTCATCCGTTATTAAATACTAACCTGCGTGACTTCGGGGAACGAAGTCGTGACGCAGCTGTGAGGCAGTTGTAAGGCAGTCTGGAGGCAGTCGAGAATCAGTTTAACTATACTTCTATTTGCTGATTACTAACAACTCTTACTTGTATATATGTTCTGTTTTTTTTTAATAGACTGTTTGATCCTGTCTTCTTGTTACCGTGTGTTTCATCCTGGACCTAACCGGCAACAACAATTTGGCCAATAAGTTTCGCCACGACATTTATGATTCAAATATATCAAGAGTCCGTCTGTGCATTCGAGAAATCTTATTAAAGAAAAAGTGTTATAATGGGCGGCAGGTTCGATCCGTACCAGAGGTCACATTTTTGATAGATCTATTACACACTGTGTAATAAATAATAAAAATGAGGTATATGTTTTAAATAAGTTCTGTAGATAGATAGATAGATAGATAGATAGATAGATAGATAGATAGATAGAGTTGTTGTGATGTGCTGTCTAGCAAGAAAAAACACGTAACACAAAAGAGCCAGTCGAAATTGTAGTATTCAATACTCAGCTAGACAAGTCATTACAATAGTATTATCTTCTTTATTCAAGAAAATTACGCAGGACTACTATCAGTTCATTCATAATAGTAAGAAATGCAACTAGCTCTTCAGTCAGTCACTTAAGTGCCATAAGTGATACATGCTTGGGCGATCGTGTCCCTTTCGAGACATGAGTGAGTGGGTAGAAGATTTTCGCGCAATGAGTTGCCTTTACATTCTGCGGTGGACTGGTTTCCGACCAAGGCTGTAGAACCCAATCTGTGCTGTTGTTAACCCATAACCGGAGAGAAGAAGCGGATTAATACCTACGACAACAATAATCAAAGAAAGTTTGTTCATTATTACTTCCAATAATATGTGGATATAAACGACGGAGATTTCAAATTCTAGAATTAAAAAACATCACCATGAAAAAATTGATATTGATAATAAGAATTATAATATTTATTGTATATTTTCAACCAAATATATAAGTAATATGAGAAAAGATGTTAAAAAACGATATTTTGGGACACACCGTTTGGGCAGGGGCGTTTTCGTATATGTTATATTACTGAGAAAATGTAGTATTTTTGTGCTAGTCGTTTACTATGATTAAGGTTTTAACGGGTTTGCAGATGGCTTTTTTGTTGAAACTGCATTCGTTGAATATGCTTACATTCCTATTTAAACATAAAATATGTGTATTCATTTAAAACTTAAATTTTAACTAAGATTATCATTGATGTTAAAAAGGTAAGCACATAACGTTTTCAATCCGATGGAACTTTTGGTTGAAATGTGCAGCTACAGGGAATTTGATGTTGTTTATATATATATATATATATATATATATATATATATATATATGTGTGTGTGTGTGTGTGTGTGTGTGTGTGTGTGTGTGTGTGTGTGTGTGTGTGTTGTGAAGAATACCTAGTGAGCCAGACAGACCTACCTAGACAAGCTTTCCCTGACGATCCGTTTAGGTGAAACCTAGGCAGGTCAGTTTGGCTCAGTAGATATTCTTTACTTATTCCGCTCTACCTAAGTATTGAGCGCTTTTTGTTAGTTAATGACTCGTATCGGGTTTTTTTTCTTTGGGCTACGTGCTGACTCGGTCCGAACTCTTTTGACTGATGTTCATGTACTTAGCTATTTCTTTTTTAAAACCGTTTTTCCCTTCTTCGTAGATTTGTGGAAGGTTTTTCGACACAAGTATAGTTATAATCTCATTTATATATATATATATATATATGTGTGTGTGTGTGTGTGTGTGTGTGTGTGTGTGTGTGTGTGTGTGTGTGTGTGTGCGTGCGTGCGTGTGTGTGCGTGTGTGTGTGTAGTGAGGATGACAACTATATTATGATCTCATTACGACTGAGAGTGGTAACTGTTTTTAAAATTTTCCTCTCCACAGAGTAGAGAGGAAAATTTTTAAAAAAGTTACCACTTCTGCGATTTACGAGTTATTCTTCAGCAATGAATTGAGTTATTTCGGTGACTGGCGTGTGAATACACAGTTTATATATAACACGCTAAAATGTTCCCTCTTTTATTCTATGTGTCTATGGCTTAGTGACCAAAAACGCCGACTGACAACAATTCGATCAAGTTTCGATCCCAGCCAGAAACAAGTAGATGTCTAGTCACACTGATGAGCTGTGGTACAGCAAAACAGGCTTGTATGTAGATGACATATATATATATATATATATATATATATATATATATATATATATATATATATACAGTACTGTGCAAAAGTACTAGGACAAGAACTATTTTATCTTATATGAGGCATCAAAATAAAGTTTAAAATCACCCCTGTTCTAACATTTTGCACACTACCGGTTGTGTGCAAAAGTCTTAGGACAGGGGTGATTTTCCTAAAATCCTCACTGAAATTCAAATGCAGGATGAAAAGCCATGTAAATTGCTAATAAATATTGATTATTTAAAAATTGGTGTAAAAGAAATGTATTGAAAAGAAGTTATAATTAATTTTTCCTATTTTCTATTAAACAAGTTATTTGAAACTACTCTATAGGGATATTTTGGATTAAAAAAAATTAATAAATCTTATGTTACTTCGCAAGACACACTTTGGGAACAAATACAAGCTGCTAGGCAGTAGATACCATTAGATACATTGAAGAAGCTTGTGATGTCAATGCCTAACTGAATGAAGGCTGTGATCAAAGCAAAAGGTTATTATACTAAATGATAGATTTATTTTTGTAGTTAGCATTTTTCTTTTTAAAGCATTCGTTGAATAAATCAAATAAAATTACTTTAATTAAGTTGTTTATTTGCTGTCAATATGCCTCATAAATGGTAAAATAGTTCTTGTCCTAATACTTTTGCACAGTACTGTATATATAAAACGAGTAACTTAATTTGTTCCTATTATAGTCTCTGTAATGGTTTCATGAAGACCTGGTGTGCTTAATCTCTCTTTTGCTTCTAACAGTAAGATCCTTTCTCAAAGTCCTACTGTTCCGCCATAGTATCTGGCACTGTTTTCGTAAAAATGTAAACTTGTTTTTAAAATTGTGACTTTTACGGATTTATGTTCATTTTTCTACCCCACCCCATTCAAACCATACTGATGAGCTGTGATACGGCGAAACAGATTTTCAAGGCAATTACATTGGGTGAAAAGCGTTGGCAACTAATACAGTTTTCTTCTTGTTTTTTACGTTTATAAATATTGTCTTTTCTACAGCTTAACTCTGAGAGAGTGTCTTTCTATTTTCACCCTTCAATGCAACCTTCACTCTAAACAAAGTCGAAAACGGTTGACCAGAGTAATATTGGCAGATAACGTATTTAAGGCAAACAGTACTCGATATGAGAAAAAAAAGCATTTATAGTAATATTAATAATAAATATATAAATTTCTATACTTAGAGTTCGAAATGCTTAGACTGATTTTTATGGAATTATAACTGAACAAATTTATTTAACTTTCCTTATATAATATTAGAGACTCAAATCCGATTAAACAAAACTCAGAACAAATCCTATTATGTAATCTTAATGAAATCAAGTATATTTATTTCTCTAAAAAATCTATATGTATATTTAATTAAGTAGCCAGCTTTTGTGGCTACAAATATTTCCTTAAAATCTATTGAGTGTTCTCTGAATAGGTGAGCATAAGAACTACGAGGGTGATCTGAAATGTTCATATACTGATTATGAAAGAATGATGCGTTAAAGTCAACTCTTCTTTTAAACAAACGGAAATGCTACTCTCCAGGTACGATCTTAGGCTGAAATGTTCATAGGCTGACTATGAAAGAGTTATGCTAGAGAACTGGAATCTTACATATATTATATTCAAGACTTCTTATTAATAAATGCATTGTTCCAGTCCATATACAACTCAGTCAGTCAGTTAAGTGCCATACGTGATATACACTTCGGCGATAATGTATCGAAAGATACATGAATGACGGGGCAGATTATCCCACACTCGGTTGCCATTACATACTGCGGTAAACTGGATGCAAACCAAGGCTATAGAACCCAATCTGTTCGACTATTTAACCCATAACTGGAGGAAGTGGTGGATTAATACCTTTCCCAGTGGTATTTGTGCGTAAGTGAATGCAAGGAATTCAACGGGAATTCGAACTCGGCTCCCTGATTTCTCGTTCCGAGCCGACATCACAACGCACATCCTCCCATATACAAGGCAAGGCTGAAAGGTTCTTTGGCTGACTATGAATAAGTTATACTAGAGCTGTGAAAGCTGTTTTGCATTAATGTCAATTCCTTTTATTAAAATTCGTATTGTCCCTTCCAGTTAAGAGGGTAGGCTGAAAAGTTTAGCGGCTAACTATAAAGAAATAATGCAAGAGACGTGAAATCTTGCATGAAGTAATTTCAAAACTACTTACAAATAATTGCAATATTTCTCTCAACATATGAGGGTAGGCTAAAAGTTTTATTGGTTATGATGAAGTGACGGTAGAAATGTTAAAAGTTGCATACCTTTGTTTTATCTTTTCATATTAATAACTGCATTACTTTTTCCAGGTAAGAAGAGTCTGAAAAGCTCATAAGGAATGATACTAGAGCTATGAAATCTTGCAGGAATTTCATTTCAATTCTTATTATTAATAACTGTCCAGGTAAACTGACATCCTACTTCAAAAAAGTAACTAGTAGCGATTTCGCAGAAAGCAAAATATGGCACCGTATACCTGCAATATATTCAAATATAAATAAATGCACACCATGTACGCGTATATTCTCACATTCTACGACAAATTTACACTCAGTTTGTTTTGTTGGACTTTATTCCTCAGGGAAGAGTAGAACTCAGACGAGTCTTGTCTGGAAAAAAAAACAGATAAGAACCTAACTCTGCCTTATGCAAAGTCTACGGGGAAAATTGCCCAAGCTTATTCGGATTGCCCACCTTAAGCAACCGATCTTATGCCACATATGCCCTTAGTGAAGAGGTTTATGGCAAACACCTACACTGTAGCACAGATGCATATATATATATATATTTGACGGTACAAAACGTATTATGGCGTTAAAGGCAATATATATTCAGTTAGATTAGTGTGAGTTTGTGACCCTGGGTTTTACGCTTTTGCGGTCGTCAGACAAAATCTATGACAAGCCCACATTAATCTCACTGAATATTGAGCGCTTTCAAATAAGTACCGCGCATATATAATATATACATAATGTAATATATATAACAAATTGCATATATATATACATACACATTTCACACGCACACACACACACACACACATACACACACACACACACACACACACACACATATATATATATATATCAGATCAGATCACTTGATAAATAATACACATTTCACACGCACACACACACACACACACACATACATATATATATATATATATATATATATATATATATATATATATATATCAGATCAGATCAGATCACTTGATAAATAATCCGACCTGTGCTATTGAGATTGTTTGCTTGGGATTGCTTTGCTGTGTCTCTAGCATCTTTAGATCTTTAGATTGTATAACTTTTATTATTTTACCCTGTCCATTCATTCACGTCCTCCGCAAAAGACTTTCTTCTCAAAATGTGTTTCCCCCGTTTTCGTCCCACGAAACCGATCGACTGTTATTTTGTTTTAAAATTTATCATGGCCTATAGTAAAAAAAATTATTTCCTTTAACACCATAATATATATATATATATATATATATATATATATTGAAATTGGAAGTGGATTTTTGAAATAATTTGATAATTCATCAAGTTTTTTATTAGACCTCAATAGAATGCAGAACTATGATTGAAGGAACTTGGATGAGTTCCTCCGAGGAATATGTGAATGAGTGGTGCTATATCAAGTTTAATTAGGTAACTCTTCATCACCGGGGTGTCATACCAACTGCCCGTGGTGCAACTGGTATGGCGTATGGCATCTGCTTAATAACTCAACTGCCTGGGTTTTAATTCCTGGTAGTGTATGCGCACTGCTAATGAATCTCAAATATTGAACGAAACGGCCGTTCAGTGCTTTCTGCATTCTGTTGAGGTCCAAAAAAAACATGATGAATCATCTAATTATATATATATATATATATATATATATATATATATATATATGAAGATACAAGTTTTTTTTTATTAGGCTGTAGGTTTTAAATGAGTTTTAATTTATATAATATGTATTTTGAAGTCTATGTCAGTGTCAACACGTATAAGCAAACTCCTCTTAATTGCTACAATAGACCGGATGGTACACACTGTTACTTTCAGAGCTAAATTTAGGTGTATCATTTCTTGATATACCCTGATATATATGGGCGTTTGCGTATTTCTTAGCATGTGTATGTCAGCGTGTTCATTAAAAATGAATGCATTAATTCTTCACAAATGGCTTTATTATCATCGAAGACAAAACTTAGCTGATATAAAAAATTCTTGAACGTAGACATATGCTTTTCTTTGAAGAGAAAACGTGTCTTGCTAGTCTGTTTGTTCCTTGTGACCTAGCGGTCAAATGTACGCCGAATCACGCATAAACAAATGATCAATACATACAACCTATGCTCACGCATGTACGCATACGAAGCCTGATCAGAAAGCATCGGAACAGGAGCTATAAAAATAAAACTACATCACAGATCAATTCGGCATTTAACCCTCTAGGGCCATTCGTATCATATTTGATACAGTATGAAAACAAGCCTTGAAAGAAATATTTTCTTGAAAAATTTTTTAAGAGAAATATTTTATAAATTTCAAATGAAAGCAGTACTGACTGCTCAGTCAATGAATACCAAATGTTTCCTTATAGGGAAATACCAAATGTTTCCTTATAGGGAAATACTGTATCAAATATGATACGAATGGCCCTAGAGGGTTAATCTCTCTAGAAACAGTCTGAATCCACACACTTTATCCAGTGTCTTTTTCATTGAATAAATCATTTCTGCAACTTTTTAGAGGGTTTTATTTTTCGAGGGTATCCTATGCAGCTGCCCCGTCGCATTATCTTAGATTATCTCAACGTATCGAAATCATTTTCCTTTCAAGTGGAATTTGAATTTAGAAAAGGGCGAAATCTGGTGAAAAGGGTGATTGTCGGAATTCAGTAACGTATGACGTTCACTTTTGGGTTGATCATTGGTCAGGACAACCAGCCATAACGTCTTGGATCGTCCACACTATCCGTTTGCACTCAAGCTCGATCCCCGCGGCTAAACTGTGAGTGGATTGCTTCGGTTCAAGCCCTATCTCGCCCAACGTTCTGTTGATTGATCAGAAGAGTGGCTTTCACCGAAAGGTCGACTGGAATCGATAACTTGATTTGGTCCGGTTAGAGTGAAGTCATACGGAAATCAAGTAAACTTGGAGAAAAAAATTTGTATACAACTCCTAATGTAATATAACAATCTAGGCCCACCCGAGGAAGTGAGGAAGCGGGGGCGTTTTAGGCCGTTGAAAGGAACGGATGGTTGTTTGACCTTATTTCCGGCAGTAGCGGAAATGGCTACAAGAGGCAAACAGAACAGGTGTCTCTGAGAATTACGTGGGCGTGCGTAGGCGAGACAAAAAATCGGAAGTACCGGTTTGGAGATAAAAAGGACCTCGAGCACGGATTTCACGACAGACGTGTCTGGGCAGAGAGACAGAGGAGCAACAGATACGTCAACCCCCTGTCAACCCTTAGAAGAGCGCTCCCTCAACTCTCTGTACCCTAGGCTACACGGTCCATCATCGTCTAATAAAAATACTTTATATATTTTTATATATATATGCGTGTTTGTCTGTTTATTGATATGTAACACTAGTTATAAAGTTGTTAAATACAATTATTGATGGATCAAGTAGATCTGTGCTCTTGACGCAATAACTACCGATCCTTCCTGATTATAGTGACACAGTGTTGTTGTCTTGGGTTTTAACGAAACTTCTGTAACAAGGCCTTAAGTCGGTGGTTGTTTTTCAGTGTGGTAAATTATATCAGATCAGGTGAAGTTGGAGTCTCATCTCTTTCTCTCTTCCCGGTCTTTGATCTGTACCTATTCACCTCTGTCGTCGAATCTGTTTCGTGTTTCATGTCTCCACCAGGTCACCCGGGTCTGCATACACTGTCTTCTGGTTTGCACTAGTCTCAGTCTTGACTGCTTTCTCTCCCGTTTGGTTTCCACACACTGTCTGCATCCTCTGTGTGTCGACTCCGCCGGGTCTGTCCGGTCTACACACACTGTCTTTCGGTATGTACTCTGTTTGCGTCATCTCGGCCGGGTATCTCAGGTCTCTCAAGTCTCTCCGGTACCTCTTCACGTCTATCGAATTTTCCTCTTCACATTGAATCTCTCTCTCTCTTCCCCCCTCTCTCTCCCTCTCTTACTCTAGCAGAGGATGGCCGCCCCGTACCCGGTAGACAACGAACGTTGGTGAACCCCTGAATCGATTGCTCTCTTTAAAACTATCAGCTTATATGGAGTCCTGCATCCAGCAAGAGTGGGGTATGCTCTGGGTAGGCTAGTGTTCCCTAAACATCTAATCAAGAATCGCTCGTTTAGTCACCCGATCAACGTCGTCTCTTTTCTATTGATTGAGTGCCTTCCACGACTGCCCGATAGAAATTTCATTTCTCTTTTTCACTTTTGGTCACCATCACTGACCAGGGCGTGGTCTAGCCCAAACGGTTATATCTAAAACTTCTCGATCCAAAATATTTTTTTATCTAAGTTTTGTGTATAGTCGTTTTCCCCATCTGGGTCTTTATCACCGTTTCTTGCCAATCCTTTCCTACAAGTAACAAGGAAGACAATCGCTCGATTGCAGACGTTCTAAAATATTCTCGCTTCGTATTCAATTGTCGTAAAAATTATCAGTTTTTCTCAGAGGCTCCTAGAATACGTTATCATTATCTCAATCTTTGAGCAAAGACGCCTCTTTGTTTTCAAAACTGTAATGATAAATTTTCATCCCTTATTTCTCTTTGTCGTGTCATCAATATATTAAAAGTTAGTTTTTATCAATTGACCGAATTTTTGCTGTCAGCGACCTTTCTTGTATTTAAGAGTCGTAAAAAATTATCTTCGCTGGTTACTCGTTTTCGATGATCGTAAAAATATCTATCTATTCTTCTTAGGCGATCTTCAGAATAATATCAGCTTTGAGCAAATTGGGATGTCCCTTTGTTTTACCTTTCTAGCAGACGAAAAAAAAATTCAATTACTAATGTATTTTCCTATTTTCTTTCATGCAATCAATGGTCATCAATACATTTTCCAGGCATCAAAAATTAGCGTTTTTCTGTCTTAGTGTTATTTACTTCAATTTATTATCAGTCAGTCAGTTAAGTGCCATACGTGATACACGGTTGGGCGATCATGTCTCGAAAGAGACATGACTGACTGGGCAGAAGATTATCACGCAGTAGGTTGCCATTGCTTTCAGCAGTAGACTGGTTGCCAGCCAAGTCTATAGATAATAATAATTTAACCCAAAACGAGACGATTTAATACCTTTCCCAAGGGAATTTGCGCGTAAGTGAATGCAGCAGGAATTCGAACTGGTTCCCCGATTTACAGCACAACGCACATTTATTATCACCTTGTCCAGATATTGTCACAATGTTGTTATTAACCAAAAATTGCTGCATTGATAGATAGAATTTTTGCACTGTAGTGAGACGACCACACTCTACACACTTTTCTTCTAAGTGAGTGAGCATATGTGCATGGGTGAGACGGTTCACTGTCAATCTGTTCGAATCGGCTTCACCCTATGTAGTTTTATCCGGTAACATAACAACATTCTCGATACTTTTAGAGCAACTCTCGTATAGAGAGTATAGAGTAGGTATGGAGGAAATAAAATTCCGTATACAAAGAAACACTGTTCTTAAAAATGTGCTCAATACAAAGTAGAGGGAATAAAATATATTTTCAATTTATAACATAAATATGTCATAATATCACAACAATAATAGCCATTTTGTTTTGGCATTATCTGTGTCTTGCCAAGTGAACAGATAGTTCCAAAACAAAATGGCTACTTTTGTAGTGATATAACTTATTTATGTTTTATATATAAGCCTTTTCCCTGACGATCCATAGTGTGAAACCGCGATAGGTTTTGGCTCACTTTAGATTTTTCGTGTGTTTTTGCTCTACTATTGTATTTTAGTACTTTCGTATTGAGCACTTTTTCTTGTGTTTGGATCCGTTTGGGGTTTTTATCTTTACTGCGGAATATTGAATGTTTGTTCTTGTTCCGCTGGTTTCTTTTTTCTCCCCATTTATCCGACGTCTTAGTACGCCGGATTGTAACGGATTTAGGTTCTGTTTGTTAATGGTTTTTTCAAAAGTTTATATTGACATAAATTTACGGAGTGCATTCTTACAGAGTCTAAGTAATTATTATTATCATTATATATATATAAATCCCGACATAAATTTTGCACAACCATACGCACTCGACTATAGACATGCACATATAGTCACAGGCACACACCTGCATATCTATTCACACATAATCCCATATGCACATAATCAAACATAAACACACACACACACACACACACACACACACACACACACACACACATATATATATATATATATGCACACACATTCAGGGATATACATACAATTGGTCCTACACATACACACTTAATCTTACTCCCATAAACATAGATATTGATACATAATTACGGAAATGCCCACACGCATATAGATATAATCACAGAGGCAAATGAGTACAACTCTTGCACACCATTTATTTGCCCAATTTTTCTGGTTGCCAATTTCCGTAATCCTGACGATATCCGATTCATGTATAATAATAACTCATCATTTATGAAACGTTTATCGGCTGTCGGAAAGCATGCCGCCTCAGTGTCCACTTTTAGCGGGCGTAGCAACTTCAAGAAAGTCAAAACTGCCTTGTTGAACTTTCTGCTCACAAGAGAATTGCTTTGCCTGAAGCAACGGACGACTGCAATTCCTAAATAATTACTGCTGAACGTGGGTGAGACTTTCTTGAAGCAGCCGTATTATTTGCGCATTTTTATTTGTTTTTATTAGTTTGTTTTATTTTGTCGTTTTTTTAGTGTTTATTATTTGATCGTTGTTTGTTTTTTTTTAGTTGTCTTTCATTTGCTTGATTTTTTTAAAGAAATAATTTATTTCTCTGAGAAACAATGATAACATAAGAGAACGTCTACTGATAATTTTTGCAGAAATATATATATATATATATATATATATATATATATATATATATATATATACTACCGGCTATAATTATTAGAACATCGTATTAAATCGTAAGGCCTATGAAATAACATAGGCCTTACGATTTAAGGAATAAAGGGTGTTCTAATAATTTGGACTAATTTTAAACGTGAATAAATTTTAAGCGTCTAAGGGTTCTTGGTTAATTTAATTCAGATTTAACAAATTCATTCGTTGGCAATTGTAACCATAGAAAAAGTAACATTTGAACAACGTGTTAAAATTATCGAAACCTTTCACGAAAATTGGTCGTTCAAACAAAAATGCATTTCATGGATTTCGCAATTTAGTGATGATAACCCATTTTCATGTTGATGGATTCTTTAATAAGCAGAGTTGTTGCATTTGGGCTGATGAAAAACCAAGTCAAATAGTTGAAAAGGCACCGTATCCACAAAAAGTCACTGTTTTTGTGTTCATCTTTTTCTAGCAAGATTACTGGACCGTATTTTTCGGAAATGATGCCGGGAATTCTCGTACGGTGACAGGGGAGTGATACTGTCCTATGATAATCAACTTTTATGGCCTGGATTGAATGCTATGGATGCAAAAGATTTGTGGTTCCAACAAGACGGCGCTACATGCCACGCAGCCAATGCAACAATGGCTTCATTGAATGAGAAGTTCCCAGGTCACATAGTCACTCGAAAAAGTGATGTCAATTGACTACCACTATCGTGCGACTTTACGCTTAAAAATTTCTTCCTTGGGGTTCATCACAAAAATAGAGGCTCTACCAACACGCCAATAACAATTCAACAGCTGAAGGATAAGCTAATAAAGCATTGTTGAGATCAAGGGGGAGCTATGCAGAGACGTCATCAAAAATTTGACCGTCGAGTTAAGGTGTGTCCCCGAATACTTGGCGGACAATTGGGCGATATCATATTTCACACATAATTGTCATGACCCAAATAACATGATCCATTAGTGAAATCAATAAAATTTCACTAATAACACCATTTTATTTACTGCTAACTTCGATCTGTCTTAATAAAATATTATATATATATATATAAAATGCATGATTCATTAAATAATATAGATATGATTTGTCTATTTTATGTAATGTTTTTCATATTGTCTGATAAGCTTAATAGCATAGTCATTAAATGAAGAAAAATTACAATATTGATACATAATTTTGTATAATCCACTCTAAGTTTTCGGCATACATAAGCCACTTTCGAAGATGTCAAATTACATTAAGTGCAACAATTCGTGGACAGACAATATAATTCCAAGTTTCGCAAGTTTGGTAGGCTGCTGGATCATGTAATTTAAATTGTGTGTATTTAGGCAGTATTCTTTCATTAATGCATGTTTCATTAAATAATATAGTCAAGTTTTGTCTATTTTATGTATTTTTCATATTTTCTTATTCATTATTGTAATTTTTCGTTCTTCATTTAATGATATTGCTATTAAGCTTATCAGACAATATGAAAAAATTTACATAAAATAAATAGACAAAACTTATCGATATTATTTAACGAAACATATATTAATGGAAAAATGCTGCCTAAATACATACACACACACAATATATATATATATATATATATATATATATATATATATATTAAGCACATAAGACAAAATTCGTTTCGACTGATCGTCATTCGTGATCGAGATGACTAAGCATATATATATGCTCCCCTTCTAAATACTAGAACGCCAAGGCCAATTTCTTTACATTTTTTGTTCACTAATTTGTAGTGGGCGTATATATACGTTTCCTTCCTTCCGTTCAGTTTCAGGATTTTAGATTTTATTTCCTAGTATTTACATATTTACACACACACACACACACACACACACACACACACACAGATTTTACCGTTTTTCAAACGCTAGATCAGTGATTGTTTACGAAAACAAATGTCCGCTAAACAAACTTTGTAATTTAGTAGGGTCATTTGCATAGTAGAGGTACATGGCATATATGGTCAAAATAAAAGGTATTTGTAATCTACCAAACACAGTTTAAAAATCACATGAAAATCATAAATCTACATCTAAAACGTCAAATATTGTACAAAACAATTTAGTCCCTGATATAACTTGTAGCATAGTGAAAGTAGCAAAACCATACAACAGTGGCAACGTATACAGATTGTGGCACGAGGAAACGTTAGCTATTATGTTGTTCCCAAGAAGAAAAAAATTAATAAATGTTCAAATGTAATCATAACCATAAATACTTACTAGGATCGTACAAACATGGATGAAAGTTTTCTTAGATCTTTAGAAACGCTTCCCTAATTTTGAAAAGTTTTCGGTTGTTTGAAAATTCCAGTCGCCAGTTCGTAAAAATCCCTGTTCGCGTGTTCAGTTATTGTAAATCGCCTGAAGGTACCGAAAATTTGAAACCTAGGTTGCGAAAATAACTAATTTCCAAATGAACAATATTAAAACGTTCTACAATATAACTGTATTGAACAGTTTTTAACAAAAATGTGCACTGGTCTAATTTAATTATGAGCAAAATCTAACTATATATATATATTCCGGCAAAATTTTTGTACCAGATGGAAGATATATTGTAATGAAATGAGCTAATTAAACTCATTGAAATGAGCTATAACCAATAAATGAGCTTATAACCAATTGAAATGACGTGTTGAGTTTTCCTTTATGAGTTTTAACGCTTCCAAATCACGTTCCCTAGTAACGATTAAAGGTAAGCTTTCGAAAAACGAAAGATTTAAGTTCTTTGGAGATGACATACCTATAATACATCAAAAGCCAGTAAAGAGCTTGGGGAAGCAGTTTTATGAAACCCTAAAAGATTCAAGATCCGTAATATTATCAAAGGAGAAACTAGAAGAGTGTTTAATCAGGGTTGATAAGTCTGGCTTACCTAGCAGATATAAAGCTTGGATTTTTTAACACGTCATTCTTCCAAAAATACTCTGGCCTGTAACTATCTATGATTTCACTTCCTCCACGGTAGAACTAATGGAAAGAAGCATAACATCACGACTACGTAGGTGGTTAGGTTTGCCAAGATCTCTATGCAGCGCAGTGTTATACGGGAAAACAAATGCACTTAATCTCCCGTTTAAAAGCCTACACGAAGAATTTAAAGTAGCTAAAGTTAAAGCTACAATCCAGTACGAGTGCTCGAAAGATCCCAAAGTAGCCGGTGCAGGAATATTAGTATATACAGTTAGAAAATGGAACGCCTTGAAAGAACTGAATACAGCAAAAGAAAGAATCCGAGAAAAGGCAATACTAGGGACCATAGCTACTGGAGGCGCGGGCCTCGGGTTTTGTCCCTCAGAAAAATATGACAAACTGCAAGGAAAAAAGAAAAGTTATCTTTTGCAGGAAGAAATCAGAAACGGCGAAGAAGAGAAACGAATAGCAATCCAAGTCGGGATGAGACAGCAAGGAGCATGGACTAAATAGAGCTCTATGTTCAAACGCCAAATCCAATGGTCCGAAATATGGCACGGTGACACCAGATTAAAATTTCTGATTCGGGCAGTATACGACACCCTGCCAAGCCCCACAAACTTACAATTATGGTATAAAACCCAGCCGCCAAATTGTCGTCTTTGTGGGCGCAGAGGTACCTTAAAACATACCCTGAGTAGCTGTAAATCTGCACTAGCTGATGGGCGTTACAGGTGGCGCCATGATGAAATTCTGAAAGAGATCGTGAAAATAGTTCAAAATGCTATCAAAGAGAATGTTTACAACCCAGACACAAGGCAGATAAAATTTAATTAAAGCGGGCGCGAAAATCCCACGAAATAGAAAGGTAAATCCAAACTTGCTATCTCCTGCAACAGACTGGGAACTAAGGGCCGATATAGGCTCAAGATTGAAATTCCCAGAGCAAATTGCCATCACAAAACTTTGCCCAGATATAGTTTTCTTCTCACATAAATTGAAGAAGATAGTCTTGTGGGAACTGATGGTCCCCTGGGAAGAAAACGCAGAGGAAGCTCATGAAAGGAAGAAGTTAAAATATGACGAACTGCTGGAGAGTTGCAGGGTTAAAGGCTGGAGGGCTAGCTGCACTCCTATAGAAGTGGGAACTAGAGGATTTGCAGCAAGGTCCTTATGCAAAGCCTTAACAGATATTGGGATAGTGGGAGTAAAAAAAAAGAAAAGCACTCAAGTCCATAACCGAAACAGCGGAAAGAACAGCTAATTGGTTATGGATCAAAAGAGAGAGTGCCTGGATTCTAAATTGTTAGCTAAAATTCACAGAAATTCTGCGTCTAAATTAATGTTTCGGACGAGCTCATGTGCGGTTTGCCTCTAAATGGGAAGTGGCTCTGACTGTCGCCAATCGGAAGCATTTGCAGGGTTTTGTACCGGGCCTAAACGTAATTTTCCAGTGTCTGAAAGCGTTTATCGAGGGTGGGCCGGAGGCTGATCATCTCTGGTCGGGTCGGCGCGGTGAGGGGGGTATGATGCTAAAAGACCCGAAACCTTCTAGTGATCCTCGCGATGACATCACTGACGACACCCTCTAGCGCCCCCCATTACGGTGCGTATGTTTGGAAATAAACTATATATATATATTGTAATTTTGTAATTTCAATGATTTATAGATGCATTGCACTGCAGTGACCAGTTTTCGATAAAGAAGGCGATCTTTCTTACCGTCCGACCAATTTATGGCATATAAATAAATATGTGGCGTATAAACCTTTGACTCTTTTAAAATAGGAGGCAGAGGTTATATCATTGCCTACTGCGCCCCAGATCGTGTCTTATGAGAACGCAATTTCGTTTTTGCTAAATTCTCCCTAGTTTGCCAGTTTAAGCAATTTTTATTTCTATTGTTCAGTTTGAACTAGAATTTCTTCG
Organism: Ascarosepion bandense; assembly: GCA_037127315.1. Lineage (NCBI taxonomy): Eukaryota > Metazoa > Mollusca > Cephalopoda > Sepiida > Sepiidae > Ascarosepion > Ascarosepion bandense. The sequence continues at coordinate 454,790 of JBBBDQ010002406.1, forward strand.
AGTTTCTGATGTCTGACACAGTTTGTTTTTGAAATCCAAGCCGTTCTTTTTCAGCTTGCTTTTAAAATTCAAGTCGTACTTTCGCAGTTTGATTTTGAATTTCAAGTTGCTTTTCTGGCCATTTAAGTTCCTATTGCTTTTGCTGTTCAAGTTGGAACTTAAGTATTTCAATTTAAATTCATTTATGTTTATCTGCATCTTTTTGTCGGATTACCCGAATACAAAATTATATTCAAATGAATTTAAAAAAAAAACAGTTACTTTCTTACTCACTCATTAAAACTAGATAACAATTAATTGAAAGCTAACAACTTATTACACACATGGAATCCCGATAGCTTTATTTTTCTTGTATAATCGTAGTTTAGCGGCTCGCGTTCAAGTTCAGTGTAAGTTAGTTACAATTTTTTTCGTTCGTTTTATTTTTCTGGATTTCGAAGTACTGATGAATAGAACAAAATGTGACGAATATTAGAATTCCGATCGTACAATGTTGAACCAATATTGACAATATCCATGCAGTCTTTTTGGGGTTCTCAAGAGTCCTTAAGAATCATCGAGTGGTCCGTAAGAATCCACGTGGTCCATAAGACTCCTCGTGTAGTCCGTAAAAATCCTCGTCGCCAAGTTGTTGTGACTTGGTCACCAAGTTGTTATGGTCCTGTTAGATCCCAAAATAAAGACACAAAGACAGAATAGTGTTAAACAAATACATTACAAAGACAGTAGTACAAACATATACCAATGACCGATTGACTGTTTAGTTTGGCTCTCAGATATCTGTTGGAATAGATTCCGCTCTGACTCTTTCTCTCTCTCTGTGCTTATTTTGCTACTACAAAGCAGAACTGCTGCTTATATATAGTTCGGAAGAGTGCAATGGGTCATATGGTTAAGTCACCATAACAACTATAAGTCAGGAATTCAACTGTTTACGTTACTTTCGGAAAATATTTAAAATTTGAATTAAACATATACATAAAAAACACAGATTCAGTTAAAAATAATAAGAATAATAATTGCCCTTGATAGAGGCTAAAAAGAATAAGACATTTTTAACACATTTTGTGGTCAGAAAAAAATACTTGTATGAATACCCACAAAATTAAATGGAAACCTAATCGCAGTATCTTGCCAGTTGTCTTTAACGAAACACGTATAAAACAGGAATTGCTACCCAAATGCAGCATTATCAAAAACACACACACACACACACACACACACACACACACACACCGAATACACACACATAATGTTCTCTTTCATCAGGGGTGGTTTTCTGACTGTTATATCCCAGTTTGAAATCACACGAGTTTCTTAGAACTAAGGAAAAACCATGAATCAGCAGCAAGATAACCAGACTTGATGACCGAGAGCATCATAATGTTGTTCTCACTAAACGTCAAAGTCAGCATGAATCTGCTCAGTTAAAGTGACAAATTCCTAGCAGTAAAATTATATATATATATATATATATATATATATATATATATATATATATGTGTGTGTGTGTGTGTGTGTGTATGTATGTGTATGTATGTATGTATGCTTGTATGGATGTATGTATATTTACCTTTTCTTTCTTCTACCTCAAAATTGCGTTATTATTTTTAAATCTCAGTTGTCTGCAGATATATTTTAAATACTTTTTAACGTAAAATATTTCATAATTAAACATTTAATAACTCAGTACACACACACACACGCACACACACACACATATATATATATATATAATCAGTTCTTTTTTGGTTCTTTAAATACTTTAATGGTTTGAGTCAAAGATGCATATTTCATGAAATCTGAGAAAACATTGACATCTTGAGAATATTCTAGATGGGTTTGCCTAATGAATCCACCCTTAGCATCGATCAGTCATTAAGAACAGTTTCTTAAACGTTAGCATGCTCAAATTCCAGCATTTTTATTTATTTTGAACACTGTGCTTGTTATGGTGGACTTTATGGTTGAGATTTAAAAGTGTTGTGTGAGTGTTGATTGACTTCCGTCGGGACTACGACTTATATGTAGTAGTCGAACGGATTCTAATCTTGAAGGTTGGGAAGTCATATGTTTGTGGGGACGTGATCTTGGATATTGTTAATCATCAGTTCTTGGATCGTGTAGGCATCATGAGTTTCATTGGTAGGAGTACGGTATCTTTGCTCACAGTCTATATCGAAGCCTTCAAAACCATCTCCAACACCGCCATAACATCAGTAGCATTGGCACTTAATCACCAGGGAAAGAAGCGAGAAGGAATTACATCTGCCATTACTTACGACTCCCGGAAACATCACAGTTTGCCGGAAGAAACTGCAGTTTGAACTTCCTAAGGGTCACTCTAATAACCATTTGTCATTTCTTCAGTTGGTTCAGATCAAAGTTGTTTTTACCAGAGATACCCGTAACTTGCCAGGATCTCCATGTTTCGGATTGATCGACAAGCTCTTTGTGCGGATCAAACGGTTATTATTTTTGTCTTAGCGGAAATAAATTGACCTATCCGGATGCGTATCGCATATGACTTTTATTGAAGGTCATCATTTTCAGATTTAGCTTGATGTTACTTTTCATTTATTTGAAATGAATTGATAATCAGAACAACTTGGAAAATATTTGTGTTTGTCTATATTTCTGAGATGAGGTAGTATTTACAGTATTTACATTATTCGGACTATTGTTCTCATATTTGTTGCCATTTTATTTTGGACGTTGTACGCTCCGGCCATCTTCAGGTGCTAAGGACAAATGGCCCAGTAGATATAGACGTTGGTGACTTGACCCAATGAGTTCAATACCAGGCTACAGCAGTGATGAACAAGTAACGTACAGGGTTAGGGAGAGATAACTCATGACTACCAGAAGAGGCTCTACTACGCAAGGAAGGAAGATCATATACCCCAGTGACTGTAATATAGGGTTCGGTTAGAACTTCCTAGCAACTGAAGAAGGCCGGAGCGTAAAACGGAACGTCGTATAAAAGGCAACAAAGATGAGGACAATATTCCGAATAATCTAAAAATTAGAAAAAAGTTAGAGATACAAAATATCTTTCCTCAAATAACTGAGAGACTCTGTATGTACATATATACTTATATGTGTGTGTATCCTTGTGTATACGTTCATTGAAAAGAATATTAGTGTTTGAAGTATATATATATATATATATATATAGAGAGAGAGAGAGAGAGACAGAGAGAGAGACTAGCAGTATAGCACGGCGTTGCTCGAGTGTAATGAAAGCTTTAAAACTAATCCCTGGTCCTGGAGCTCAGATTCTTTGAACTAGGAACTACAGTTATATCTACTTAGAGCAAAACCCGGGGTAAAAACAAAAATAAAAGGGCTGAAAACCTGATTTTGATCAGACCCGATGGATTATCGGAGTATCGATTTCTAATATCGGAGTCAAATGATGGTGATTGGTGATAATGAGCCATATTGATGGCTGAATATCAGATCAGATTCGATATCAGATTCGATATCGGAGGTATTGATTTCCGATATCGGGGAAAATTATTCGTCTGAGAAGATCTATTAATGTTTGAGTCTAAAACCTATAATTTTACCAAGTTAGAGCAAATTCTGCAGCAAGAACCACGATAAAAGGGCTGAAATCCTGATCTTGATCAAATCAGATAGGATATCGAGGTATGGATTTCCGATATCAGGAAGAAATCGGAAAAAATAAGTAGTCCATGACCCGACCAGAAGCCCAAAGAATATTTGTGTAAAGTTTGGTGAGAATCGGATAAAAATTGTGGATTTGTATAAAGGACATACAGACAGATAGACACACACACAAACATCTTGCCATTTATATATATATATATATATATATATCTATATATATATATATATATATATATATATATATATATATATATATATATATATGCTTAGGTCTTGAAGGCTGTCACAATGCTTTTAGTAAAATAAAGGAAGGTAAAGAATTTTTGGGTATTAACTATTTATTATACATTAATATTTCAAGATTAAAATCTTATCTACAGAATGGCAGAGTAGCGTGTGTCTGTCTGAGTGAGTCAGTGCCATTCAATGCATTTTGAAAATGAGATTTAGATCTCAAAATATTCATATATAATAAATAAGTAATACCCAAAAACGCATTGTGACAGCCTTCATGACCTAATATACACAAAGCTTCAAGCAAATTACAAAACTTTACTATATATATATATATATATATATATATATATAGAGAGAGAGAGAGAGAGAGAGAGATATTAACAGTCTTAGATAGATAGATAGATAGATAGATAGATAGATAGATAGATAGATAGATAGATAGATAGGATTAGGAGGTCATTATAGCTTAAAAGAATAGTTGCAGATTATTGAATAGTGAGACTTTAGCAATTTATGTATAGACAGGAGGAAGTGTCATTTTTTAAAAATAAGAATGGAACAAAATATAGCCAATATATTATTCTGGATGCGACAAGATTGAAGTAAAACAACAAAAAAGTAAAGTATTTGTTTTAAAGTGTTAATATAAAAATAAAATTTTTATGAAAGAAAATAGACGTAAGGTTAAAATTATATGTTAAAGACAGAATTATTTGCTTTTAGATATAACTGGTAATAAAAGTAAGCGTCCACAGCAATATAATATTTAATTAAGTTTAGGTTTACGTTATATATATGATTAAGTAAAATGGGTAGGATTATAGATAACGGCAAAGAGTAAACAGTTTGAGAAAATTTTACATCTATTTCAATGTTTGAATGGTCTTATGGTGGTAGCAAATCGTAATTTCATTAGGTTGGTTTAATAAGTTTGTTTTGGGGTATTTAATTATATACATTTTTCTTGTAAGCAAAGAAAACATTTCATGTAAGGATTTATATATTTTAGCTTTGTTACTGCAGAAATTTTATTTCCATCTTTCAATTGCCAATAGTATATAGCGGGTATCTTATTTTATTTATTCTTTTTCTAGTTGTAGTAGTATTCCGTTCTAGTGAAGGGTAATTGTATACCGTTGCAGGTTAACGGAATTTGGCTTTGTGGAAGACAGCCCACTATAATTCATAAAATGATTATAAAATCAAGAAAGGCAATTTGAGTATAAAATAACATTTATATATACACATGTCAATTAATGTTTTACAAATAAAGCAATACTTGAAATATAGGTCCAACGGAGGTTAAAGTGTTCATGACAAATGATAATGAGCTGAAAGAGATAAAAGGCTTAGGAATGTGCAGAATGTTCATTTTGAAGTTGCCACTTCTACGATCAGTAAGTCAGTAAGTTGGTTTGTGAGGAATGTCTTTGAAGAGGTCACTCCCGAGGTCAGTAAGTACTTTTGAGACAGGGAGAAGGAAAGAGGTCAGCATAGTAGCCGCTCTACTTAAGTCAAATGGAGGCACTGGTAATTCTAGCCTATCGGTCCATCTGTCTGATGATGCTTTTTGTCTCCTCTTTTTATATCCGCTTTTTGGATCAAAAGCTCGTTTTGAATTTCACGCTTGTATTTGATTCCGGACTTCCCATTGGCTGGTAAATAAAATTCGCATAGGCACGCAAAATGGAAATTTGATATTTGATTAATTTTATTTTTCAACCGGATCACCTGCGCGAATATCTGCGCAGAGATGATTTTTATTCATTCGCTTTCTGGTTGTTATAGAGCTAACTTCCGGTCAGCTCGCTTTTGCTCGGTCGGTATCACCACAAGTATTTGGAAAGTGAAGTTGAGTTACTATAGATTTTTTTATTAAAGAATTTTTATTCTGATGCAAACGCGCCTTAAAAGTGTTTTTTGCACTCCCAATATAATATTAATGTTTTTCTCTACTACAGGAAATCAAAATATTATAAAACGTTATATTGAAAGTACTAAAAATACTTTGAAAGTGCGTTTTTATCAGCATGAACTATCCTTTCTTAATGAAATCTATTGTAACTCATCTTCACTTTCCAAATACTATTGGCAGTTGAGAGATGCAAATAAATCATCTACAGTAAAATGGAAGATATAAACAAAAGCTAGAACATGTAAGTTGCCCTACGAAATGTGTCTTCTATGCTCACAGAAAAAAATCCATATAATTAGATTCCTAAAAACTAACTTACCAAATCAAACGTAATGAAATTACTATTTACTGCCACTATAAGATAAGTCACACTCTTAAATATACCCAAAATTATCTCAAACTGTTTGCTATTTGCTATAATCTACACTCCTGATGAAAAATTTAAGACCACTTAAAAATCTTTAAAAAGAATTTTTTTTTATGGATAGATTTTAAACTCCTCCCACTTAAGGTTACCAATACTACAATCTAAAAGGTTATGGAAACAAAAGGCTACATTCCAAACACTTTTAGAAATTTACATTTTTATAAAATGAGGCGATTTAACCATGATCAAAATTATAAGACCAGGGGTATAAATTGTTAGATCTATGGTAATTCCAATGTTTTTAGTTCAGTTAGAGATTAGCAATCACTGCGTAAAGGTGTTACCATGCCTAAAGCAAGCAAATGTACCAAAGTTGAGCGTTCTCAAATTCTAGAATTCCATAAGCAAGGTTTGTCACAGTGGGCGATCGCAGCTAAGGTAAACAGCAGTAAAACTGTGATTTGCAACTTTCTAAAGAACAGTGAGAATTATGGAAAAGCAAAATCCTCTGGTAGGCCCCAAAAAATTTCTCCTGCATTGAGTAAGAGAATAAGACGGGTTGTTATGAAAGAGGGGGGGCTTTCTTCTAGTCAAATTAAGGCAGTCACCGATGCTGATTGCAGTCCCGTAACCATCAGACGACACTTACGACAAAAAGGCATGGTAAATAAAAAGCGTAAACAAATTCCTCGGCTGCTTCTACGTCACATGGTGGACCACTTAAAGTTTGGTTGTGAATACCAAACGCGGGACATTGAGAAGTGGAAGAAAGTCCTGTTGTAATATAACAATCTGGCCCCACCCGAGGAAGGCTGATGCAAGCAAGGGTGTTTCCGGTCGTTGAAAGGAACAGATGTCGTTTGACCTTATTTCCGGCAGCAGCGGAAATAACTACAGAGGCAAACAGAACAGGTGTCTCTGAGAATTACGTGGGCGAGGCAAAACCGGAAGAAAAAGTCCCGGTTCTGGAAGATTATAAAAAGACCTCGGCACACGGATTCGCCAGTAGAGGAGCAACAGAGATCGGCCGGTGAAGAGAGACACAACAGATAAGACTACACTCCCGTCAACCCATTAGAAGCGCGCTCTCTCAATTCTCTGTTCCCTATTCTACACGGTTCATCGTCATTAATAAAAATATAACTTTATATTTTTATATATATGCGTGTTTGTTGTTTGTCGATATATAACACTGTTTTCTAATGAGAGAAAATTCAATCTAGATGGTCCTGATGGCTTTCAACGATATTGGCATAACGAAAACATGCCTCCTGAAATTTTCTCCACACTTCATAGAGGTGGAGGGTCCCTAATGGTATGGGGTGCCTTTTCTTACAGAGAGACGATGGAGCTCCAGGTAGTGCAGGGTTGTCAAACAGCGGCTGGTTATGTTAGCATGCTACAAAAAGCATCATTGGTGATGGAGGGCCATCATTTGTGTGTGGATGGATGGTTATTCCAACAGAATAATACTGCGATCCACGCTGCAAGACGGACCTTGACCTTTCTACAAGAAAATGGGGTCCATCTCTTGGGACATCCTGCATGCTCACCACACTAGAAACCCAATTGAAAATGTTTGAGGATGGATGACAAGAGATGTTTATCGAAATGGCAAACAATATTCAACAAAAAATTAACTTTGTGAAGCCATCTTCAGAAGCTGGAGCAACATCCCCCGCACCTTAATGGAAACGCTTATTTCTAGCATGCCCGACAGAATTTTTGAAGTCATCAAAAGCAGTGGAGGTAGAACTCATTATTAAATTTGCTTGTTGAATGTTTTCATACACTTTTCATACACTTTTTGTACAATTTCATAGAATTTTTGTCTCTGGTCTTATAATTTTGATCATGTGTAAATCGCCTCATTTTATAAAAATATAAATTTCTAAATAAAATGTTTGGAATATAGCTTTTTGTTTCCATAACATTTAGATTGTAGTATTGGTAACCTTAAGTGGAAGGAGTTTAAAATCTATCCATAAAAAAAATATTTCTTTTTAAAGATTTTTAAGCGGCCTTAAATTTTTGATCAGGAGTGTATTATCTTACTTCCTTTAGCTAATTATATATACCATAAACGCAAGCTTAATTAACTCTTATATTACTGTTTAAGCTTACATTCACTACCAGTTCTTGCGAAAATCAAGTAATTATGCCTTTAACAATTAATCTTAGCATTACGTCTTTTTTCTTACATTAAATTGTGTTTTTATATTACCAAAACCATTTAAGACACATTTTTTTGTTGTTGTTTTAATTTCAATCTCGTCGTATCCATAATAATGTATAGTTTACGTTCATTGGTCTACAACCACAATTATTTTAAGTTATAATAGTCTCTCACTATAATACATTCAACTTATATGATTGAAGTTTTATTTTTTTATTTTGTTTTTTATTACCATTATATATATATATATATATATATATATATATATATATATATATATATGACTCCGTATTTTAACCACATTTCACTGCCTGATGGTGGTACATTGGCCACTGATTCTTGATAGCTTTTGAACTGCAATATCTTATAACTATAACAATAATATTAAATATCTATAAATGCTCTACTTCTGTATATAAGTACTATATAATAAATTAATATTAATATTAATAATATTTAATATATTAATATTTGACATTAATCTATATATATATAAATATATATACACACACACACACACATATATATATATATATATATATATATATATATATATATGCATATATATATTAGTATTAGTAGTAGTATTAGGAATCAATTATTATTTATTACATTGATTTTAGTAATAAAATCTGTCTGTAAACTTCATTGATAAATATTAAATTATAAACGTAATTAGTAAGTTAATTTGAAATTATTTTGTTATAAAATTATTTCGTTATCTGACAAAAGAAGTCATTTAAAATATATCGGCAGCCGATTTCAATTTAAAAATTATGTTTGATATCTTAACATTTTGTGGATACAAGAAGAAAAGAAAAAAAGGAGTAAAGAAATAAACGCTGCACCTGATGACTCCGGCTGACACAGACTCCTAAATGGAACCAAGTTCGTTTTAATTTGCTGCTGGCACTGCTTTCTTTCAGTTTGGTGCTTGTGGATGTATGCCATTGCATTAAAATTAAATTTAATCTTTTTTATTTATTTATACTCACTGGGAAAATTATCATAGCCCGGAAATATAAGAAGATGTTATTTGTACGGATTTTCGTTTTCTAAAGATCAGAATTAATGAAAACGGAAGATATAAAGCTGTAGTTTCCTTGGACAAAAAAAAAACAAAAAAAACAAAAAAAAAACAACTAAAACAAAAAACAAACAAAAACAAAAAAAAACAAACAAAAACAAATCTACAAACAATAGAAACTTTCTTCCTGAATTTGAATGGCCAGACAATGTCCACTTATATTTCGATTTTTCCTCTCCAACGCTACAGAAATAATTTTTCAACGATGGCTGAAGTGTATGTTAAAAGAAAACACATCCAATTCGTTACGAAATTTACTTAAGATACTCTATGTCTCAGTAACTTTCTTGCCTACCATAAAAAGTAATTAAGCTATTCACCAATAAGGCAACGTAATCGGTCTCATTCTCTCAACCAATCTAAAATGGAATTACTTTATCAAATCTATAGCTACATCTACTCTAAAACGATTGGGTCATTGTGCAGTGCCAGGTGGTTTTTCTCGTCAGTAGCCATCTTGCACATTTACAAATCTGCCATTCATCCGTGCATTACATTCTGTTGTCATATCTAATTGGGGGATCCTGATATTCATCTTGAGGTTCTCGACAAAATCCAAAGGATGATCTGCGATATAATCTATTCTGACTTAGCAGCTGCCTTCATTCAGTTTCTCACCTACGTGATGTCTCTCATTTGTATTTTCTACAAGCATCTTCGTGGCAGCTACTCTAACGAGCTTTTTCCCCTGGTCCCCTCAGAACATATATTTACGCGTGCTACAAGGTCCTGCTATTTTTACCATCAAAATAGTTAAATGTAACCCCCACTTCTACACTAAAAGCTTCTTTTCTCGCACTTCCCGTTTGTATAACTCACTTCCATTTGCTTGCTTCTCTGATATCTACAATTTCCAACAGCTTTAATGGAACATCGATTGTCATCTTGTATATACTTGATTGCAATCCACATATTTCTTCGACATCTTTGTACCTTGATTTTCCCTCACTGTAACTTCTGCACACCAGTAGCGTTCCTGTTTTGCTTGGGATGAAATGATCTTACAAAAATACCTTTTTATTAAAGCTAGTGCGTAAAGTCAATAAATTTATTTATTTATTTATTTATTTACTTATTTAATCATCTCACCTCAAGCAAGGTATTCTACTGCCACTGTTGCGCAAGGGGTTACATAGGGGAAAATGATGAGAAAGAGGGGTTAGTTATAGGAAATTTCAGAAGGGTAATACATGGATGAGGATACCGAGGATGTGGGTGGAGCAGATGGAAAAGGAGCTTGTGAGAATGGATGCGAGTTAGTCTGATAGGAGATGTCTATTGACCTTACATCTAAATTCCTGGAGATTTTAGCTGACGGGCAAGCAAGCTTTTGGAAGGGAATTCCACAGTTGGGAAGTGCGTGAAAAGAAGTTGTTAAAGTAGAAATTGCGGTTACACTCTATCGGTTTCACTGTAAAAGGGTAGGACCTGGTTGCTAATCTAGTAGCTCGTGTAAATTCATACCTAGGGGGCATCAGTGATCTAAGTTCATCAGAGCAGAAGCCGTGAAAGTATTTATAGAAGAGGCACAGGGAAGCCACATCACGCCGGTGAGAGAGCGACTGCAGCCGAGCTGCTAAGTCGATATCAATCACATTGCAGATTTTCCTTTGGGTTTTTTCAAGAACACCGAGATGAATAGCAGGGGCATTCGACCAGATATGGCAGCAGTATTCAATATACGGGTGATTAATTTGTTGTTTTGAGAGACAATAAATATTTGAACATAGACCCTTTCATTCGTTATTAGAGGAACGTCTGCTAACAGGAACAGGTAACGGCGTTGTTGGAAAGTGTCACGGCGTTGAGTCGTACGCATTGCCGCATTTAACCTAGTATTCGCTATTATTGCTTTATTTTTTATGTGATTAAACAAAAACTACGACATTTATAACAAATAATAAAATTAACTAAGTAATTCATAGAGTTTTTATTCGACCTCAACAGAATGCAGAAAGCACTGGACGGCCGTTTCGTCCTATATTTGAAACTCATCAGCAGTGCGCGTCCGCTACAAATAATTGAAAACCAGACGGTTACTTATTAAGCGAACGTCATACCCACTGTACCACGGGTCCCAGTGACTAAGAGGTAACGAATAAACTCGATATAGCGCTGCTCATTCACATATTCCTTGGTGGAACTCTACTGAGCTCCTTTTAACAATAGGAACGTGTCTCCCAGAGCCACAACTACTATCATCAAGCCGCTCACAATGGAGCATTATGAGCCGGTTCAAGCAATGATATACAGACGAGAAATTGTAGGAGGATTTGAAATATTAACTAAGTAATTCATCGAGTTTTTATTAGACCCCAACAGAATGCAGAAAGCACTGGACGGCCATTTTGCCCTATATTTAGAACTCATCAGCAGTGCGCATCCACTACCAATAATTGAAACCCAAACAGTTACGTTATTAAGCGAACGATAAACCAACTGTACAACGGATTAAAACGTCATAGCACTATAAAAATTAATTAAAAAAATAGATTTCTAATCACATATATGCAATAAAATTACTGCAAATTATTTAATCAGGTTCAGTTTTTAATATATAATCACATAGACAAACATTAGTATTTCTTAGGTTATTGTACCTTTTTTTTTAATTCATTTCACTCCAACCAAAGCAATAAAGCCACTAAGACGCAAGGGCCTACTGACTGAGAAAGGAAACGATAAAAAGGAAAGCATTATTAAGGAGTGAGAACAATAAAAGAACAATAATTGCATTTAACTTTTGACAATCAGATTTGACTGGAAAACAAGAAACAAGTAGAGTGTTCACAAAATCCGAGAGAAGAAATTTTTTAGCATAGAAATTACGGTTACATCTAGCCATTTAACCTGTAAAATGATGGGCTTGAGCTACAAGATAAGTATGGCGCTTATGTTCCAAAAACGTATTAAAGAGTAAAATTGAAAAACCGATAATACTGCAGATTTCTCTTTGGATTTTATCAAGAGTCTCTAAATAAATATCAGAAGCGCTAGACAAGATGTAACCGGAAAATTCAATGCATAGAAGAAAGCTAGACTTATAAATAATTAAACTTCTGGCGAGAAAAATTGTCTGGTTCGACACGATAAACCAACTTTCTCATTAGTCAACTTGTCAATTTATCTTTTATTTTAATCGAATTTCCTCCAATCAAGGCAGGAAAGAGACAAGAGGTTATTGGGTGTGAAAGAATTAGAAAACAGAAAATAGAAGAGTAATGATGAAGAGTCCGGAAAATAAGTAGATCAAAGTTGTCTGAAAAGTTTGGAAATACGAGAGAAGAAACTGTTAACATAGAATTTACGGTAGCATCAAGCAAATTCTTGTGAATATTGATGAGTACTTATTAATAATCTAGTATTGCGATTATTTTTTTTTTTAATTATTTAATTTTTTCGAATCAAACTTGGCCTGAAATCATGGAACAGGAAGAACAATCGAGAAATACTAGTGAAGAAGCTGTTAGCATAGAACTTATACTTACATCTAGCCAATTCATGTGTATATAATTGTGAACTTTTCTCTTGTACCATTTCGTTTGTGTCCAGTCTGAACTGGCGTAAGATTCATGCTTGAATTCTTTAGTATAAGTCAATTTCATGCATTTTATTTTTGTTTTCTTAAATCTGCTTTCATGTCTCTGTTACCCATAATTAAATGTTTGTTGTCAGATTTTTTTCCAACATTTTAGAAATTTCTTTTGCATTCGGACTTTAATCGAGTTAAAACTTGTTTTTTTTTAAATTGGGGTAAATAGACTCTTCTTTCGCCCAGCCTTACAGTCGTTCTACTTCTGTTTAACAGGGGTATAGTCTTATCCCTTGTTCCCTGTTCAGGAAAGAGGTTTCCGGCTCTCTGCCTCTCATCAGACCTTAGTATTGATGCTTCAGCAATATTCCTGTAATGTTCGGGGTCGGTAACAACGTCTCTTTATTGTAAGGGTACGGAGTTAGCAGTTCTCTGGTTGCTGCTTCCGACTGGTAATTAGGAGCTCTAACCCTTGCATAGCATCAAGAGAGATAGCTCTGGTAAATAGTTGCATAATATCGGGGTTCTTGCAGTGCTATGTCTGGCATGAGTAGTTGTCTCTGCAAGCGCTTCCGGTTGGCGACTCCTAGGCCACATTTTGCTCCAGTCCACGCCAGCTCCCTTCCAGCGCTTGTAGCAGTCAATGACCGTTTACCATCTCTACTCGAGGTCTCTCTTCACCGAAAACAAGCATAAACAATGGCATCTTAAGAAACAAAACTGAACTAGACAAACTAAAACCACTGAAGTTTTACCGCATTTACTTCGCGAGCGTATCTGTGGTATCTGTACCAATTTCTGTAGCATGGAATCTTTCCTCCACGAAATCTCCCCTGACATCCTAGCGCTCTGTGAGACTAATCTTAACCCTTCAATCTCCTCCTCTGTCTCCTCAATCTCTGGCTACCTTCCCCTTTTAAGGAATGACTTAACTGCGCATATGCATGGTCTGAGTGGTTACGTCTGTGAACACCTCTCTCTAGCTAGGGTGACATCAATTGAATTCGCTGACCCTCCATACATGTCTCCGTCTTTCACTTCTCAAATCGTTTAGCTATCTTTTTTTTTCTGTACCGTTCTCTTCCTTCCCGTATACTCCCTGCTAGACAGTATTTCTGACAACATAAATAAAGCTACTTTCTACCACCCATTCGCTAATATATTTTTGCTGGAGGTCTTAATGCCCACCATGCCAAGTGGCTAGAAAATTCTGTCACTTATTCTGCTGACATTCATGCCATGAACTTTGCTATTTCTCAATCTCTTACGCAAGTGTTTGATTCCCTAAGCGGTTTCTCAGTATTCCTCTTGGTAACTCTGATCATGCTATCGTTTCTCTCTTCACCTTCCCTCCCCCTAAAAGAATTTTAACTTAACAAAGAGTAGACTGGAATTCGTTAAGCAATTTTCTATGCCACGTTTCTTGAAAAAATTGCTTAATCTTCCCGTAGACTGCACCTCTGAGATCACTTCCTTGTTGAAAGCTGGCATAGCTGTTTTCATCCCGTTCAGGAAGTTTCGTCCAAAACCTCAGTCGTTCCCTTGGTTCTCTTCTGCCTGCTTGGATGCGATTGCCCACAGACACAACTTCTTCCGGATATTTCGGAGCCACGCCTCTGACCATAATAGGCGCCTATTTGCCTCTGCTCGTAATGCGTGTAAGAGTAACTTAAATGACGTTAAGCTGTTATTTGCTGAGAGAATAGGGCAGCGCATAACCAGTTCGGCTCCAAGGACTATTTGCTATTCTGCAAACGCGTACTGAACAACAGCAAATAATCCATACCTCCCTTAATCAATAAATTTGAGATCCTCACGGCATCTTTGGACAAGGTTGTGTACTTTGCTTACAGATTTTCCTTCAACTCCACATTTGACTTGTCTGGAGTATCCCCAACGACTTCCCTCTTAGAACTGAGGCTCAACTGAGAAATGTTTACATAACAAGCTCTCTGGTATCTAAGATAATTTCAAACTTGACGCCCATAAGTCGAACAGAGGCGATGTAATCCAGGTCATTTTCCTGAATAAATGTACCCCTGAACATTCCTCTGTCCTCTCTAAACTCTGTAATTACTGCCTGTATGCTTCCGGTTTTCCTGCCTGCTGAAAGACCATTTCTGTGGTTCCTGCATTTAAGAAATCAGGAGTACCCTCGGAACCCTCTATTTATTGCCGTATCAGCCGCCTACCAATTTTCCGTAAAGTATTCGAGGCTATCATCAGTACCGAAATAGTTCAACATCTCACCATCCATAAACTATTCTCAGTCAGACAGTATGGCTTCCGCTTTGCCAGGTCTACTACTGATATGCTAACGACCACCACCGAGTACATATACCAGGCCATCGATAAATGTGGCTAAACTTGAGCTGTTGCTCTGGATATCTCTAGAGCATTTGAGGGTTTGGAACGCGGGTCGTGTGCGCAAGCCACCTGGTTATAGTATCACTAAATGCTTGTTATCACTGATTTGATCCAATTTTTTCTATCTAACCTTATAATGAATGTCGTCCTGAATGGGCATGGCTCTACATCCTACTACACGAACGTGGGTGTCCCTCCAGGCCTCTTTCATCTTAAGGAGGCATGCATGCTGATAACGCCACCATTTACTGCCGCGTCAGTAAGAAATCTGGCGAAGCGGACGAAGATATCATTGCTGCTGATTTTGAGTAGGACCTCCACTTTGTAGTAGACTGGACCGAGAAATGGCTTGCAAAATATAATAGTTCTAAAACGAAGCTACAATCTGTCAACAACCACAGGCAGTCCCTCCTACCTACTATCAGCGAGTTTCCCTGCACATATGCATATCTGGTCGGGTGCTTTCGTTATTCATCTCAGGGTTCTCAACATACCCCAAAGGTGAATCTGTAATGTGATCGGCCTGGACCTGGCAGCTCGACTCCAGTCACTTTCTCGCCGACGGGATGTGGCTTTCCTCTATTTTCTTCTACGAATATTTTCACTTCTTCTGCTGCGACCAGTTTAGCTCACTGGTGCCCCCTCCACAAGAATTTACTCGAGCAACCAGATTGGCAACAACGTCGCACAATTTTACAGGAAAATCAACCAAATGCAGACGCCACTTCTACTCAGGAACATCTTTTTTCGCTTTTCCCGCCTGAGAAATACACTTCCATATACTTTCTTCTCTGATGCCTACAATTTGCAAGAATTTAAATGCATTGTCAACTGCTACCTCGACTAGAGTCGAGTCTTTCTCTCGTCTTTTCCCCACCACCCCGTGTATCTTGTTCTTTTCTTTTCTCACTCTACACTCGCAACTGTCTTCACACTGATATTCCTATCCTTCTCTTGCCCTTTCTGCTTAGCTCATTAGTTACTCTTAAGTACTATAACTCATCCGAACAATTAGCATGAAAGTATTTATAGAAAAAGTAAATGGAAGTATGTGCGTTGTGGTGCAGTGGATATCGGCTCGGAATGAGAAATCGGAAAGCTGAGTTCGAATTCCAGTTGAATTCTTTGCATTCACTTCCGCGCAAATACCCTTGGGAAAGGTATTAATCCATCTCTTCTCTTCAGTTATGGGATAAATAAAAGAACAGATTGGGTTCTATAGATTTGGCTGGCAACCAGTCTACCGTAGAAAGTAATGACAACCTACTGCAGGATAATCAAACAGTCATATCACTTTCGAGACATGATCGCTCAAAGCGTTTAACACGCATGGCACTTAACAAACTGAAAAGGAAGTATAACTCCACGGCTGTGGAAAAGTGCCTGAAACTGAGATGCCAGGTCAACTACATTGATTCTACAATAAATTGATTTAATATAATATTTCCACTTTATGACAGGTGTGTAACTCACCTGGATTTTAGCGTCAGCCATAATGATGGAAGACAAGAAAATATTTTTGAAACCGTTAAGATAACAAGCTTTGGTACAAAGATTATCTTAGCATGTCTCAACTTGTCTTAACATGTCTAAGCTTGTCTTGGTTATGCCTACCCTGCGGCTGAACAGAAAACTAGGCCGGAAATTTGCTAAAGATCCCAGAAGTTGGACAATAGAAGATAAAATAACGCTGCCTGATATAATGGGTCTACTTCGAAACTTGTATAAATTTGGTGTGTATAACACGAAAGTATAGATTCAACCTGCCTTGCATCAACAATCCAGTCTGTTGTTGCTGGTGTAAGAAATATTTTCTTGACGTATATTGGTATCAATAACTTTATCTCAATTTAGTATCTACAGTGCACCTATTCTCTTGTTACTTTCAACACTACAATACACTCAGTCGTACAAAAGAAAAATTAAATTTGTGTTGACATAGACTCCGTCATAAACTGATTTCAGTCCCATGTTGGGGAAAGAGAGATTCAAATCTGACACGTTAATCTGAAAAAATTTGGGATGCCATAATAAAGGTATCGTGCGTCATTTCGAATTATTTTCGCACGAGGGACAATTTAAGATTTGTAAAGAAATTATACGAAAAATAAAGATCAGAGAAATGTTTCTTCTGCCTGTTCCGAACACTATTTTAGATCCCAAGTTTAATTTTTTTTTCTTTTATGTTTTGATTCCCTTCAAGATGTAGGCGATCACGGCTCTCCATTTCTTCTTGTCCCTTGTTGCTCTTCACGTATTTTGTCTTGTTATTTCTCAAACCCTGATCTGCTATCCATTTGCTCAATCAAATCAAGTATGTCACGTGCTGTTTTTCCATGGGCTCTTTTCACTTTATCCAATTTGTAATTATCAGATTCTCCAGGCCTTCCTTCCTCATTACGTGTCCCAGAAACTTTAGCTGTCTTTAAGTATAAGTTTACTTTTCGTTTACATCCTTGCCAAAACCTCGCTATGCTCACATGTTCTGTACATTATATCATCAGAATCCTTCTGTAGAACCACATTCCGTTGCTTCGGGTCTTTCCTGCATCTTTGCGGAAATTGTTCAGCATTCGCTGTCATATAGGAGGAAAGAATCACATGACAGTTCAGTACGCTTTCCTTTTTTTTCGAACGAAGTTTTCCTGTCTCTCAATATTCTGTTCAACTTTTGGAATGCATTCTTGGCCATGCTAATACGTCTTCGTATCATAGTGTCGAACTTTCCGTCCTCTGTTAGAACAATTCCCAGGGATTTATATTTCTTCATTTGCTTGATTTCATTATCCCCGACCTGTCATTAGCATTTTAACCACCTCTTTTTTTCTGATGACCATTCATTCAGCTTTCCTGCAGTTTAGTTCTTTCTTTTTGCGTTCCTTTGGTAGCTTCTGTAGGATGGGGTCACTGTATGCGATGGCGGCCGATTCTGAAGGTCATATCTTGTTAAGTGATAAAACGTGCCACATTATGGTAATTATCATACATTGGATAGAGTACTTAATCTTACATTTCCTTGATAGTATTTCTGGTTCCTGCAGAGCTTCTAGCACGCACCAGAGTAAGCGCAGGCAAGTTGGGCATGATTTAATTTGTGTTGGAAGCTGATTATAGACGACGTTGGTAAAATCAATGACGGTTTCTTTACTAGAAACCATCAAAATGAACCATAGAAAACTTATTCATATATTGTGTAATAAATCCTGGAGGATCCGTTAAAAGCATTACTTTTGGTAAAAGTAATAACTTCTAATATCTCCGTTCGTTTCTGAAAATTTATCGTAAGAAAACCTATATTTTGTAATTCGCTTAGAGCATTTGCTCTACTTCATTCAAGAGATAATTATTTTTGTCTTGCTTTAGCCTACACAAAGAATGAAAATGAAATACTGATATCGAGTTAATCTAGAGATCTTTTTCAAGTATTTGTGTTAGAAAATTGAGAAAGATACAGACAGATAACTTTTTACAAATACAAAGCTGACGGGACCTGCTGTTATTTATGCAATTATTTTCGTTGAGGAAAAAAATTAGTAAAAGTGAATGGCCATTATTTGTTTTGATTAGCGAAATCAAAAATCTTGCGCAGATATACACTTGTTCAGCACTGACCTCTTTTGTTTTAACACCACTGAATTTTAATTTTAGATAAAAAATGGTAGCCATTGTTACAGAGTTTTCATCTCTAGTCTTAAGCTTTTCCTGATCAACACCAGACGCCGGATACCAACGAAATGTAAATGGAAAGTACTAGTCTTCTATTTATCAAATCGACACGATTTAAATTTCTATATTTCGCTAAGGAACAAGTAAGGATTACTTGTCGTTTCGCCCGTTGACGGTGTTGTTAAAAATACCACCAGGTTTCATTGTCACATTTCATTGTTTTGGTAATTTTAATTTTAATTCATCAGGAGTAGAGTTGAATTGTCGTAAAAACAAAAGAAATGAAAATTTGCTTGCGGGAAATTAGGAGAACATACAAAATAATATTTCTTTAGAACTGTCACGGATAGGAAAGACGTGTAATTTATTTATTAATAAAAATATCTGCTATTTAGCTACAAATATTATGATAAAATGTCTGCTGAAAATATCCTGAGGGAAAAGATTGACTTATTTAACGGAAAAAAAGTTTAATGATATTGATTATAAGGTGTCTAAAACTCATATTTCATTTATATGTATATATATATAAATTAAATATGAGTTTCAGATAGCAATATATATATATATATATATATATATATATATATATATATATATATATATATATAAGTAAAGTTTGTCTCTTTAATAGAGCAGATTTATGCAGACTTTGAAGTCTGCTCTGGTAAAAAGACAAAATCTTTGTACTTATCAACACTCTATCTCCACCATGATATTGAGCACTTTGCGATAAAATACCTTATTGCCAAAATACATCTTATCTGTAAAACCACTGAAAAATAACTTTTGCGATAAATATTATTACAATTAAACAGGATAGATAGATAGATAGATAGATAGATAGATAGATAGATAGATAGATGTGAGTTTGTAACCCTGCGTTTCACGCTCTTGCGATCGTTAGACAAACTGATTAATTTTTGTACAAAATTGGCTATATGTAGGGCTGTGTATATACGTCTATTCTTGTGGAAGTGGGATGAAAATCTGTCTTCATGACAGACGCAGACATATATACACATATAGCCAATTTTTAAAAAAAATTAATCAGTTTGTCTGACGATCGTAAGAGCTTGAAACCCAGGGTTATAAACTCACATCTATCTATATGAATATGTCAGCTTTATCACTGATATTGAGCGCTATCAAATAAGTACCACACATATATAATATATAAATACTATAATATATAACAAATTGCATATATATATATTGATATTTATAATCATATGCATACACTTTTCACACACACACACACACACACACGCACATATATATATATATATATATATATATATATATATATATATATATATAAGTAGGCGCAGAAGCAAGTAGATGTCTAGCTACATTGATGAGCTGTGATACAGCGAAACAGGCTTGTATGTGGATGAAAAATATATTATGCTCTCATTACAATTAAGCTCTCTGGAGAGGAAAAAAAAACATTTACCATTTCTGCGATTTACGCGTACTCTTCAACAATGAATTCAATTCTTCCGGTAACTGGCGTGTTTATACACCACTTATATATGACCCGCTAACATTTTTCCCGCGTTCTTTTTATGCGCTTATGGCTTAGGGAGTGGAAACTGCGACTGACACCAAATCGGTCGAGGTTTGCTCCCGGCCAGAAGTAAGTACATGTGTATCCACACTGATGAGCTGTGATACAGCAAAAGAGGCTTGTATGTGGATAACAAATGTACACACGCACACACACGGTCGGGTTTCAATCCTGGCTAAAAAAGCAATCGGAGTCTAACCATACTAATGAGTTGTGATACGGCGAAATAGATCTGTCTGCGGATGACTATATATATATATATATATATGCAATTTTCGTTAAAAATAACAGAAATAGTGCTGTGTTTGAGTTATATAATTTTTCATGTGTTTTTATATATATTTTTCGCCGAAGATTTTATATATCAAAGAGCTTTTGGGTATTAATTTGGCTATTATGAAGGATGAATTCTATTTTATTTTTAATATACATACATACATATATATATATATATATATATATATATATATATGTTGAGTTAAAAGAACATACTATTTGCATCGAGCTCTCTACTGTGATCAATTTTTATATTAATGAAATTAATATTAATAGTATCGGGTTTCTGGGATTTACCTATTTGATCATTCTTTTGGATTTAAAATATAAAATATATATAAGTTTTTGGACTTACGTAAGCAGGGTTATTTCAATTATGCTGCTTTGGAGTTTCGCGATATCATTATTATGATGTCTTCACTTTTCAAGAGTTTTGTATAACTGCTGTTGCTATTCAACAAACAAAATCCTTCATCAGTGAAAACATGCCAAAAATGCCATCACGAAACTTCGAAGTTGGTATACCTAATGCAACACTGTGCACTCAACATTAATTCCATTAACGCTCTTTCTTGATATCGAGCACTTTATGATATATATATACATATATATATATATTGTCATCAGCAGACAGATCTGTTTCGCTGTATCACAGTTCATCAATACGGTTAGACTACAATTGCTTTTAACACAGGATTAAAACCCGACCGAATTGGCATCATTCGCGATTCTACTTCTGGGCTATGGGCGCTTGGTAGAAGAAGGCGTGTACATTATTATTATATACGCCTAATAGCCAGAGTGCTCTAATTCATTACTGAATGAGCGATGCGTATATATATATATATATATATATATATAGGAAAACGTTTTCTTTTATGTATATAATATTGCTCTTTAATAAATATTATTAAAAATAACTATTTGGAGTATCCTTTCCGATTTCCGATTTCACATCACTACCTTCATATATATATATATATATATATATATATATGGGATAACGATATAAAAATTAGTATATATCAAAATAGTTGTGGAGTAAAGATGCATGAGGTTTTGGAAAGGATGAAAACGAAAAGGAATCTAATATTTAACACCAAGTAAAGGCTGCTGAAGTTTCTGGGAAACGTAATTAGGAAAAATGGCTTTGGGACTTTGATACTCGCAGGAAAATTGAGTGAGGGGAATGCAGAGCAACAAGAGAAAGGTTGTTAAGTGCTAGAAGGGATAGGGAGTTGTGAAAGACCACGATCGCCTACATCCTGAAGGGATATGGCACATAAAAGAAGAAGAATCAGTTTCTCTTTTGATTAGAGTAGTATTTTTTATGTTAAAATTGTGATCGGTCTCTTTACGGTGAGCTGCGTTTAATATGTTGTTTTCGAAAATGTATCTTTCTCTTCTGTTTTGGGTATACTTTACTGTTTTTAAGACATTCTTCTTCTTCTTCTTCTTCTTCTTCTTCTTCTTTTCTGTGCCTTGTCCTTTCGGGACATAGCTTTCTACGTCTCCCTATCCCTGGTGGCTCTTAGCACGCTTTCTTCTGTTACACCACGCAACCCCCGTACTGCTATCCACCTACTCAGGCAAGTCAAGTACGTTACACGCGGTTTTCCTCTGTCTCTCCTTCCCTCTACCTGGTCTTTTAGTATCAGGTTCTCCAAGCCTTCTTTCCTCATTGCATGTCCCAGAAACTTTAGCTGTCTATTTCTGATGCTCAGTATTAATTTCTTTTTCGTTTCCATCCGTTCCAAAACCTTCTCATTGCTCACGTATTCGATCCATGATATCCCAGCCTCCTCCTCTAGAACCAAATTTCAGTTGCTCACAGTTTTCATTAACCATCCTTCTTTTCTCATTAAATTAAATCTGCCGAATTCAGCTATAGAATGTAGGTCTTCGTGGTTATTTATGACTGTTCTAGTCTACAGATCTTAGAGAGTTTTTCATGTTTCTTCTATTCCACTAATTACTGGCACCACTGAATTACCGATATTTATTAATATAGTCCCGATAGTTTGTATTAATCCGGGGAATTAAAATGTTTCAAATCTTACCAAGTTTTACATCTGGTTTTCGTGCTTGCTTTGTGTGATCCGTTTGATTTTCAAAGCTCCAAAGAATTTCCTTTTTCTATTGATTATGTCTCTGTTTTCACGTGTATGTATCGGCTACTGATGGAGAGGCGTGTTGAATTCCACCAGATATCTATTCAACCAATTTGTTTGGCTAACTGAGCATACGTTGAACCAAATCGTCTCTCCTCCTTGTTCGTACACGGTACTAAATGGCCCAGCGTTATATTTTCCCTCTTCTTCAACAGCTTTGACTGAAGTTTATTCTTTATTCTCTTCATTTTCTATCTACTTATTACATACTTTCAAAGACATGTAGGCTCACGTATTTAGTCAATTTTTATCATTAAACGTTGTTGTTTAAACCTTTCTCGTTGGTTCGTGATGAAAGGCTTTCTTAACGGAGTCAATTTCAATGGACTTATCACTTACTTCCGTTCTCTTCATAACTACTTGACTCTTACAAAAAGGGTTCCATATCGAGAGACATCGTTTGATACTAATTAGCCATAAATAAAATCAGACTTCTTCCTAAACACGCGAAATAAACGAGACTGCCAGGATAAATAGTTAATCAATAGAGAGTCTAACTCTTGGCTTTTCAAGAATTCGTGAGTTTTTGGTTCTTCGCTAAGACTGTGGTAAGCCGACTTCCGGGCGTGTTAGATTCGACCGGAAATCTATGTTGCGATTATTTGCTCTGTACTAATTTTGATTTTTTACTGTATGCGTAATATATACTGAAGCTAATTTGTCTTGCCAAATACCCCTGTAAAAGCCAAACATCTCATTTTAACAGATACATTTACCAAAGGTACACAAAATATCTTGAAATACTAAAGAATAAATTTATTCAATAAAATCGATGTTGACTTCAACCACGTCCTTTAAACGACTTCGAAATCTCATGCAACTCTTCTTATTTAAGCTGGTGAATGCTGCCATAATCTCTGTCTTCGGTTTTGTTGATCTGTTGCTAATCTGTGTTTCACACATTATAATCAAGATATTTGCCATCTAGAGTGTTTGTTAGCCATTATATAAAGAGTAGAAATTTTCTGACAGGGTTCTCTTGTTTGTGTAGCATGATTCAGTGTTCTATTACCAGACATAGGGTTTTCCAGCAGCCACACTCTTGACCCAGGTGAGCATTAAGTGTTCAAGGCATCTGTGTTGAGTATGAGGCTATGTGAGAAGATGAATAAAGGCATAACTTCGCCATTACTTGTGATCACTTTAAACATCCTAGTAATCGCCATTAGACTCGTCCAGATTTTTGTGAATCATCTGCACTGTTCTCCGATTGACAGCCAAATATGCTGAAATGTTTGCATTGAAACTTCCGATGCTAATGCCAAGTTGTACAGCCCAGGGTTTACAAATTTCTGACCGGTGATCTTCTTTTCACAGACGTTGCCCAACTATACTGTGAAGTTAACAAAGTAAAAAATATACAACGCGCATGCGCTTAATTAAAAATATAAAATGGTGACTACTTACCCATTAGATACGGATTTTCAAACCTGAAATTGTTAATTATCAGCGTTAACAGTTTCTTCTCTCGCATCTCTCGCTTATGGAACCCACTTCAAGCTTCTTGCTTTACAGTTAATATTGATCATTCAAAAAGTTTAAATGCAATGTTAATCTACTGCTTTCTTAATTCCCATTTTTTGTTCACTTCTTAATAATGTTATAATTTTTCTATTTTCTTTTACACATAATAATAATCCCCTTCGTCTTATTAAGTTTATTGGCTTGCTTGCGGTGAATTGATTCTTAAATAAGTTGATATTTGTAGGTTAATTAGCTGCATCCATTTAATAAATAATTTACCTTTCGTCGCTGTCATCGCCCAAACGAAACTTACTTTTCTGTTATGCTAATTGTCCAAATTGAATTTATTCTTTCTTTTTAAACTTTCTATACAATAGTCGATAGCCATTCATGTTATGGAATGAAGTACGAACAGCATCACTAATGATTCTTTTCTGTTCTTTCTGAGAATCGTCAAAGTTTCAATCTCATATATTACCATCTTCTTTTCTTCGCAACTGTCATGCTGAAACACAAGTTTTGCTTTTCCACTGAAATTATTTTCTTTACACCCCAGGCCATCTTAGGCCTTAACCAGTGATTTGCCAATCGGCACCTCCCACCAAATTCATTTGATCTCAAGGCCACCTCGAATTCCTTTCTCATTAACCCCTCCACCCATACGAAACTTGAAAGAAGACGAGGATGAAAGAAGAAACTTAGCAATCTATAATATTAAGACGAATGCAATTACATCAAAAACACTGAATTATGTATTTCATCAATAAAAGATAGTCTGTATACATAAATAAATGCGTTACCCACTTCGCAAAATTGTTTCAGCGGTTCATTTCTTCTCATTTTTCATCATTTTAGGATTACTTATTCTTTTTTCATACCTATCTTCTAAAATATCTTCTTTCTATCGCTTTCTTGTTTGAACATCGTTTGACTTCTTCTTCTTCTTGTCTCTACTTTGTTTGGTTTCTTTATCTTCTTCTTGTCCTTCTGCTTTTTCTTTTCTTCCTCCAGCATTTCTTTTCTTCAACTTTGTTTGCCTTCTTTGTCGACATTTCTTTTGTCCTCTTCTTCTTTTGCTTTTCTTCTATCATTTCATTCCGTCAATTTTTTAGGTTGTTGTTGTTGTTATTGTTGTTCTTTTTTTCTCTCTACATCGTTTTTTTCTTATTCTCATTCTGCTGCTTACATCTTAATTTTCCTTCTTCTTAATCAACACGTTTCATCTTATCCTTCCATCAACTTCATTTCTTTTCTTTTTCTTCCTCTTCTTCCCTTCTTCCTCTTCTTCTTCCATCGTTCCCTTCGTTTGCCTTCTACTTCTATTCTTTTTCCTTGGTTTTCTTCCATCAACTTCGTTTTGTTTCTTTTTTTCTTCTTCCTCTTTCGTCATTCCCTTCATTCAACTCCGTTTTTTACTTATTTCCTAGTTTCCATTCTTCAAATTCGCTTTCTTTCTTTCTTTCTTTCTTTCTTTATTCCCTTCTTTCTTTCTTTCTTTCTCCGTCTATAATTTCTGTCCATCTACTTCGTTTGCCTTCTTTTTTATTATTCGTTTTTTTTCTTTCATTAAATCTTTACCTTCTTTTTTTTTCTTCTTTTACTTTTTCGTCTTCTTCTTCTCCTATATATATATATATATATATATATATATATATATATATATATATATATATATATGTTATTGTATTCGGGGAGAAACTTAAGCAATTCTCAAAAGCTGAGCCTCAATGTCAACGGATGTTTTCTCATTTCTTTGTTTTTTTCTTTTTTTTTTTATCAGTCAGTCAGTTAATTGCTATATGCGATACACACTTGGACAATTTTGTCTATTTCGACACATGGCTGACTAGGCATTTACATTCAGCGATAAACCAATTGCAAGCCAAGACTATAGAACCTAATCTGTCCTGCTATTCAACCCACAGAGAAGAGATAGATTGATACCGTTCCCAAGGATATTTGTGCTTAAGTGAATGAAACGTATTCAACTGGAATTCGACGACGACTCCGCAGTTTCTCATTCCGAGCTAATATCCATTTAACCACACTGTCAGTCACTTAAGTGTCATACGTGATAGACGCTTGGGCGATCATGTCTCGAAAGAGACATGACTGACTGGATAGAAGATTATACCGCCGTAAGCTGGGATAATTTTCTGCGGTAGCCTGGTTGCCAGCCAAGGCTATAGAACATAATCTGTTCTTTTATTTAACCCATAACTGCAGGGAAGAGACAGATTAATACTCTTTTCAAAGGTATTTTCGCGTAAGTGAATGCAACGAATTTAACTAGATTTCGAACTTGCCTCTCCGATTTCTCGTTCCGAGCCGATATCACATGCACCACAAAACGTAGCTTTCTTAATTTTTTTATTATTAGATTCATTATTGCTTCTGTTTGGAGATAGAATTTGTACACATTCTAACAATGGGACAATCACGTGATAATATATCTCTGAAATATACCCAGAACATTAATAAGCTGTTTATTTTAGCAAGTCTTTAAACGACTGCTTCAAAATCCTAAGCATTGCGCTTTTGTCATTTATTTTTATTATTCTTGAATTTCTTTTCATTTTTACACGAAAATCGTTTCTTTATAAGAAAATATAGTTTGTATATTATAATAAAATAACGTAGCATTACTCAATTTGGATTTTTATTTCTTTTTTGTTGTTAATTACATGAAAGATTATTATTTTTAGACTGTTTTAATTTGGCTTAATTGGTTAATCCGTTTAATCGCTTGTATTTATCACTATTTCTCTTTGATAACGAATTATCAAAACTTTGTCCGCTTAACAGGATTTTCAACACCGTTTTGCTTTATTTTTAACTAATTTTAACTGTGTCTTCGCTCCGTGTCTAGCAAAAAAAATTCTTGTTAGTGTCTATCTTGGACATTTGCAAATCTACTATTCATCCTTGCATTAAATATTGATATTGGTAATTTTTTGTTGTTGCTGTTTTCTCGGTCATACTTTGAATGATATGTACTGCAGTTAATGGAAGCTTTTCTGTATTAAAACACAGTATGTTTGAAATTTGAAATTAAGAAGTTACATGTGTGACGTTAAACTCGAACAGACGCACGCATGGTGTTAATCGAAGGTTATTTACCCGATTTACTTCGATTTAAATCGAAGGTTATTTACCCGATTTCCATTTAAAGATTTAAAGACTGCCTTTAATGGTCTTACACCAAGATATCTACTGGTATGTTACAACGCGGCGAAAAACGAACTTTTGAACATTACAATTTTTTTTTTTTTGTGAATTCTTAACAAAAAAAAATAAAAGAAAGTAAAAAGTAAAAATAAGAGGAAAATGGAAAACATTGTGCACTGAGGACATTATAAGATGGTCATAACGGACATGAACATTATCAGTGTTGCCAATTTCGCCACCCCAATTTTATATTCCAAATCAGAATAAAAAGAAGAACAATGTTTCATTTTCAATTTTTTAAATTTTTTATCTTGTTATATGTATATATATTTTGAAAAATTGACGCGATTGTGTCAGGCAATGAAAGCGGAGGAGAGATGGTTAACCGGAAGGACATACTACTGATGAAGATCAGAGGGCACAAGGACTGAAACATTTAATAAGAACAATAAAGATAACAGCAATAGAATGCATGTAAATAAATAAGATAAATGACTGGCCACTTGTATCCGAAGATGTCCGTCTACTCGAGCGACTAGCCAAGCCCTGCTGCAAAGGACTGTTCAGATACATGTGTTTGTTATACACCCGAACAGCCCCTCTATTTCCTATACAGCAACTATGAACGGACCTTAATTATAGTTTCTGGGAGAGATTTTTTTTTTAATCATCTCACCCCAAGCAAGGCATTCCACTGCCACTATTGCGCATGGGGCTACATAGGGGAAGGTAAAGAGAAGGAGTGGTTAGACATAGGGAATGTCAGGAGGAAGGTGACAGATGAGTAAGGATAGCGAGGATGAGGGTTAGGCAGATGGGAAGGGTGCTTGATAGAATGGGAGCAGGTTAGTGTGTTAGGGGGTGTCTATTGACCTTACATTTAAACTCCTGGGGATTGTAGCCGTCGGGGAAGCAATCGTTTGGAAGAGAATTCCACAGTCGGGAAGTGCGAGGAAAGAAACTGTTAGAGTAGAAGTTACGGCTGCATTTTATCGGTTTCACTGTAAACGGGTGGGATCTAGTTGCTAATCTAGTATCTCGTGCAAATTCGTATTTAGGGGGCACCAGTGATCTAAGTTCATCGGAGCAGAAGCCGTGAAAGTATTTATAGAAGAGACACAGGGAAGCCACGTCGCGCCGGTGGGAGAGAGACTGCAGGCGGTCTGCCAAGTCGGTATCTATCACATTACAGACCCTCCTCTGAACCTTATCGAGAAGCCCGAGGAGAACAGCAGGGGCACCCGACCAGATATGGCAGCAGTATTCAATGCACGGGCGGATGGTAGATTTGTAAATGTGCAGGATATATTTAGACGGAAAAAACTTCCGGGCCCTACACAGAGAACCGACTTTCATAGCAGCGGATTTAGCAATGGATTAGCAAGATATAGTTATCTTGCCGGATCAACAATGTAAATAAAACCAGTATGCTCGGCAACTCTCGGCAAATATCGACGGCCCTCTAGAAAGTTTAGTCTACCAAATTTCACTTACATGCTGGGGCACGTGGTCAAGTAGTTAAACCGTTCGCTTTCTAACCAAGATAACTGGGATAACTGGAATCAAATCTCACGATGGTTGATTCGTCACGAAGGTGACTTCTAGATGCTATCAATCTGGGGGAGGCAATCGGTTTCCTTGAAAAGTTCCTGTAACCCATGTTGAAAGAATGTTTTTTGTTCATGTACAAAACGTGTCGGCTAGTATTATTTTTCCCTTAAACATTATTGCCGATTCGAATGTATGGGATACATATTTTTTTTATTAGAATAAGCAACAGAAACACAATAGAACATTCTAGAGAAATTGGATCAAAACAGCAGTAGAATTTAGATTACATTTTTATATTTCTCAACCAATCAGCTAAAAAACTTAGAATAAGAACATTCTAGAAAAATAGGCTTGAAAGTAAATTAACACAAAAATATTTAGGCCCCAAACAAAGTAGTAAAATAATAAATCTGATTGGTCCGTAAATGTTTTCACACCCTAATGTTAGGAAGCTTAGTTGATCCCCTATTAATGTATATAATACACACAGTTAGAAAGAAAAGTCAGTCATCAAGCAGTCACCCAGCAGGCCATTAAGTCCGCATGACACCGTATACTTTGCCGGCCATGTCATCTCTTCCATGCCAAAAGTTCGTGACCTCGCTCCAAGGACCTTAAAAAGAATAAGCCGACAAACTTACTTTGAGCAACGCGACACGTTGTCGCCAACTGTAACGCACCAAAATGTAAGTAGGAAAGGCTTATTTACAGACTCTGATAATGCAAACATATACACGTTTTTGGACAAAAATTAACTTCTTGCCAAGTTTATATTTCTCAAAAAGGCAATTTTAGAATCATGTATTTTGTTGGTTTCTACATACCATTTTATTTTGTCACGTAATAAATTGTTTGTTGTTGAATGTCCGTTGTAGATTATTCCTTCACTTTGCGCGATTGCAAAATTGAGTGTTGTATTTGTGGGGGAAATAATCAACATACAACCCAGCAAATACCAAATCCCCCACAAATGTCAGTAAAACTAATAAATGAGTAACCAACTAACATAAAGAACAAACAACAATGCACGTGTTAGAAAAAATATTAAAATAATAATAAACAAAGAAAGCATTTGAAGACTAGATTTTTCCCTGTTTACTTAATCATTCACGAACTCAATGATTATTGAAACTAATTCCATTGAAACTAATCTTCCGATTGAAACCATTGAAACTAATCTTCCGATTACTCAAATTAACTTTCTACCAGTGAAATTAATCTTTTGACGACACAAATTAATTTTTTGCCCAGTCAAATTAAATTTCTGACCACTTAAATTAATCTTTTACCCTGTCAAATTAATTTTTCGATCACTGAAATCATCTTCGGCCTCGTGAAATTAATCGTCCGACCACACAAAGTAATATTCTGCCCAGTTAAATTAATCTTCTACCAAGCTAGATTGAACTTCCGACCAATCAAATTAATCTTCCATCCAGTCAAATTAATCTTTTGACCTGTCAAATTAATTTTTCGATCACTGAAATCATCTTCGGCCTCGTGAAATTAATCGTCCGACCACACAAAGTAATATTCTGCCCAGTTAAATTAATCTTCTGGCCGCTCAAATTAATCTTCTACCAAGCTAGATTGAACTTCCGACCAATCAAATTAATCTTCCATCCAGTCAAATTAATCTTTTGACCTGTCAAATTAATTTTTCGATCACTGAAATCATCTTCGGCCTCGTGAAATTAATCGTCCGACCTCACAAAGTAATATTCTGCCCAGTTAAATTAATCTTCTACCAAGCTAGATTGAACTTCCGACCAATCAAATTAATCTTCCATCCAGTCAAATTAATCTTTTGACCTGTCAAATTAATTTTTCGATCACTGAAATCATCTTCGGCCTCATGAAATTAATCGTCCGACCTCACAAAGTAATATTCTGCCCAGTTAAATTAATCTTCTGGCCGCTCAAATTAATCTTCTACCAAGCTAGATTGAACTTCCGACCAATCAAATTAATCTTCCATCCAGTCAAATTAATCTTTTGACCTGTCAAATTAATTTTTCGATCACTGAAATCATCTTCGGCCTCGTGAAATTAATCGTCCGACCTCACAAAGTAATATTCTGCCCAGTTAAATTAATCTTCTGGCCGCTCAAATTAATCTTCTACCAAGCTAGATTGAACTTCCGACCAATCAAATTAATCTTCCATCCAGTCAAATTAATCTTTTGACCTGTCAAATTAATTTTTCGATCACTGAAATCATCTTCGGCCTCGTGAAATTAATCGTCCGACCACACAAAGTAATATTCTGCCCAGTTAAATTAATCTTCTACCAAGCTAGATTGAACTTCCGACCAATCAAATTAATCTTCCATCCAGTCAAATTAATCTTTTGACCTGTCAAATTAATTTTTCGATCACTGAAATCATCTTCGGCCTCGTGAAATTAATCGTCCGACCTCACAAAGTAATATTCTGCCCAGTTAAATTAATCTTCTGGCCGCTCAAATTAATCTTCTACCAAGCTAGATTGAACTTCCGACCAATCAAATTAATCTTCCATCCAGTCAAATTAATCTTTTGACCTGTCAAATTAATTTTTCGATCACTGAAATCATCTTCGGCCTCATGAAATTAATCGTCCGACCTCACAAAGTAATATTCTGCCCAGTTAAATTAATCTTCTACCAAGCTAGATTGAACTTCCGACCAATCAAATTAATCTTCCATCCAGTCAAATTAATCTTTTGACCTGTCAAATTAATTTTTCGATCACTGAAATCATCTTCGGCCTCGTGAAATTAATCGTCCGACCTCACAAAGTAATATTCTGCCCAGTTAAATTAATCTTCTGGCCGCTCAAATTAATCTTCTACCAAGCTAGATTGAACTTCCGACTAATCAAATTAATCTTCCATCCAGTCAAATTAATCTTTTGACCTGTCAAATTAATTTTCCGACGACTCAAATTAATTTTCTACACAGGCAAATTAATCTTCCGACTACTCAAATAAATCTTCCGACCACTCAAATGAATCTTCTATCCAGTCAAATTACTCTTCCACCCAGTCAAACTAATCATCCTAGTACTCAAATGAATCTTCTATCCAGCCAAATTAATCTTCCAACCACTCAAATTAATATTCTGACTACTCAAATGAATTTTCTATCCTTCAAAGTTATCTTCAGACCGCTCAAATTATTCGTCTACCCAGTCAAATTAATCTTCCGACCACTCAAATTAATCATCTACTTAGTCAAATTAATCTTCTTACCACTCAAATTATTTTTTACCTAGTCAAGTTAATTTTCCAACTCCTCAAATTAATATTCAACCCAGTAAAATTAATATTCCAGCCACTCACGTTATTAAACTTATACCTAGTTAAATTATTCTTATACCCAGTTAAATCAATTTTCAATTAAATCCCATGATTAAATTAACTTTATTTATTTATGACTTGGTTGATTTGGAATTTGCAGTTTTATTTTACGTAGTATTAACTACGTATAATGTCATTGTGATTGTAATCACCGCACACTGAGGGTGCTGCCGATCCTGAATGAATCGTTACACTAGGCTTGGTCACCTATAGTTGCTTGCTCAACCCCATTGAGCTATTGTGGCCATCCGTGAAGGGGTATATAAAAAGGCTCTATGTGTCAACATTTGAACAGATGGTGCAGCAACCAAATGAGATATGTTGAAATTTCAATTGATGATGCAATTCCGATGGATATCATACCCAAGTGCCTCGCGTAGTACAAACATGTTGTGCGGTACTATCAGGGGTGCCTCCCAGTTGGTGTAACGACCTCATGGCTTGCAAATTTTTTTTTTATATATAATAAATTTAGAATGACCGTATTTTTTATTAATTTCAGTGATCGGGAGATTAATTTGACTGGACGGTAGATTAATTTGACTAGGCGGCTGATTAATTTGATTGGACGGAAGATTAATTTGACTGGACGGAAGATTAATTTGAGTGGTCGAAAGATTAATTTGACTGGACGGAAGTTTAATTTGACTGGGCGGAAGACTAATTTGAGTGGTCGGAAGATTAATTTGACTGGACGGAAGATTAATTTGAGTGGTCGGAAGATTAATTTGACTGGACGGAAGTTTAATTTGACTGGGCGGAAGATTAATTTGACAGGACGGAAGTTTAATTTTAGTGGTCGGAAGATTAATTTGAGTGGTCGGAAGATTAATTTGACTGGACGGAAGATTAATTTGACAGGACGGAAGTTTAATTTGAGTGGTCGGAAGATTAATTTGACTGGACGGAAGATTAATTTGACTGGACGGAAGATTAATTTGACTGGGCGGAAGATTAATTTGAGTGGTAGGAATATTAATTTGAGTATCGGAAGATTAATTTGAGAAGGAAAAGCTGTACTTTCATTAGGCATTTAAATTAGAAAATGTGAGTTTCTCTCCGGAAGTTAGCCAACATGATAGACATGGGTGTGAAATAATACAAAAAGTTATGAGATATAAGTAAGACACTGAATTGGGTGGCACTTTTTTTTTAACGTGCGACTACTTCTTATAGTCAGTCAGTCAGTTAAGTGCCATACGTGATACACGCTTGGGCGATCATGTCTCGAAAGAGACATGACTGACTGGGCAGAAGATTATCCCACAGTAAGTTGCCATTGCTTTCTGCGGTAGACTGGTTGCCGGCCAAGGCTTTAGAACCCAATCTGTCCTGCTATTTAACCCATAACTGGAAGGAAGAGACGGATTAATACCTTTCCCAAGGGTATTTGGGCGTAAGTGAATACAATGGATTCAACTGGAATTCGAAATCGGCTCCCCGGCTTCTCGTTCCGAGCCGATATCTACTGTGCCACAACGCACATCCTTCTTATAGGCAGAGTTGTAAAAGAGGAGAGTAATGTTTATTTTGTTTTAATACAAAAATTTTGCACAAGGCCAAAAGAGGGTCAGTGGAGGAAGGCTGGTTTTTAATTTGTCTTATCTTAAACATTACCTTGCCACGATTACTAACCTAAATATATCAAAGTATTACTTACATCAAAAAAATATATTCTTACGCCATCCGCCATAGTACGTGAAGTGAAAGTCCCTATATAGTCTGAACTAGTCACAATATGTACAAACTCTCTTTCGGAGAATAAAAATAACAACATTTACAAATTA
The DNA here is from genome assembly GCA_037127315.1 of Ascarosepion bandense. Taxonomy (NCBI): domain Eukaryota; kingdom Metazoa; phylum Mollusca; class Cephalopoda; order Sepiida; family Sepiidae; genus Ascarosepion; species Ascarosepion bandense. The sequence goes on from JBBBDQ010002406.1 coordinate 489,101, forward strand.
AACCCTGATGAATATGTACAATGAATACAATTTATATACAAAAATCTAAGCAAAATAGAGTTAGTAACAAAAAAAACTATCGTTAATTGTAGCAGAAACATCAGTTACCTGGACAAAATTAATGTTCTAAAAGAGAAATGCGACTGAGTGAGAATCTCATTGCTATTTATTTGCTTGAGAAGCGTCGTCGAGAGAAAAAAAGTTTAGGAAATCAAGGGAAATAATTCACAACCAACCACGGTTAAGTCTGCGTATAAATATTGCAAAAAAAAGAAAAGAAAAGAAGATTTACTATTCTCTTATGTTCAGATTTCGAAACCGTTGGACTGATTCTGTCACCTACAACTACTGATTATGGTTGCTTATCATGTCACTGACACACCCTCACAGAGAGTTGTTCTAACTTACGTGTGAAAGCAAACGTATTTGCACATCTCGTCACACAGTCGATATCATACGTTTATATACTCACACAGCATAGACAGAAACGAAGCTAAAAATCATAAATCCTGAACAAAGAGGAAATATATTAGAAATAGATTTAAAAATGACAAAAACACCGTTATTCATCATTGAGCTATTTGCATGGTCGTCAGCACAAAAGCGCAGAAATTCTAGTAAAGGCCTTGACGGAAGCCCTTCCGGTGAGCAGGGAATTTAGAATGAACAAAAGCTTGTTTTACAAATCGACATTCGCGTGATTTCATGTCCTGCTGTGCAGACCAGGTAATTGAATGACCAAGCAGTCTGAGAACGGCCTAAGCGACTGAGGTATGTTACAAAAATTACATCAATGAATATTTCCAGATGATGCAAATAAAGCCACTGAAATATCATTCGTGCTTGTTCAGATAATCGCGCTATATACTTCTTCTATGTGCCGTGTCCCTTCAGGACGTAGTCGATCATGGCCCTCCACATATCCATTGTAGCTCTTAACACCATTTCTCTTGTTACCCCTCCCAAACCTCGCTCTGCCATCCATTTGCTTAAGCCCATCAAGTATGTCTCGCAGTTATTTCTCCTGTCTTCCCTTCCTCTATCTGTTCTTAGTATCTGATTCACGGAGTCCTCCTACCTCATTACATGTCCCAGAAACTTCGACTGTCTTTTCCTGGTGTTAAGTATCAGTTTTCTTTTTGTTTTCATTCTTTTCAAAACCTTAGTGTTGCTCATATGTTCGCTCAATAGTATCCTGAGCTTCCTTCTGTACAGCAACATTTCGGTTACTTCAAATCGTTCCTTCATTTTTTATGAGATTGTCAAGCATTCGATGCCAAATTGGTGGACATAAATCACATAAAAATCCGGTACTCTCTTTCAAACAAAACGTTCTTGTCTCTCAATACTCAGATTTTGGAATGTATCATTCACCATGCCAGTACACCTTCTGATCTCAGTGTCGCATTTTTTGATAGAATACTTCCCAGGTATGTAACTTTGTGTACCTGCTTGATTTTAGTATCCCCGGCCTGTAGTTGAGCTCCTCTTTTTACTGATGACCAAGCATGATGAACATTAGTTTATATGTAGTCCTTTGTTTCCGCTTTCTTTAACTACTCTCTGTAGGAGGTCTTGCAGTTTCATTTCCGTGTCTGCTACCAGCACTGTATCATCTGTATATCTTATACCGTTCGAATTGTGGTTGCCAATGACAAATCCTGGCATGACTTTTGCTGAACTCGTTTTCTATCCGTATGCAGGTGGTTTGCTGTCAGTACAGGTTTTTGATTACTCTATTGTCTTTCTCGGACCGAATCATAAACTGATACATATCTGTTTATTTTTTAATCATCTCACCCCAAGGTAATAAAATTAGCAAGATTACTAAGTTTCAGAGAATATAAAAAATATACTATAAAGGATAGAAGACAATAAAAGAACAAGATTTAAGAAGACAGAAGATAACGATTGACATTGCATATAAACTACTGATATTTAAATTTGGCAGGGACAAAAGACCCGATAGAGAATTCTACAAGCGAGAAGTGATGTAGGTAGCACCGGACAGGCTTCAAAAATGGCCTTGTCTCAAACATAACCATGCCCAACAAATTGGAAAGTGTCAAAAGGTTGAACAAAATATAATAGGGCTCGTTTGCATTAATAAGTGTAAATTTATTTATCGATAAGAATTACATGAATTTTGATACTTTCAATTGACTTTTATGTTTGAAAGTTCTGCATAAACATTTTTCTTTGAATATGTGATTAAGAGTTTAGTTTTCTTAAACTCAGACGAAATGAATTTATGAAGAAAAGACAAATATTATGTTGCTATGTTTGCGTACAATTGTAGTAGTTTTCTTTTTCTTTTCTTTTTTTCTGTTGCCGACAAGTAACGGGAAAAGGACAGAAGCAATTACTGAGGAGAAAAATTTTAAACTCAGTCATAATAATTGACACAAAGATACTACATGATTCTTTACACCAAAACAAAACGTTCTTACTTATCATTTTTACTACAGCCACCATAATAATTCGATGTCTCTATGAAGTGTTAATAAGTTCCCATATGTACAATATGTTCATAGCTGAAAGTTCACAGAGACAATTACCATTAAAGTAATTATAGAAAAGACAGAGAAGCTAAGTTACTGCGGTGAGAAAGGGATTGAAACTGAGATACCAGGTTAGGATCAAAAACATTGCAGATTCTTTTCAAATTTCTTAGCTATAGGCTTTTTAATTGATAAAATATATTCTTTCCACTTCATATCATAACACGTCATCATTAAAAATATAAACATTTATTCATAGCGATTAAAAGACCCGCGCAACTGGATTAAAATATACTAGTGTATCCGTGCCGTCAAAATAGCTGTAAAATATTTCTATCTGTGTGCCGTCTAAAATCACAGCAACATTATACTAATATACCTATTAATGAGTATTTTACATTAAGAAAAAAATACTCTCAACCCTGAGCATAACACAATATATATATATATATATATAGATAGATAGATAGATAGATAGATAGATAGATAGATAGATAGATAGATGTTAGTTTGTAACTCTAGGTTTCATGCTCTTGCGATCGTCAGACAAACTGATTAATTTTTTTTTTTAAAGTTGGCTATATGTTGGGTTGCGTATATTCGTGTATTTTTGTGGAAGTGGGGGGAAAATCTGTCGTCATGACAGACGCAGACATATATATATATATATATATATATATATATATATATATATACATTTTTGCACCCATTGACGTGCGCCAATACACACACACACGCGCGTCTACACATCTTCAATCATCAAACAAATACCCCTATCAATCAGCCGCAGACTATCTGAAAATTCATCTAACATACAGAGTTTCAATAACAAAAGAACACCATACGACGAAGCACTAAAAGAATGTGAATACAAACAACAAATACAATATACATCTCCGCAACGAAAAAGTAAAAACAGAAAAGGAAATATTATCTGGTTTAATCCACCATACAACAAAGCTGTCAAAACAAACATAGGTAAGACATATCTGAACTTAATAGAAAAACACTTCCCGGTGACAAACCGATTAGCAAATATATTCAACAAAAACAACGTCAAAATCAGTTACAGCTGCACAAAAAATATTACACAAATAATAAAAAGCCACAACAAAAATTAACAACCACAATCTTTCATTCTCCAACAGAAAATATTTGATCAGCACTACAATATACACATACGTATGGCGTCTAAAAGATAGAAATATTTCACCAACAATAAGCTGGAAAATACTGAAAAAAGCACCTGCCTACAACAACATTACAAAAAAATGCCTACTTTGCCTACATGAAAAAGTAGCAATTATATCTCATACCCCACAAAAAAACTTACTAAACACAAGATCAGAACTAATTTCCAAATGCAGACATGAAAATAAATACCTATTATCACAATTTATACCGAATGGAAAAAAAAGTAACCGCTTTTAGCATAATCCTATCAACTATTCTCTAGTTTAAACTACCACAATAATAATTGCATTTATTGTTATTATCATCACACCACCATTACTAATCGTTACTACCGCTTTACAATAACTATTTGCTACCACAATGGTTATTATCTTGCTATCACATTATTAGTCTGCAACCATCATGAACGTAAATTACTCATCTCTGCCGTAGTAAAATTAATACCACCACACATAAATACTAACAAGCATTACAAATTAGATTTTCTACCATTTAAATATACGCAACCACAAAAAAAGCTAATAACCGACTTTAAATTAAAAATAACAATACAGCCTTAAATAAAATAATAGCAATTTTTACCTATCATAGTTTCATATAGGCCCACCATACATACATGTGTACGCACGAGAAATCGATAACTGTCCGCGCGTTGACATCGCTACACTATTCGAATACATCAACCGAATGCGTATGTATGTGCGCAACGGCGCACATATACACATATATGTCGAGCTCCGCACGATTCGCATATATATGTTTATACAAGCCCCAGTGGGCGAACGCGCGTGTGTGTGTGTCTTTGCGCACGTCAATGGGTGTACAAATATATATATATATATATATATGTTAGCGTCTGTTATGACAGATTTTCCCCCACTTCTACAAGAATACACGAATGTATGCAGCTCTACATATTGCCATTTTTTAAAAATTAATCAGTTTGTGTGACAATCACAAGAGAGTGAAACCCAACGTCAAACTCACACCTATCTATATGAATATGTCAGCTCTATCACTGATATTGAACGCTTTCAAATAAGTACCACGCATATATAATATATAAATAATATAATATATATAACAAATTGCATATATATATATATATATATATTGATGTTTATAATTATATACATACACTTTTCACACACACACACACACACACACACACACACACACACACACACACACACACACACACACACACACACACATATATATATATATATATATATATAATAGTGGGAGTTTCAACGAAATAAGCTGGTATAAAAGATAAAGTGCACGAAGGTGTGGACGTTTTGTTGAAAGTGTAGAGTTATTATTGTTAGTGTTGTTGATATTAATTGCTTTTTGTATTATTTATTAAGTGGCCATAATGGCATTTGTGTCGCTACACGTGTTTCGAGTTTAAAGTGGATTCTCTTCAGGCGAATAAACTTGTGACTTCACGAGAACCATTTGTTTTTTCTGGTGGCCATACTATCGTGTATAAACAAAACGTTAATGGCTTCTCGCACTTTTTCTTCTACATATGTGACCCCAAAATTCAAAATTTTTTTAAGTGTATTAAACAGCAAACATAACCAAGTGGCAGCACTGTATCGGAACTTTTTGTTTTAAATGAACAGGGGATCTCGGTCACTGTCAATGCAAATTGTTACGTGGAGAAACCTGAGTTGAACAAGAGGACGTCATCTACAGGACAATTTTTAAAAAATGAAAATTAGATCATTGCTTCTTAAATGGCATGTTTTAAGGTTTCAGTTACTTTGAATAAATATTTTTCTTCCATCACTCTTGGTTTTATTAAAAATCCCGTTTTTTTTTGGGGGGGGGGGTCAACATATATATATTGACAGGAAAACATAACACATAATGGGACGGTTATAAATCCCGAATCTATTTCAGTAATGTAAAGAAAGACTTTTATAATTGCTTCTGTTAGACAGGTCAGAACAATGCATAAAAGATTTTTCTTGACATTGCAGAATTAAATTCTGGATTTATAACGGTTTAATTATGTATTGAATTTCCTTCTCAATATATTTGCTTTGGATAATATACATTGAGCTTTCTATTTATATTTAATTGATAATTTATATTAATTAGACAACACACACACACACACACACACACCCACACACACACACACACACACATATATATATATATATATATATATAACATTATTTATAAATGGAACTTTGTCTCTGTGTGTGTACGTGTGTGTGTCTGTGTGTGTGACCGTTACCTATAGACTCTGAAACGGCTGAACCGAATTTCTTGAAAATGTACTATAAGCCTCTGCGAGTGCTCTGAGCTAGGTTTTGTGTCGAGTTACCCCCGATAAATATCGAAAAACCTTCGACTTTATATATATATATATATATATACCTTCGACTATTAAATATATATGTATATATATATATATACCTTCGGCTATTATATATTTATATATATATATATATATATATATATAAACCATCCCCCGACAGCCCTGTCTCGCAGCTCTTCAGTGCGACTAGATTAAACGTGTGCTTCAAGCCGTGACTGATTTATCAGCAGTCGGTGATTCACCCATCACACTACTACTGCCGTACATCAGAGAAAGGCAGATTACATAGTGTGTAATGCTTTTACGAATTGTAAATACGCCAGCAGTTGAGAGTGTTCAATCTTGTAGCAGCACCGAATGAGCGTCCAAATATATATACACACACAAATATATACACAACGGTCTTTATCAGAATACAGAAGATGTATATATATATATATATATATATATATAGTCATCCGCAGACAGACCTGTTTTGCTGTCTGACAGCTCATCAGTAATCTTAGACTCCGATTGCTTTCACCAAGGATTGAAACCCGACCGAATTGGCGTCAGTCGGCGATTCTACCTCTGGCTATGGACGTTCGGTAGAAGAAGGCAGACTTTTTAGCAGATACATTATCATTATACACGCCCCACTAATATATATACACACAAAGTATATATATATACACACAAAGATTTGTACCCACAGAAACAACAAATTGCTTTAAACAATATTGACGTCATTTTACTAACCTGAGGAACCTTTCGGCCAACACCTTTAAAGGTATTCGTTGGCATTAGTAAGGCAGGACAAGGAAAAACAAATAAGTTTAACTTACAAAAACGGGGAAAAAAAGGAGCTCGTCTAAAAGTAAATTTTAATCAATAATTAAAATGTAATGGGGGGGTGTAAATACACAGCTCCATAAGTGTGATAAAATAGAAAAATGTAACACTCACATACCCTCCAGTAATTGTAAGGAGTGAATAAATCGCTCTTTCTGTCTACACAGGCTCGGCTGATAAATTTTAAGACAAACAGCTTCCAAAATACGTAAATGATAAGCTGAACGAGCACTGTGCAGGACAGAAAAAAATGTGTCCTGAGAAGCACATTCCTGATTGTCAAGCAAATGTTGACCTATAGCTGACTCCATATATATATATTTTTACTGCTCCGCGAGACATGTATTGTTTAAAATAATAATAATAATATAAAACACGCGGTAAAAGTTCTCATAATTAACTAGTAGTAAACTACCTCACTAATGTCTTTAATAAATTGAGCCGACGCCTCGTGATTCTCTCTCCCCGACTCCATGAGCGTGACAGGAGGGATATATATATATATATATATATATATATTAATGGAGAGGATATATCCGAGAATGCAATATGTCCGTGACAAAAAATTATATTCTACCACAAAACATTATGTATAGAAGTTAACGACAATAACAACATTTCCTTGCACCCTAGTTTTAAAAGATTTCTGTTATTGAACTCTAGCAGATCGACATATCATAGCTTGAATTACAGAAATTCTACTTTTCAATTTATTTGGTAGCCGGTATCATTCAATATCAGTCTCCAATATCAGAAACTGGTGTCATTCAACATCAGTCCCCAGTTCCAAATCGCGTTACGTTTGAATAATTTCTTTTTCAAAGCGAGTTTCATAACAGCACGGATATCCATTAGGTCTACATTCATCAAATCACCTATCAGTAATGCTTGCCTTTATTCCTGACCACTGACAATCCCTTTCTTCCTCATTTGCAATCTAATCCTATAGTAAAATCATTAGGAATGCATTGACATTATATCTATATTAGCCGTATTTTATCAAGTTTACTGACCCCATGGAAGGTAGTAAAGGGACTAAGACACATGGGATAATTGGGTGTGAAATTAGAAAACCGAAACATTACCATGACTGAGAAGAGAAGAAAGGCAATTAAAAAGACAGTATATAACAACTGACATTGCATTTAACTCACTTTAATTCTGTTTCTTAGGAAATATATATATATATATATATATATATATATATATATATATATATATATAGTAACGTCTTAGACCGCTCGACCATAGATAGCCTCCTGATCAGACGAGGTTTTTATCATGCTTATATAACACAATTTTCGATTCATCGTAAACAAACATATCTGCTCTGAAATGTATCGTAATATCAGCAAATGTAAACATGTTACGGAAATTAACGAATTTTAACGAGACTTGGTTATAAGCAACCGACAATTTGTAATGATTTATTAATGAGCATCGGTAAAAATAATGTTAAAAATACTTCATTACAAATTGTTGGTTGCTTATAACAAAGTTTCGTTAAAATTCGTTAATTTCCGTAACATGTTTACATTTGTTGACATTACGATACATTTCAGAGCAGATATGTTTGTTTACGATGAATCAAAAATTGTATTATATATATATATATATATATATATATATATATATATATATATATAAATCCGCTCAGTTAAAGGGAAAAATTATTTGCATTAAAGTATGAACGATCCATCTACGCCACGATATCGAGCACAAATGTTATCAGTAAATCTACTGAAAGAAACAACTAGGCGCTAAATATTATCACAACTCAACATTATATATATATATAGCTAATGTTGAGTTGTGCTAATATTTAGTGCCAAACTGTTTTTATAGTTCGGTGTATTTAGAGTGAAAATGTTTATTGAGGCAAATATTATTCTCCAACGAAAACGAAATTCCATCAAAATTGTCCAAGGTTTCTTTTGGAACAATAGCAGTATAAAAAGCTTTTGATATTATTAAACTATCATTAGAGTAGGTAGATACAATTGGGGAGTTTCGTAGAGCCAGTGTGTAGTGTGACGTACCCAGTGTTGGGACATTGACGAGGTTCTTTTATATAATTAAAGGATGCGGACATCATTGTTATCATCTTTCTTATTAATTGATATTTATGTTTTTGTGTGCATGTTGCTTCAAGTCTGTTTTTTACAAGTCCTTGCTGGCAATTTTTGGTACTATTTGTGAGTAGCAGCCTAATTTTTTTTTTTTTTTTGTTTAATCATCTCACCCCAAGCAAGGCATTCCACTGCCACTATTGCGCATGGAGCTACATAGGGGAAGGTAAAGAGAAGGAGTGGATAGACATAGGGAATGTCAGGAGAAAGGTGACAGATGAGTAAGGATAGCGAGGGTGAGGGTCGGGCAGATGGGAAGAGTGCTTGATAGAATGGGAGCAGGTTAGTGTGTTAGGAGGTGTGTATTGACCTTACATTTAAACTCCTGGAGATTGTAGCCGTCGGGGAAGCAATCGTTTGGAAGAGAATTCCACAGTCGGGAAGTGCGAGGAAAGAAACTGTTGGAGTAGAAGTTACGGCTGCATTTTATCGGTTTCACTGTAAAAGGGTGGAATCTAGTTGCTAATCTAGTATCTCGTGCAAATTCGTATTTAGGGGGCACCAGTGATCTAAGTTCATCGGAGCAGAAGCCGTGAAAGTATTTATAGAAATATTATCCTTATGCTGCTTATGAGTCCGGTCAATCTGGGCCGATTCACGGAAAGTGATCTTTTTATATTATATATATATATATATATATATATATATATATATATATAATATAAAAAGATATATATATATATATATATATAGATAGATATATATATATATATAAGTGGGTGTCTAGTCTCACTGATGAGCGAAACCAGCTTGTATATTGATGACAAATATCATGCTCTCATTACGATTCAGCATTCTAGAAAAAAAGCACTTCGGCAATATATGCATAACTCCTCCGCAATGAATTGAGTTCTTGCGGTGACTGGCGTGTGTATACGCAGCTTATATATAACACGCTAAAAGTTCCCTCCTCTCATTCAATTTGAAGTGACATTCATGTGGTTTTGCCATCGCTGCGATCGATTTCTGACATGGTGCGTTGACTTGGTAAAAGATCACTTTGTTCTTCTTCATCTATATCCGTTTTTTTTTTTAGCAATTTGTTCCTTCGAACGCACGGATGATTCTATATAATATTTGCTATTGATGGTTCTTCTTTTCTAAAAGTAATCAATAAACAAAATAACTTGCGATACGATGACCAAAATATTACCTGCTGATGTTTACGTTTTATTCGCTTTGGACGGCTTTTACCTGATGCTGTCCACTCAGCTGACTGCGGATTTTACTCCAGTGTAAAGCAGTGAATCCATGTTTCATCCATTGTCACATATTTGCACCAAAACCTTTTCTTGTTGCGTTAAAACATTTGTAAACAACGCTCTCAATCGCCAAAGCGTTGTTGTTTTTGATCGATTGTGAGTAAACCCCGACCCAATTTGAACACAGCTTTCTCATTGACAAATGTTTATTTATGAAACATCACTCAATACGTCCCCGAACTGACATATTGATAGCGTCACTAATAAAAAATCCATGTGATTTTATGAACTACTAACCTTCAAATGACACGTGGCAAAATTTGGGCTTAATCGGATTATTAGTTTACTAAATACAGTTATTTAAATGAAGCTGCTCTTGCAGATTTTCGAAACAATGGAAGCATTTGAATTTCGTGTGTTGATAAAGCATTGCTTTCTGATAGGAAAAATACTGTTCAAGCAAAGCAATGGCTTGATAAACGTTTTTCGGACTCTGCTCCGTCGGAAACAATGGTTAAGGGGCGGTACGATGACTTTAAACGCGATCGTACAGACACTAATGATGCAGAACGCCCAGAGAAGTTGCTAAGAAAAGTAATAGGTAAAATATAATTTTTATCCTCATTCGAATTTTTCTTAGCAACTTCTCTGTTTTAATTTTGCCCACGATTTCTATTCTGACAAAGTCTCGGCTGAAAGGCGCGTAAAATAATATTTTTTTTAAGCGAGATACCTTTAAATCTATTTTAACAATAAAATGAACGTATTTAAATAAATTCTATTTTGGCGTGGTAGGAAAAAAGAACCTTTTCATATATATATATATATATCATTAATTTTTTAAATAATTTTTCATGTGATCGTATAATGTTTTCTTTGCAAAACTTAAATTATATAAGAATTGATCAAATCTTTTTTTACTTTCGAGCGCTTTCGGCTATACTTTTAGCCATTACCAAGAATTAGTTTTGTTTTGCTTGTAAATAAATTTGCGTAAATTTTATGCATAGAGAGTCTTGTATTCGTTCAGTTCCAAACACGGCAAGCACATTGTTACCAACAGAGGTGAAACGCGAACACGCTTCTATTATCGGCAATATTTTATGCCTATAGTGTAAGAATTTTACAAATTGTTAATATAAAACACAATAAGAATAGGAAAGAGGGGAGAGTCTCAGCAGTTCTGCATTGATCACGTGAGCTTCTAAAACTGAAAATTTACAACCTTGAACTCTGTCAGTATTTACATGAGCTTTGAAATACCAGGTTCTGTGTGCTTGAACATGCGCTTGGTGTAATGGATAACAGCTTAGAATTGGAAATCGGAATTTGAAGCATCTCTGGAACTTTAATTTTGTGTGATAGCAGACAGCTGCCTCATCGCATTCTCTTGGATTTGCTCGACGCCTTGAAATCTTGTTCCTTTAAATTAGGATTTGAATTTTGAAAAGAGGACAAAGTAAGAAGGGGACAACATTTAATTTGTTGTGCCCACCCGACTGCATCAGGTTTACGTTGATCTGCGGATGCTGTAATTCATAACGGCTTGGAAAAATCAGAGAGTCAAGTACCACTCCCATCCGGGCTCTTCATGTTCACTTGTGCACATAACCATGGGAAATATATGAATATAACGAGAAGGGACAAAATAATGCTATTAAATATTCATTCAACAAAATATGAAACATTTTGTTGCACGACATTTATTCATATTTCATTCAAGTTAAAGATTCCCTCTCCCCAGAATTTTAATGGTTTCACGTCAAAGAACTCATTAAGGTATTTTCTTCTGTCATCAAAAGAATTTAAATTTTTACAATTGGGATTAATTCGCAAGGACCTGAATAAATTAAAATCCGGAAAAGCAAAGTGAAGTGGGGGTGGGGTGTAGTCACACATCCCAGCCAAACTGCAACAATTTTTACACTATTTACTTTGTTGGAACTATTGTTCTAAAATCTGTTGCCATTTGTACGACGTTTCTGCCGTTGTACGTACCGGCCTTCTTCAGATGCTAGGAATTTCGAACCGAACCTTTTACTACAACGGCTGAAACGTCGTACAAATGGCCACAAAGATGAGGACAATAGTCCGAATCATGTAAATAGTGTAAATACTACCTAACCTCCAAAATATTGACAAATGCAACAATTTTGTTTGGTTGCCAAAGAAATCGAAAATAACACATTTCCTGTTCGTTATTTCTGGTTGTTTTTCTTGAAATGGTACGTTTGGTTTGTCTAGTTGAGAGCAGTCGTTTTCAGAATAAATTAAATGATTACTTGACAGAAGCCCATAGTAAAAGATTACTTTCCGGTTCCAGCAGATGTACAGCATGATATTCTTAGAATGAAGTACTGCATTTACGGTAGCTAAACTCGTAGTCATGTCGCTTAACCAAGATCGTTTTTGCTGAACATTGTTGTAAACGGCCTATTTCTCATCACCAGTCACAATTTGCTTAAAAATGGGATATTTTCATTGTGTTTAGTCAGCAAATGACAAGTAGAAATGTGATTCAAAAGATTCTTTTCAATCAGATCATGTGGTACCAAAGCATCGTAACGATTTGAGTTCCCAAGATTCACTAAGTGCTCATGGATGGTGAACTTTGATAAATTTAGTGTTTCTACCAATTCTTGCGTTGTGTAATGTGGGGTTCTTAATCAATAAGGCTACAGTCAGTCATTTAAGTGCCATACGTGAAACACGCTTGGGCGATCATGTCTCGAAAGATACATGACTGAGTGGGCAGAAGATTATCCTGCAGTAGGTTGCAATTGGTTTCTGCGGTAGACTGGTTGTCAGCCAAGGCTATAGAACCCAATCTGTCCTGTTATTTAACCCATAACTGGAAGGAATAGACGGATTAATACCTTTCACAAGGGTATTTGCGCGTAAGTGAATGCAATGAATTCAACTGGAATTCGAACTCCGAAAACTCTAAATTGGTGCTATCTCTCTTCCCACAACGTCTCTTTTGGCTCCCGGCTTTCCTGTCAATTATGATCATCAAACATTTAATTGCAATGTCAGTTGTCATCATCTAACTCTTTAAACGCAATATTTTTTAATATTCTCCGTTTCCTTCACTCACAGTAACACTTTGCATTCTTCTTTTTTTGTAATTATTCCACTCCAAACATGGCAGCACTGCTACTTGTGCGCAGGGCGTTACATAAGAGGAGTGCGAAAGAAAACGAGAACAAGATACAGGGGGTGTCGGAGAAAAGATAAGAAAATGAAGGAAATCAAGGAGATAAAAGATGTCGTTTGACCTTGTACTTTAACTCTTGGAGAGTGTAGCTATCAGGGAAGTACGTATACAGAAAGGAGTTCCACAGGCAGGAAGTACGAGAAAAGAAACTGATAAAGTATAATGGGTGGTTACATTTGACTGCTTTGACTGTAGAGTGAGACTTACTGGCCATTCTAGTCAAGCGGTCAATCAGTTAAGTGCTATACGTGGTATACGCTTTGGGCGATCATGTCTCTTTCGAGACATGACTGACTAAGCAGAAGATTATCCCGCAATAGGTTGCCATTGCTTTATGCGGTAGATTGGTTGCCGACCAAGGCTATAGAACCCAGTCTGTCCTATTATTTAACCCATAACTAGAGGGAAGAAACAGATTAATACATTTCCCACGGACATTTGTGCGTAAATGAATGCAAGAAATTCAACTGGAATTCGAACTCCGATTTCTTGTTCCGAGCCCATATCCACTGGACCACCACGCACATACAGTAACCAACTCTACAATTCCGTCAATGAAAGCACTTTCACTGTAAATAGCACACATATTTGTTGTTGGTCACCACTCATTTTTGCCTTTAAAACAATAAAAAGCATCAAGTGTATATCAGGCGTAGACGAGTGATTAGAACAATTTCTGACCATGAAACCCTGGTTCGAATTTTGCCTGGTTCTAATCTTGTGGTAAAACGAATATAAAAACAAAATCTAAATGTGTAATGATCACACAGATAGCATTGAATCAGTTATACAAGGTCTGATTCGTCCTTGGTTTGACAACAAACTACATCGAGCAGCAAGGTCTCTGTCAGCGGAGGATTTGTATTCTTTATACTCGGTTTTCTTATCTTCAACAGAATCATTTTGTTCTTCCTCCTAAATTTGGAATGTAGTATTTTTTAAATATCTTTACTACTACGGTTTCACGAATGCTCCGCTTAGCATCCTGTGTGCAGGTACATTTACCGAATATTTCCGGCTCCCCTTTTGGAATAAATGTTTTGAGCCCCTCTGCCAAGCACTAATTACATGCCACTACAAAAGATAGCCACGAGCATTTGTAAGCGTATAATTTTATAAACTACTTATAATTGCCTTTCTCCAAGTGAGAAATTATTCTCGATACGAGCCTGATTGCATTTTCACGAAGATATGGAGAACAGTATTTTTTTTCTATCGATAAGTATCCAGCGATTTTCGACCAAAATTATGGACACTTTTCAGCTGTTCAATGTAAAAAAATGTACATTTAGTGTTTTATTGTGTTTTTAATTGTGTTTTATTGTGTTTTTAATTGTTTTTAATTGTGTTTTATTGTGTTTTTAATTGTTTTTAATTGTGTTTTATTGTGTTTTTAATTGTTTTTAATTGTGTTTTATTGTGTTTTAAGAAACCTAAATAAATAATCATCTGACAATCTCTCCACACGCACAACCGCTTTTTACTTATAGTTCAGATCTTGGTGTTGAGGTTTTATTCTTATTAATGAGATTTTTATTGAACACTGTCATATGTAGAATATTGCTACTTTGGTCAGATACTTCTGCTAGATATCTAAAGATTCTTTGATCTAAATCCAAAGAAACATCGGCAATATTATTGATCTTGATCTGGAATTTAATCTTCATTCCTTTTCTAACCGTTGTGATATAGCTTCCTGTGTCTTTTCTATAAATAATTTCATGGTAATTAATCTGATGAACTTTCCACTACAGTAATTAGACTTTATGAATTTAGGTGCAGTACTAGATTGGGATATGCGTTGTGGTGCAGTCGATATCGGCTCGGACTCAGAAATCGGAGAGCCGAATTCGAATTCCAGTTGAATTCGTTGCATTCACTTACGTGCAAATACCCTTAATAAAGGTATTTATCCATCTCTTCTCCCTCCAGCTGTGGGTTAAATGTCAGAATAGGTTAGGTTTTTTATCTTTGGTTAGTAAGCAGTCTACCGCAGAAACACATGGCAGCCTATTGCGGAAAAACCTTCTGCCTAGTCAGTCATGAATCGAAAGAAACATGATCACTAAAGCGTGTATCACATATAGCACTTAACTTAATGACGTGTAAATATTCTTGGGAAAGGTATAATCCATTTATACTCCCTCCAACTATTGGTTGAATAGCAAGACAGATTTCGTTCTATAGCCTTGATGGCAAGCAGTCTACCGCAGAAAGAAATGTCAACCTAGTACTGGAAAATCTTCTGCCTAGTCAGTTAGCGATTGAAAGGGACATGATCGCCCAAGCATGTATCACGTATAGCAGGCTGATTAGTTTGGTGGCAAGGTGTTATCATTTTGCGTTTAAAATGGTTAGATGTAACCGTAAATTCTAAATTGGTACTATCTCTCTTCCCACAACGTCTCTTTTGGCTCCCGGCTTTCCTGTCAATTATGATCATCAAACATTTAATTGCAATGTCAGTTGTCATCATCTAACTCTTTAAACGCAATATTTTTTAATATTCTCCGTTTCCTTCACTCACAGTAACACTTTGCATTATTCTTTTTTTATAATTATTCCACCCCAAACATGGCAGCACTGCTACTTGTGCGCAGGGGGTTACATAAGAGGAGTGCGAAAGAAAACGAGAACAAGATACAGGGGGTGTCGGAGAAAAGATAAGAAAATGAAGGAAATCAAGGAGATAAAAGATGTCGTTTGACCTTGTACTTTAACTCTTGGAGAGTGTAGCTATCAGGGAAGTACGTATACAGAAAGGAGTTCCACAGGCAGGAAGTACGAGAAAAGAAACTGATAAAGTATAATGGGTGGTTACATTTGACTGTTTTGACTGTAAAAGAGTGAGACTTACTGGCCAATCTAGTCAAGCAGTTAAGTGCTATACGTGGTATACGCTTTGGGCGATCATGTCTCTTTCGAGACATGACTGACTAAACAGAAGATTATCCCGTAATAGGTTGCCATTGCTTTATGCGGTAGATTGGTTGCCGACCAAGGCTATAGAATCCAGTCCGTCCTATTATTTAACCCATAACTAGAGGGAAAAACAGATTAATACATTTCCCACGGACATTTGTGCGTAAGTGAATGCAAGAAATTCACCTGGAATTCGAACTCGGCTCCCCGATTTTTCGTTCCAAGTTGATATCCACTGCACCGCAGCGCACAGCCAATCTAGTAGCTGCATCTTGCAGATAAGCTCTTTAGAGTAGAAACCGTGAAAATATTTGTAGAAAAGACAGAGGGCAGCCACATGCTGTCTTTTAGAAAGGGACTAGAGTTGAGCTGTCAAATCGGAATCGTTTACATTACAGATTCTCCTTTGACTGTTGTCGAGAACTCGGGGTTTAATAGCAGGGTCATCTGAAAGATATGTCAACCGTATTCAGTGCACGAACGAATGATAGATTGGTATATGTGTAAGATGGATTCTCACGAGAAAAACATCCTGACACAACACAATGACCCAACCTTCCAAACAGTGGATTCTAGCGCGTTTTATTAGCTTTCTTCGGGTGAAAAGATAATAAATGAAACTTTATTATATATTTAAGGGTCGTTTAGTTTAGATGATACATTTTCCTGTAAAATTAGTTTCCCCAAAAGGATATTGCTTAAACCTCAACTTAACAAGTGATATTGCCATTAATTGCACCATTTCAGATTAGGCTATCTTTTTATTTTAATTATATTCTAAGAGCATTATGTATCATGGATCGGAAAAAAAATTAATATCCCAAAATATTAGAACTTGTATGCTGTCTCTTTGTAAGCTTTTCCGATCCATGTTGCTTACTTAATTTTTGAAGCGGTTAAATTTAATGCTATGAAGAAACAAAGAATTTTGAAGAAACAAAGACTTTGACAAAACATTGTCTGTTTTAGCCAAAAGCTTACTGGAATAGCTAAATATGTCTTTCAAATGAATCAAAGTATTAAGAAACAAGAATATTCAAGCTGTAAACAATGATAGTGTACGAGTCTATTGGTCTTCCTGTATGGCAATTAATAATACAAATCTTAACCATGAATAAAGGACAGATTAAAATCAACAGAAATATAGTTCTTCCGAAGGCTGCTGAGAATGCCATGTGTTGAGTTACGATGAAGAGCGAAACAAAAAGGTCACTTGCTTATATTTATAAGATGATATATTGTAATTATTGACGCTATTTACATGGTTCAGATTGTTGTCTTCATCTTTATTATCATATTAACGACGTTTCAGCCATTGGACATTATGACTTTTCTTTAGAATCCGCCTATATTTCGGTGATGAGGTATTGTATCTATTTACATTATTCCGACTAGTCCTCATCCTTATTGTTGGCCGTTTTATGCCCCGGCTTTCTACAGGTGATATACGTTCGAATTTCGAGCCAAGTAATTTATTTCATCCACGATGTAGATTGTTCTAGTTCCACGTACCATGCCTTTCCTGGATAACTGAGTTTCAATTATTTCTTTTTTTTTTTTTTGTAACTCAACTCTTCAGGGACACATGGCCTAAGTAGATAAAAGCGTTGGTTGGAGTAATCTAGTGTGAGTTCAATACCTGGTCACAGCCAAGGTAAAAAAAAAAATTGAGTTACTAAAAAGATAACTGAAATTGAGACATCCGGAAAAGTCTTGACACGTAGAACTAGAACAATCTACCTCGGTGGACAAAATTCTAACGTATATCACCTGACTATATATAACGGCCGAAACGTAGTGACTATTACAATAAAGATGAGGACAACTGTCCGAAAATTTTAAACAGTGTAAACAAAAAGACAACTTATATTTAGAATCAGAACAGACAGTAGACGTTTTACGGGATCAT
This sequence comes from Ascarosepion bandense, assembly GCA_037127315.1. NCBI lineage: Eukaryota > Metazoa > Mollusca > Cephalopoda > Sepiida > Sepiidae > Ascarosepion > Ascarosepion bandense. The sequence goes on from JBBBDQ010002406.1 coordinate 507,344, forward strand.
AATTAGGAAAGGGGGTTTTGAAAATAAGACACTCACAAGTCATATTGAAAGCAACCAAGACAGTGGAAAGTAGTGTATAGCTTAACCAGCATGCTTAGTAGAATGTTTAGTAGAACAGGGATTATGAATGATAACATGAAAAAAACACATTGCTAAAGACTACAAAGAAGAGGAAGTTGTGAATGGTCATGATCATCAACGTGCTAAAAGAATACGACACATCGAAGACGAAGGTAAAAATGAGAAGGTATAAATATAAAGAGTTTAGTGCAACAGTATTAACGCTCGCATAATATACAGGGTGACCCAAAATACGAAAACTTTTTAAAAATCTAATAAAACTCAGAGTGATAGAAGAAAAATATTTATTCAAAGTAAAACCTTAAAACATGCTATTTAAGAAACAATGATAGAATTTTCATTTTTTTAAAAATTCCGTCCTGTAGATGGCGTCCTCCTGTACGAATACATTCTTGAAATCTGCTGTTGAGACTCCTCATTGACCGCTGCAACATCTCAGCTGGGTACCGTGAATTTCATCCTGAATTATCTGTTTTAATTCATCCAGAGTTTTTAGTCGAGACGTGTACACTTTACTCTTAAGATAGCCCCACAAGAAAAAATCACAAATAGAAAAATCTGGTGATCTAGGGGACCATGGAATATTACCGAATCTTAAGATCACACGGTTACCGAAACAATTCTCGCACAGCCTCAAATAAATGCCTCGCACTGTCTGATATCGCTCCATTCTGTTGAAATCAGGTTTCTTAAACGTGTGAAAAATTGTTTAATCAGGTGTATTGAAGCATTGTAACACCTCCACGTAACGATTCTCAGTGACACTGACAGTGACTGAGATCCCTGTTCATTTTCAACAAAATAAGGTCCGATGATCCAATGTAATGAAACAGCACACCATACTGTCACCTTACTAGCGTGTAAAAGGTGCCTATGAATTTCATGAGCATTTATGTCTGCCCAGTAACGGTAGTTCTGCTTATTCACGTAACCTGCGAGATGAAAATGGACCTCATCTAACATCCATAACTTGCTTAGAAATTCATCTTAATTCATGGTTACTGAAATGGCAGAGAGTTTACTTTGTGATGCCACTGTTTCGTAGTGCTGCCATTTGCTCATGTCTGCCAATACACACTTAAAAAATTCCCGTTTTTTTCTTTTTGGTCACCCTATATAACCATCGAACCGTTGCGATTTAAAAAGAAAAGTAGAATAATCATATTTTCTATGAACCCTGTCGTTTCAGGACGTTCAAGATCATGGTCTTTCCAATTTCCTATGCTTTGTAACACTTACTCTCTCTTACACTTTTGTATGAGATCAATTAAGACATGCTTACACATGCTGTGACTAGTCCTGACATGTTAAGACAACCTTTGTAACCAATTATTGCGTAAATTCAGGCTGGGTAATCTTTGACGAGTGGTCCGAGCGTCTGCCTTCGGATTCCCCTCATTTAAAACCGACCTTGTTTAACTATTTGATCTAGTGGTGGAGTAAGGTAAATAAACTTATTAAATTGCGACTTTTTGTTATCTCGCCTAAATTCTGTTCTCTCATCCATTTACACAAGCTTCATAGGTAGATTATACGTTGATTACTTCTGCCGTGAATATAAAAATTTCCAAGCCTTTTTCTCTCATTATGTAGCCGTGAAATTTTAACTGTCTCGTGCTGATGTTATTTATAAGTATACGTTTTGCTTCAAAAGTCACTTTTAAGTATAATAAAGCTGAAAAATTAAATAAATATGCTCTAGTTACTTTACGAGTGACACTATGTGAATATCTGTTGATTAATTACTTTATTTATGCATCATACGCAACGGTTTCCGGTTGTGAAATTTTCAAAGACTTCTAACGGCGTAAAGGGGACAGTTTTTCCCAAAATATGTCCCTCGCCCGGGAAGGAACGACATGAGCAGTAGGTGTCTCTGAACCGTTACCCTGCGACGGTGCGCAACAAAGAAAGGATCACCTTGGGGACATGGAACATTCAGGACGTTAAACAGCTGCGGACAACTAGAGAATGTCAAACAGACTAAAAATCAATATTCTGGGAATATGCGAAACCAGATGACCAAATAATGGTGACTTCAACAGCGACACCCATAGGATAATATACGCTGGTGGCAAAAATAATGAAAAAGGAGTCGGCATAATACTGGACAAGGAAATGAAGAAATATGTTTTGGGATACTGCCAGTTCTTCGAAAGAGTTCTCCTGGTCAAACTGAAAGGAAGACCGTTCAACATAGCAACTGTAGTCATATATGCACCAACAACAGAAAGCACCGAGGAAGAAATAGAATCTTTTTACTCCACTCTGAAGAAGGCCAAGGCTCAATTTAAAAGCCAAGAAATCAGGATCATCATGGGAGATTTTAATGCCAAAGTAGACAAGGAGAGGGAAGATATGACAACTGGAAACTTTGGTTTAGGAATCCGCAAGGAACGAAGAGAAAAATGGGTTCAATGGTGCATGAAAAATGACCAGGTAATAACACCTGGTTTCAAGAACACCCACAGCGTCTATGGACATGGAGAAGCCCAGGAGGTGACACAAAAAAGCAGATAGATTACATAACCATTAACAGCAGATTCAGAGATGCAGTGGTTCAAAGCAAAGCCTATCCAGGTGCTGACTGTGGAAGCGACCACGTCCCAGTTATCTGCAAATTAAAAGTGAAACTCCGGAGATTAAAGAAGCTTGATGTAGCACAAAAACTGATATACAACGCACTTGTGGATGACCTCAAACTACAGAAAGAATACACAAACAGCGTGAAAACCACATACGAAGAACAAACTAGAAAAGAACGCTCAAAATGGGAGTCGCTAAAGGAAGCAATACTGACATCAGCAAACAACATTGCCCTAAAAGAAAATAGGCGCAGAAAGAAAAACGAGTGGATGACGGAAGAGCTTCTGGAACTGATGCAAAGGAGGCAGAAAATTATATCAAGGCATGGAATGGAATACAGGGAACTACACAAGGAAATAAGAAGAAAATGCAGACAGGCTAAAGAGGAATGGCTCAATGACACATGTGCAGAAGTAGAGAGATTGAGCAGGAATAATAAAGCAGACATGCATAAGGAAATAAAAGAACTGACAGGACAAAAAACCTGCTCATCAACAGGATGTCTAAACTCTAAGGATAGAATAATCATTTTGGAGAAAGAGGAAATACTCCAACGATGGGAAGAATATATAAAAGATCTTTTCCACGACAAGAGAGAACAACCAATAATACGAAAGGATGAGGACGGAACGGAAATATTAAAGTCTGAAGTGGAATCTGCAGTAGCCAAACTGAATAGTAACAAAGCAGCGAGACAAGATGGCATAGTCATAGAGCTGCTGATAGCCCTGGAAGAATTTGGTATAGAAAAATTACTGAAATAATAAATGTAATTTATAATAGTGGGGTTATACCAGATGATCTCAGCAAGCCTATCTTCATAGCACTACCTAAGAAGCCAGGAGCAAACGAGTGCGAAATCCACAGAACCGTCAGTTTAATGAGCCATATAACAAAGCTGATCGTACGAATCCTGATGAACAGAGCGAGAAGCAGAATCAGGCCAAAAACAGTGTGGTTTCGTTAAAGACACAGGGATAAAGAATGCCATATTTATGATTAGGATGCTCTCCGAAAGGGCAATACAAATGAAAAAGGACTTATACCTGTGCTTCATTGATGATGCGAAAGCGTTTGACAAAATACGCCACAAAGAACTGATGGAGATACTCGGCAGCCTGGACATATTTGGGAAAGACTTGAGAGTAATAAAGAATCTTTACTGGCAGCAAAACTCTTGCATACGGACAGGTAATGAATTGAGTAGATATATAAAGATAGAAAGGGGCGTAAGACAGAGATGTCTTTTCACCGGATCTGTACAATTTGTACAGCGAGAATAGTTTGAGGACTCTAAATTTTTGCATGGATTCGTAATCGGAGGCCACAATTTAAACATCCTAAGGTACGCAGATGATACAGTGCTGATAGCAAACACAGAAAGGAAACTACATGACCTCCTACAGAAGGTAGCAGAAGAAAGTAACAAGAAAGGAGTAGAAATAAACTGCACGAAAACCGAATGCATGGTCATCACTAAAAAGGGCAGCCCAAAATGCCAAATACAGATCGGGGATACCAGAATCAAGCAGGTAGAAAAATTTAAATATACCTGGGAAGCGTTATAACAGAAGACGGAAAGTGTGACACAGAGATCCGAAGGCGAATTGGCATGGCGAAGAAAGCATTCCAGAAGTTGAGTAAAGTATTAAGAAACATGACAATTTCGCTAGAAACTAGGAAGAGAGTACTGGATTACCACATGCTCTTCGTCTTTCAGTATGGCAGTGAATGCTGGACAATACCATCAAAGATGAAGGAAGAACTTGAAGCAACTGAAATGTAGTTCTACAGAAGGATGGATCGAGCATGTGAGCAATGATAAGGTCTTGAAAATGATGGAAACAAAAAGGAAATTAATACTGTGCATCAGGAAGAGACAGCTGAAGTTCGTGGGACACACAATGAGCAAGGAGGGCTTGGAGAATCTGATACTAACAGGCCAGATAGAGGGGAAAAGAGACGGGGGAAGCAACGGGTAACATATTTGAAGGACCTAATCAGGTGGATGACGGAACGAGGATTGCATGGTGTAACAGGAGAAGGCGTGCTCAGAGCCACCAGGGATAGGGAAAAGTGGAAGGCCATGATCGCCTACGTCCTGAAGGAACAAAGCACATAGAAGGAGAAAACGAATAACTAATATCCAGTAACTTTTCAAAATTTGTATTAAGAAAATCTCTAATGCATAATACGTACCTACTTTTAAGAATCTGTATAAACACATTTAATGCATAATACGCACTGACTTGTAATAATTTATACAAATAAAAAATATCCAATGCATAATACGCACCTTCTTTTAAGAATTAATAGAAAGGAACTTTTTTTAATCCGCAATCGGTACCAACTTTTAAAAATGTGTATAAAGAATGACATCTGATGTATAATACCCACCTATTTTTAAGAAATGTTGTAAAGTAATACTTCTAATGTATAATATGCACCAAATTTTAAGAATTTGTATAAAGAAGAACTTCTAATATATAATACACACAGGACTTTCAAAAATTTGTAGAAAGATACATTTCTAACATGCAATTGGTACCAGCTTTTATAAATTTATATAATTAAAAACTATCTAGTGCACAATAACTAACTACTTCTTAAAATATTCGTTTTAAACTACATTTAATGTATAATACATTTAGGAATGTTTTATAAAGAAAAATTATAACTATAAAAAATTATGAGCACTGACTTTTAAGAATTTGAGGACCCTAGATGACACACCAGGATTTGTTATTGGAGGCCACAACCTGAACAACATAAGATATGCGGACGATACAGTACTGATTGCGGACACGGAAAGGAAACTGCAAGATCTCATACAGAAAGTAGCAGTGGAGAGTGACAAGAAACGACTACAAATAAACTTTAAGAAAACTGAGTGCATGGTCATCAGCAAAAGATACAACCCAAAATGCCAAATACAGGTAGGGGATAACATAATCAAACAAGTCCAAGAATTTAAGTACCTAGGAAGTGTTCTAACAGGAGATGGAAAGTGCGACACGGAGATCCGAAGGCGAATTGGCATGGCAAAGGACGCGTTCCAGAAGATGAGCAAAATACTAACACACAGGAAGATCTCAATAGAAACGAAGAAAAAGAGTTCTAGACTGCTACGTGATGTCAGTTCTTCAATACGGCGGTGAATGCTGGACAATATCACCAAAAATGAGGACAAAACTGGAAGCGGCCGAAATGTGGTTCTACAGAAGGATGCTACGGATATCGTGGACTGAGCATACAAGCAACGACGAAGTGTTAGAAAGAATGGCAACAAAAAGGAAATTGATGCTGAGCATCAGGAAGAGACAACTGAAGTTCCTGGGACATGCAATGAGGAAGGAGAGCCTGGAGAACCTGATACTGACTGGACAGATAGAAGGAAGGAGAGACAGAGGAAGGCAGCGGATAACATATTTGCAGGGTCTGATCAGGTGGATGACGGAACGGGGGTTGCCAGGAGCAACAGGAACAAACATACTAAGAGCCACAAGGGATAGGGAGACGTGGAGATCCATGATCGCCTACTTCCTGAAGGGACAGGGCACAAAGAAGAAGAAGAAGAAGAAGAAGAAGAAGAAGAAAAAGAAGAAGCTGCTAAATTGAATCCAAACTTAACATTTGCTCAACTTTTTAATCAAATCCGTATCGATTGGAAATAAGAGTTTACATAATTTACGAGTCGTAGAAAGTCCTGGATTCAACCTGGTATTAGACATGAACTTCATTCTATGAACTATTTCATTATCTTATCCTTAAGGCAGACCCCCATGCAAGGTTTTCCGGTATCTGCAAATTGTACACTGTTGTGTAGGCGTTTTTCTTTTTGTTAAAAAAAAAGATGAATTGAATTTCTATAGAAGCGATGTTTATACAATATTACCTGTTCGGAATCGAAGGCCATAAGCAAGCAAATCGGGACACAGCAATCCCAGAAGGCAGTAGTGTGTTTTGATGCTGTTTGCCGATTAAAGCCTATCGTCAATAAACCATGAATAAAAATCGATCTATCGATTTCTTGCTGTGTACATGCAGTACTTCCCGCATTGTTTTTGTCATTATAAGTGAATTATAGCGTTATTTATTTAAGTTCTGGGCACTGGCTCTTGTTAAGTGATGGGCGTGCAAGTCAACCAAGACATGGCCACTGTTACTAAATAACATTTCCATAAATAACCTGGCCTCACAGTTTGTATTATCCAATATGCATTAAGTTTTATATTACATATTGGAACAATGATAATATCTGGAAAGACCTGAGAAAATTTCACGGCTTTCCTATTTAAATTTTTTGATGAATCTTAATTCTTCATTTACAGATTGTATAAGCTCATAGCGGGTTCTAAAATTTCTGTAGAAAGTGTCCCAATCAGATAGTTAAATATTTGAACTTAAAAACTGATATGTACCTGAAAAGGTATATATATATATATCATTCGAGGTAATTAAGCGGTTTAGGCAAATGTAACCCAGTAGGACAACCTAGTACGTAGACGTAATGTACGGTACTCGTCGTATGCAGTATCCTGAGATGTAGGCATAGTCAATAGACTTAGACTAATAATCGTAGACCTCAAGTTGAAGAGCTGCAGATATCTAGCGGTAAACCTCTGGACGTAGACCTCGCCTTTGTATTTATGGCTGGCAACAGCCAATCGCATTACTGTGAGGGCGAATTAAAGTGTATGCATATTTATTACATATTCATTACATCAGAAACTTTAAGAAATATTGCAATAACAGTCATAAATCATGATCGTTATTTTTAGAATTAAGGAGTTAATTTAAAATTAACACTGTTATCTTCCGATGTTTTTTTTTATTCATTTTATTCATTCATTTTTCTCAGTGAAACCAAGTAGCGTCTGTCTTTTTTGTTTCTCTACACAATTGAAACTGAATAGACCATTTATTATAAGATAGCGGCAGGAGACGTTAAATAATGTGATCTTGCCTCCTACCTTCCTTACATTCTTTCTTTCTTTCTTTCTTTCTTGTCAAATCTCCGCCTAATACATAACCATGGTAAGGGACAGTTTAGACTTTTAGTATTACTAATATTAGCCTAAACTTTGACTGACAATCATTATTAGATGCAAAATGTGGTGCCTTAAAATGTTATTGATAGCTTTGTGTTGTGGTGCAGCGGATATTGGCTCGGAACGAAAAATCAGGAAGCCAAGTTCGAATTCCAGTTGAAATCGTTGCATTCACTTACGCGTAAAATACACCAGCTATGGGTTAAATAACAGGACAGATTGGGTTCTACAGCCTTGGATGGCAACCAGTTTACCGCAGAAAAGAATGGCAACATACTGCGGGAGGATCGCCTACCCAGACAGTTATGTCTCTTTAGAGACATGATCGCCCAAACGTGTATCATGTATGGCACTTAACTGACTGAATAATGTTACCCAATATAATAATTGGAATAAGGAGGCTTAATTTATGATATTCTAAATTACTAATTCTGAAAATGTTTAGCGTATGCCAAGAAAAAAAACATACACTATACCCTTATGCAAATTAGTTGAAACAACTATTTTAGTTTCTTTTTTTTTATATACGGTCAGTCACTGAAGTGACTGGGTGTAATCGAGATATATGTTTTTCTCAGATTAGGTCATTCTTAGTACTGTGTAGCAATACGACTCTATATACACCCATCTACAAATTAATTGAAACAACTGCTAGTTTCCTTTCTTTCAAAATACGGTCAGTTTTAGACCCACTAGTGTGACAAGGTGGTTGTTATAAACTTAGTGTTGGAAATAACTAGTTCATTAATTTTGTTAACAGTTTGTTGGCGAGTTAGGATTATAAATTTTGCGTTTCTCTTTCTCGGTGTTTGTGCTTCATTTTTGACTTGTAAACTTTGTTATCTCGTTTTCTAGTGTTAAGGTTAAATTGATGTGCGTAGTGAAGAAGTTTAGACGTTTTTTAAATGTATTTCTAGTTATTCTGGGATACATATTCTTAAGGCTCTGAGGTAAAAACCTACGATTAATCCTGATTTTAATTCAGTAGTGGGGGTGACGGGAATAGAAATAGATTAAATCATTTTTATTTACGGGTTCAAAGTAAACTTTAATCATAATTATGTCTTTATTTAATATTAATTGGATGTCAAGGAAAGGTAGACTATTATTCATTTCATCCTCATATATGAATTCGATGGTTGGTTCTACGTTATTAAGTTTCTTTATTTGTTTAGTAGATTTTTATTGTGAGTGTAACTAAAATAAATGGGTATTTTAGGTATGATGTCTTTACTTTTGTTTATAAATACTTGTTGCAAAATAACACCCTTACATTGTCCTTGATTGATTCCATCAGATGATGAAAGGTAACGACCTTTCACAGCTGAAATGGCTGGCTGTAAACGTATGTTCTTTGTTAAAATTTTCTTCGCCCGAACTTCTACAGGCTCTCTTACAGGCTTTTTATATTATAAATTCCGGTATGATTCTTTTTTTTTTAATCATATCACCCCGAGCAAGGCAGTAACGCCACTGATGTGCAGGGGGCTACGTGAGAGTGAAAAGATTGGATAGTGGTAATGATCTTAGTGTTGGTGATAACTAGTTTGTTCACAAATTTTGTTGATAGAGCGTGGGTAGGATTATGAATTTCATGTTGATGGTAGTGCCTTCATTTTGGACTTGTAAACCTTGTCTGCTCGTTTTCTAGAGTCGAGATTGAAGTGATGTGGGTAATGCAGAAGTCTAAACTGTATTTCTAGGTATTCTGGACTACATACTCTTAAGACTCTGAGATAAAAAACCTATGATTAAACTTGATTTTATTTCGCGAGTGTCGTGGGAATAGAAATCGATTAAATCATTTTTATTTATGGGTATACAGCAAACTTAAATTATAATCTGTCCTTATTTAATATTAATTGAATGTCGAGAAAAAGTAGATTTATTCATTTCATTTTCATGAGTGGATTCGATGGTTGGTTCCATATTATTAAGTTTCTTAATTTGTTTAGTTGATTTTTATTATGAGGGTGACTTAAGTGGGTTTTTTAGATAGTACGTTTTTTACTTTTATATAACTACTTGTTACAAAATTTTTATTATGAGGGTGACTTAAGTGGGTTTTTTAGATAGTACGTTTTTACTTTTTTTATATAACTACTTGTTACAAAATTTTTATTATGAGGGTGACTTAAGTGGGTTTTTTAGATAGTACGTTTTTACTTTTATATAACTACTTGTTACAAATTTTATTATGAGGGTGACTTAAGTGGGTTTTTTTAGATAGTACGTTTTACTTTTATATAACTACTTGTTACAAAATTTTTATTATGAGGGTGACTTAAGTGGGTTTTTAGATAGTATGTTTTTACTTTTATATAACTACTTGTTACAAAATTTTTATTATGAGGGTGACTTAAAATTGGGTTTAGATAGTATGTTTTTACTTTTTTATATAACTACTTGTTACAAAATTTTTATTATGAGGGTGACTTAAGTGGGTTTTTTAGATAGTACGTTTTTACTTTTATATAACTACTTGTTACAAAATTTTTATTATGAGGGTGACTTAAGTGGGTTTTTAGATAGTACGTTTTTACTTTTATATAACTACTTGTTACAAAATTTTTATTATGAGGGTGACTTAAGTGGGTTTTTAGATAGTATGTTTTTACTTTTATATAACTACTTGTTACAAAATTTTTATTATGAGGGTGACTTAAGTGGGTTTTTTAGATAGTATGTTTTTACTTTTTTATATAACTACTTGTTACAAAATTTTTATTATGAGGGTGACTTAAGTGGGTTTTTTTTAGATAGTATGTTTTTACTTTTTATATAACTACTTGTTACAAAATTTTTATTATGAGGGTGACTTAAGTGGGTTTTTAGATAGTATGTTTTTACTTTTATATAACTACTTGTTACAAAATTTTATTATGAGGGTGACTTAAGTGGGTTTTTTAGATAGTATGTTTTTACTTTTATATAACTACTTGTTACAAAATTTTTATTATGAGGGTGACTTAAATTGGGTTTAGATAGTATGTTTTACTTTTATATAACTACTTGTTACAAAATTTTTATTATGAGGGTGACTTAAGTGGGTTTTTTTTAGATAGTATGTTTTTACTTTTATATAACTACTTGTTACAAAATTTTTATTATGAGGGTGACTTAAGTGGGTTTTAGATAGTATGTTTTTACTTTTATATAACTACTTGTACAAAATTTTTATTATGAGGGGTGACTTAAGTGGGTTTTTTAGATAGTATGTTTTTACTTTTATATAACTACTTGTTACAAAATTTTTATTATGAGGGTGACTTAAGTGGGTTTTTTAGATAGTATGTTTTTACTTTTATATAACTACTTGTTACAAAATTTTTATTATGAGGGTGACTTAAGTGGGTTTTTAGATAGTACGTTTTACTTTTATATAACTACTTGTTACAAAATTTTTATTATGAGGGTGACTTAAGTGGGTTTTTTAGATAGTATGTTTTTACTTTTATATAACTACTTGTTACAAAATTTTTATTATGAGGGTGACTTAAGTGGGTTTTTTAGATAGTATGTTTTTACTTTTATATAACTACTTGTTACAAAATTTTATTATGAGGGTGACTTAAGTGGGTTTTTTAAGATAGTATGTTTTTACTTTTATATAACTACTTGTTACAAAATTTTTATTGAGGGTGACTTAAGTGGGTTTTTAGATAGTATGTTTTTACTTTTATATAACTACTTGTTACAAAATTTTTATTATGAGGGTGACTTAAGTGGGTTTTTTAGATAGTACGTTTTACTTTTATATAACTACTTGTTACAAAATTTTTATTATGAGGGTGACTTAAGTGGGTTTTTAGATAGTATGTTTTTACTTTTATATAACTACTTGTTACAAAATTTTTTTATTATGAGGGTGACTTAAGTGGGTTTTAGATAGTACGTTTTTACTTTTATATAACTACTTGTTACAAAATTTTATTATGAGGGTGACTTAAGTGGGTTTTTTAGATAGTACGTTTTACTTTATATAACTACTTGTTACAAAATTTTTATTATGAGGGTGACTTAAGTGGGTTTTTTAGATAGTATGTTTTTACTTTTATATAACTACTTGTTACAAAATTTTTATTATGAGGTGACTTAAGTGGGTTTTTTAGATAGTACGTTTTTACTTTTATGTAACTACTTGTTACAAAATTTTTATTATGAGGGTGACTTAAGTGGGTTTTTTAGATAGTACGTTTTTACTTTTATATAACTACTTGTTACAAAATTTTTATTATGAGGGTGACTTAAGTGGGTTTTAGATAGTATGTTTTTACTTTTATATAACTACTTGTTACAAAAATTTTTATTATGAGGGTGACTTAAGTGGGTTTTTTTTTAGATAGTACGTTTTACTTTTATATAACTACTTGTTACAAAATAAAATCCTTACATTTGCCTTGACTGATTCCATCAGATGATGAAAGTCAAACATCATGGAAAAAATAATTTTCTTTTTGTCTTTAATCACACATGCACATACACGCACACACACACACACACACATATATATATATATATATATATATATATATATATATACTTTTATTGTACACCCTTCGGCAAATTAACTAAAAGTACTGGTTTAGTTTCCTTTCTTTCACCATACGGCCAGTTTTAGACCCCCCCCCCACCACTGACAGGGTGTAATCGATTTCCGTTTTTTCTTCAGATTAGGTCATTTGTAGTGTTGCGTCATCCGTGATTGCATCAGATTTTTATCACGCTCAGACACTATTGTCTAGACTGTCGATTAATTGTAATATGACTATTTCTGCGATGGACGTTACTCTAAAGATTGTACGAAAATTGTAACGCAGCACGAACACAATGACAAGCCTTACAAAGAGATTGCGTGCATTGTTGGTGTTAGCCTTTCAACTGTCAATCGTGTCATCAAGGCAAAGAAACAAACTGGATCCATCAGTCGAAAAAGTAAAGGAAAATGCGGTCGGAAGAGAAAAACAACACCAAGAGTTGACGTATACGTGACCAGGAAAAGCGTTAAAAATCCTAGGAAGGCATTATTCATTTTATTTCAGTTAATATGCACAAGGGTGTACATGCCTAAACGAGCTTCCTCTGAATTTGATATAATATTCAGATGACGTCCAGCCGTGATTATATAATCTAATTTCATGAGAAGCAACGTCATAAGAACCCCTCTTCGATATCGCTAAGCAGCTAAATCTGAAGCTTCAAGGACTAATGCTGAAGGACTAAATAGAAAACCTATAGCTATCCTTTGTACGAAAACAGAATGAAGATTTAAAATAATGCACTAAGGTGTTTACCTTAGTAAATTATTTTAAATCTTCTATTCTCCGTTAAGAATAGTCACAGAAAAAAATAATTTCTAGAAACAAAGGGTAATAGCTAGATTATTGTTTTAAATCTGTATTACTCCGCGCAAGGCAATAAAGTTACTAAGACACAAGAATTTACAGAGTGTAGAAGATTCGTAATTGATACAGTCATAATGAGCAGGAAAAGTAACCAGGAGGACATTAGATAGCAATTGAGATCGCATTTAAATTTTTGCAGATTAATTTTGATTGGAAATTATGGAGCTGAATAGAAGTTCCATCAGTGAGAATTGCAAGGAAAAAAACTGCTAGCATAGAACTTACGGTTGCATCTATCCAGTTCATCTAGAAATTGATGAGATCTCGACAGCAGTCTAGTACTGCGCTTAAATTTTTAAAAAAGTCCGTGTACCATAACCATGAAGTCAACCGAACAATTACCATGAGAATATTTATAGAAAATACACAGGAAGGCAAACTTACGGCGGTGGAAAAATGACTGAAGCCGAAAAGCCAGATCAGGACCAATAATTCTGCTGACACTTCATTGGATTTTATGAAGGAACCCAAGGTAAATAGCAGAGATACCAGACCATATATGGCAGCAATGTTCTAAGCATGGACGATTTGGAGACTAGTTAAGAGACATGCAAGATTAAATCTGGAGATAAAAATTTCAAATAGATTTTTATATGCTTACAAATTAAAATAATTCAGTTAAACCAATACGGCATGTTCTGTTTTAGATTATCTACGTAAATACGTAAGTGGGGATGTGCGTTAGGATGCAGGATGTGCGTTGTGATGTAGTATATATCGGCTCGGAACGAGAAATCGGGGAGCCGAATTCGAATTCCAGTTGAATTCATTGCATTCACTTACGCGCAAATACCTTTGGGAAAGGTATCAATCCGTCTCTACACTCCAGTTATGGGCTAAATGATAGGAAAGATTGGATTCTATATCCTTGGCTGGCAATCAGTCTAACACAGAAACCAATGGCAAACTACTGTTGGAAAATCATCCGCCCACTCAGTCATGTCTCTTTCGAGACATGATCGCCCAAGCGTGTTTCACGTATGGCACTTAACGGACTAATGTGAATACACCAAAGTCTCTTTTAAAGCTTGTAATTACTAATGACTTTTCAAAGAATGATACCTCAAAAATCATACTTCGAAGTCACATTAAAACTACGAAACACGGTATTTGCTGCTATTGAAGATAAATTGGATAAAAAGACATTTAGTGAATTCTCGTAAGACTGTTATTTGCAACGTTAATAACAACCAGAATATCTAACCTTTGCCATCAAACATATGACACATTAAACTTTTCAAATGTTTCATTCATACGATTATATATATATATTGGAATATTGGAAAAGTGAAAACACGTGGTAGCAAACCCCCTACCCTAGCTAGATTCGTTGTCATACTGAACAGTCGTAAATGTACACTGCATCATTGCATCGACTGGTCTCATCAGAAAGTGCCGCATGGTCCCGAAGACATCTCCGGGTGGAATTGCCTCCTAAGGTGTTACTCTAAGGGTCCTATGCCTGACTATTAGGCGGAGAATGTCAACCCAGAAAACGTTTACCTCTATCAATCTTATTGAAGAAACAAACACCCCAAGGAAATACAGACATTTTATTCGTGTATAATTTTTCATTATTTTCATTAAAATATTCAGTTATTGTTATTGGAGGCCACAACCTGAACAACAATAATGAAAAAGATACTGAATCTTTTAATGAAAATAACATAAGGTATGTAGACGATACAGTGCTGATTGCGGACACAGAAAGGAAACTACAAGACCTCATACAGAAAGTAGCAGTGGAGACTGACAAGAAGAGACTACAAATAAACTTTAAGAAAACTGAGTGCATGGTCATCAGCAAAAGGTACAACCCACAATGCCAAATACAGGTGGGGGATAACAGAATCAAGCAAGTACAAAAATTTAAGTACCTAGGAAGTGTTCAAACAGAAGACGGAAAGTGCGACATGGAGATCCGAAGGAGAAATGGCATGGCAAAGACGCGTTCAAGAAGATGAGCAAAATACTAACACACAGGAAAATCTCAATAGAAACGAAGAAAAGAGTGCTAGACTGCTACGTGATGTTAGTTCTTCAATACGGCAGTGAATGCTGGACAATATAATCGAAAATGAGGACAAAACTGGAAGCGGCCGAAATGTGGTTCTACAGAAGGATGCTACGGATATCGTGGACTGAGCATGCAAGCAACGATGAGGTGTTGGAAAGAATGGCAACGAAATGGAAATTGATGCTGAGCATCAGGAAGAGACAACTGAAGTTCCTGGGACATGCAATGAGGAAGGAGAGCCTGGAGAACCTGATACTGACTGGACAGATAGAAGGAAGGAGAGACAGAGGAAGGCAGCGGATAATATATTTGCATGGTCTGATCAGGTGGATGACGGAACAGGTGTTGCCAGGAGCAACAGGAGCAAACATACTAAAAGCCACAAGGGATAGGGAGACGTGGAGAACCATGATCGCCTACGTCCTGAAGGGACAGGGCACATAGAAGAAGATCTTTTTCATTATTTTTACCAACTGCGTATATAATTCTGTGCTTGTCATTGGTAAAGGCTCTGTTTTTCGGCCACCTCATTTTGCATATATCTCAAATATTGATATTTAGCTTTTACATAAAAACATGTAAATAACTACTTCAAATGCGTACATTTTGTTTCGACATGTACACCATATAATCACATCCATTTCTTTTAGAATTATATGCGTCCTTTGAAGATGGGGTAGAGTTATTTCCACTTTATTATGAATATTGTATTTATAGATCAGATTAGTAGGGTAGTTGGAGAGAAAGAATGTAAACATTCAATTATTAGTATAAGTTCAAAAACCTCACTTTATCAAATAGATTCGTAGCATATTCGTACAGAAATTAACAACCGTGCTCAGATAAGGGACTGAAGTCGTTTGAGTGAGCTAGAAGACAGTTCCATTGAAACGAATATTACTAACGCCATTTAAAAAATACACACAGACACATAGAGAAAAATTAGATTACACAGAATTGATAAATTATAATAGATGGGGAAATGGTATACTTGAATGAAAGGTAAAACAAAAAGTTACATACGTACGTATAATGGAGAAGAGATAAACTAAATAAAAAGTCTGTCATTACGACTGAGACTTATGAGGAAATATGAAAGAAAACAGCAAAGCCGGATCTCAAGAATCTATCGAAGATAGAAAACGAATTCACCACAGATTAGTAGAATATTGTCAGTATAAGTAAATTTAATTCGAATATTAGTTCAAATATTCAAAAAAATTAAAATATTTGACATTCTTGGCAAGTCATGTCAGCAAACTAATCAAAATGAAGAAGAAAAATAATCCAAATACATCAAGCTGGAAAGAATGCTGTATAGATATGACTGCCAGCAGATCAGTCACTCAAAGAACAGTGGGGGTGGCTAGTAGATTGCTTGAATGACATGGAGTAAAACAGTCCGAAGAATAGGCGTAAATGTAAAAAAAAATTAAAATGGAAGACAGATTCATTTAACTAACATTCTCTAACGCCATTAAAAAACGTAGGCAAAAATTAAATTCAACAGAATGAATACATCTTAATAAAGGGAGAAATGGTTTACTTGGAAGCAGAATGCCAGTCAGTGAGAACTGTTCGCTCGGATACGGAGACTATATAACCCGTCTGAGGGCGACGCAGCCACTGACTGCTGTCGAGACTGTCGGACTTTCTACCTTCAGGGTGGAGGAACCCAGACGAGGTTCCACTGTTTGTCAGCAGCTCAACTCTTTGTGTATGGTTTACGGGATATTTTCTGATGAGAATAAGGGCTCGGAGACCGCAGTTTAAAATGGCGTTGTGCCGCTTTCTGCCTATGTGGGAAGGCAGATAAATACTGAGTCTTATATGAGCCACTGGGAAAAGAGATGATTATAAAAGCTACTTGGGGATGAGCTAAAATTGTGACAAAATGATAATAGTAAAGGTAATATTAGTCTTTTTTCTATAAGGAGACATTTGGCACTAACTGACCGATCAGCCAGTATTATTAGGTTGTTCCAAAAGTTCGTAAACACTTACAAAAAAATGAAATGTTACTCGCAAAAACAACAAAAATTATTGCTCAAAATAAAGACCATCATTTTCAAACTACCATACAGCCGGCTTCGAATCAAAGAATTCTTGACACGCTTCCTCGACTTCGTCAAACGAGTTGAATCGGCAGCCCTTCAGAAAGTGTTGCATTGAGCGAAAAAGGCCGTAATCTGATAGAGCACAGTCAGGACTGTAGGCTGGATGTGACAGAACCTCAACGCCGTCCAGCTCTTCAAACTTGTCTTTGGTCTTCTTGGCGGTGTGTGGCTTAGTATTGTCCTGCTGCATCAAAGCGTGCTTTCGGTTGATCAGAACCGGGTACTTTTGCTTCAACCATTCGTAGACCCACTCAAGTTGCTGGCAGTAAATTTCGGCACTGATGGCAAGGCCATTTGGAACCAACTCAAAATGCACGATTCCTTCAAAATTCCACCAAACGCACAACATGACTTTTTTGCCGAATCGATCTTGTTTTGGAACCGACGTTGTCTTTTGCCCTTTCTGAACCCATCCCTTGTCTCGATTGTACTGAACCAGATAGACCCATTTCTCGTCGGATGTCACAACGCGCTTCCAAAAACGTTCGTCTAATGGATTTCTAAGCAATTGACGACAAATTTCAACTCGTCTGTTGGCTTGTGCTTTGTTGAGTTCGTGCGGATCTTGGCGCGGCTTTTTGTGAACAAAATCAAGTTGCTTAAAATGTCGGTGAATTGTCGATTTACAAGCTCATCAGCCAAATCTGGAGTGCTCGATGAAGGCGTAATATCCAACCCGGCTTTCAGTTCTCTATCATCCAACTTTAACGGCCGTCCCGAACAAGGCTTATCTTCAAGACTCATGTCGCTAGAATCGAAACGCTTGTATCACTTTGAGGTCGCTGCATATGCAATTGTTCCATCACCTTCGGCAGCACAAATCTCTTCTGCAGCTTTTCTGGTTGAAAGACCTCGCTTCCAGGAGTAACGAATCAAAACTCGCAGCTCAATTTTATCAATTGCCATCAGGAATACAAAGATGAAAATGACTATAACAATATAAACGCAAAATTAAATTTTTCGCAAGTGTTTACGAACTTTTGGGACAACCTAATATTTTCGTTTGAAATTTATAAAATATTTCCGTTATTTTTTTTTAAACAAAAGTAAAGTTCACTAACTATTATTCCTCTTTTCAGTAGTGATGGAGTTTCCTTGCGAAACTTCTATCTGAAATGGTGTAGAATGTTAAAATCCTGATTATGTTATTATTTTCTTTTCGTGTAACATGCGTTACACATTTTAATTGTTACTACTTTTAGTAGTCCTCAGATGATATTTGTGAATTCGTACTGTATTTTGTTCGTGATTGTGTAGCGCCAGCTTACTGTGTTCAAAAAAGATTATATTTACCAGGGGCGTCAGGATTTATTCGCACAAAGTGTTTTATTTTTCACCATTGATATTGATATTGTTTGCAACTAACAGTTTGCGTTTTTCTGAACGGGGTTGGCTTCATGCATGACATGCGTATTAAAGTCTCGATCTGATGAGGGAATTAAGAACATGACTCGAGTTATCATTTGATGTTTGTCTTCGCAGTAATTTATGGCTATGGCCCAAACTGTCTCTAGAACAGTTTATTCAATGTTTTATTTATTTTTGTTCTATTTGCAGTTTGTTATAACTGATCAATGCATAAAAAAATGATGTATTTATTTACTAATTTATAATGTGTGTAGATTAAATACTAATATGTTTAAAATTTACTGATGTGATTAAACTAGGAATTAATGTGTTTAATATGTACTAATTTGTTTAGTAATTATGAATTTCAAATAGATTTAGATAAGATTAGATACTAATGTGTTTACATTAGACCTCCTCCTGGTGTGGCCAGAGCATGAATTTGTCATCAACGTATTGCAACCGTAGAGTTGACTTTAGAACTGTGGATTCTAAAGCCATCTCTTTAAAGTATTCTATGTATATGTTAGCCAGTGGTGGTGATAATGGTGAGCCCACCCATTACATTCATCCTGCCGATATATGCTTGATCCGAATTCGAAGTATGTTGTTTGTGTGCAAAAAGTCAGCATCTCTATCAGGTTATCTAGTAGAACACTGGTATGTTCTCCTAGTGATGAGTCCAAATCCAGTCGGTCCCTGATTACCGATAGTGCCTCCACCGTGGGTACCTTGAAGAACAGACTCACCACATCCAGACTCACCATCTGGTTGCATTGGATGGGAGCATCTTTGATGTTCCACGAAGTGGGTGGAGTTTCGAGCATATGATGGTGACTTTCCTATGAGTGAGTGAATTATATCTACAAGAAGCGACTCAGAGGGTGGCACACCGAGCATAGGCTGCTAACAATCGGGCTGAGTGGAATACCATCTTTCTGAATCTTAGGTAGACCATACATGAGAGGTAGTTTGGTGTAACGTTGAGACAACTGCCTGTGTGTACTAGACTGGAAGTGATTTTTGTGCTTGTTTAGTATCTGCGACACCTGTCGTTCTGTTTTCAACATGGGGTCTCTCTTTACTTTGATATAGCTACCACTTGTAATGAGGTTTTCCAGTTTCTTGGTGTATTCAGTTTTGTCTATCACTATAGTTGCATTGCCTTTACCAGCTGGTAAAATGATGATGTTCACATTCCTCTGTAGGGTTCTGATTGCCAGCCCCACCTCTTTCGTGATGTTTAGTTTGGGTGGCTTGGCTTTCTTCAATTCAAGATAGATAGATAGATAGATAGATAGATAGATAGATAGATAGATAGATAGATTCTTAGTACTGCACACCACAGCAAATGACCTAATCTGAAAAAAAAACCTATTACACCTTACCACTCCGGTGGTTCTCAAACTAACCGAATGGTGAAAGAAAGGAAACTAAAATTGTTTTAATCAATTTTAACAAAGGTGTGTATCAGTAGAATTCATACATTCTTTCTTCTTCTTCATGTGTTCTGTCCCTTCAGGACCTAAGCGATTATGAACAATTGGCTCTGTCTTTTGTCTCTCTCAATAATTTTTCTCTTGTTATATCTTCTCAGCCCCACTCCGTATACTATTTGCTCAAACCTAACAACTACGTCTCGCGCTACTTTCCCCTGTTTCTCCTTCCATTTATCCAACCTGTGAGTATCAAGTTCTCCAGACCCTTCTTCCTCAATACGTGTCCCAGAAACTTTATTTGTCTCTTCCTGATATTTAGTATCAGTTTTCTTCGCGTTTTCATCCTTTCCAGCATCTCCTCGTTGCACACGTGCTCCGTCCATGGTATCCTCAGCATCCTTCTATAAAATCACATTTCTGCTACCCTAAGCCTCTCTTTCATATTTGATGAGATCGTCCAGCATTCCCTTTCATACAGACGGATATATTTTACCAGAATAAAAAAACAAACCAAAACCAAACTGGGTCGTGAAGAGTTAACTTTCAGGGATAAATGAAAGCCTACTTAATATAATGTTCATCAATACTTTCACGGCGATTGATTCAACTGAGATACATTTGCATGAGTGAGTGTCTTGTGGATTGCCATTCTGTAATCGATTAATCGACCCCACTTTTTGGGATGCATTTCTGATTCCAGACTTCTTTCATAAAACAGAGAATCCTGTTATTAAATTCTGAAAGAGAGTAGGTTATTTTCAAAAGTTCGGCTTCAATATCAAGTGCTGCCGTATTGCTCATTTGTTTTTTTTTAATAGCTTAATTTTCTCAACAGTAGGTTTTTTATTGTTTATGCTTGGGGTGGGTTTTGCGACGGTTGGGTGAATATTGGTATATGTTCTATTTCTGCAAGGTTAAAATGCGACTCAAAGTGTTTTCTGAAATCAAGACATTTTTTTCTGTCAGGGTTCGACTGTATGATATTATCGAGCTTTTCGCTTTTCTCCGTATTTGAATACATTGTCTATGTTGTTTGGCTTCATTAATTTAATTTCCAATTTCTGGAGATACTGGTTTCTCAAAGAATGTTATTTTCTTTTCTTTGTTATTATTTTGGTATTTTCCCTTCTACTTTTTTTCTATTTGTTTCTTTCTTGTATATCGTCCCATAGTGTATATTTTTCCTTCTGGGTTTTCTTGGGTTTGTCTCACGTACTTCAGCTAACAATGTAATCATAACTTTATTAGATTCCTCTATATTTTGATCTAGATTTACTGACATCAATTTAGACTCTAATTTATAACTAGACCTTTCCTTACCTTTTCCTTTCTTTTCTTTAAAAGTAACTAGCGTGACGGACAGCGGTATTTACTCATACTTTCAGACATTCTCAGAAGGTAAAAATGGTTGGTTTTATATCAGACTTTCATTTTTGTAAATTGATGACCAATAAAATACCTTTTGAATGCCATCTACGCATTTAAGTTTATGTCAGAGTTTTCTCTCTCCTAGATGAACTTCCTTCACCAAGCCTGAGGGTGCTCAATCCCAACTACATGATTTCGTGATGAATGGTTGGATTGATACTATGTTATAAGATTTTATAATAGACACAACGTTTCGACCAAGTACCATCTGGTCATCATCAATGGACACCTGATGATGACCAGCTGGTACTTGGTCGAAACTTTGTGTCTATTATAACATCTATATCAACGAAGATTAGAACAACAGTTCGAAATAATTCTAAGATTATTGAAAAATTACTCATCTCAGAAATAAATACAAATTATAACAAGTGACAAGAACGAACTAACATAATCCAGTTGTCGAAAACCATCTAACACTGAATATAAAAGACTCCAAAAATACGCCACAGTGGTGTAATGAATATAGTAGTTGGTTATACATATGTTAGTATCATCTAGTGGTTATGAGTTCGATCCTTGGATTTGGTAGTGACGAACCAAATCCAACATGAAAGAACAATAGCTGATTTCACAGGATATTTTGCAATAATCAACACGATAATCCACATCAGCCAATCAATGGACACCTGATGATGGCCTGAGGGTACTTGGTCAAAACGTTGTATCAATTATATAACCTATATCAACCATGATGAAAACAACAAGATTACTGAAAAATTACTCATCTCAGAAATAAATACAAATCACGTTATAAGAGTTATAATTTTTAACTTAAAAAAACATTTTATCTACTTTAAATAATTTGAATTTTATTTGCGTTTTAGACACCAGCGTGGGTTGGATTCATAAATTACCTAAATGTCAGGGAACTTCTTTTGTTTTTAATATTTTTAATTTTTTATTATTTATTTATTTGATCTTTTTTAATGCTTTTATTTATTTAATTACATGTTTAATTTGTCGTTTGTACAATATTAACAAAACAAATATGGCAAAGTGAAAAAAATTCACATTGAAAATGACTTAGCAGCAAGAAGCTGAGAGAGTCCCAAAAGCAAAAAGTGCAATAGAAGAAACTGTTAGCATAGACATTACGGGTGTATCTGGTCATTTTAACTGTAAAATGATGAGACCTTGCCGCAAATTGAGTACAAATCTTTAATTCATGAAGACACAATATCATGTCGGGAGGTTCTTCAGAACGATTGCCATAAAATTATTTATAGAAAATGCCCAGAAAAGCTAAGTTATAGCGGTGGGAAAGAAACGGAAACCGAGGTGCCAGGCCAGAACCAATAACATTGGTGGTTAATTTTTTCAAATTTATCAAGAATTTATAATAGCACCAGCCAAAATGAGGCAGTAATATTCAAAGCAAGGAGGAATGATAGGCTCATAAAACACTTGCTGAGTACGACATATTTAACCAACTGTCTTATCTTTAGCAATTGAATCAATACAGTTTTTCTACTTCATGTCAGTTAAAAACTTTAGTCACAGAAAAAGCAATGTGCCACTCTCCTGTGAGTTAGCATCAGCCATGCTCATCAATAGTAAAGTAATAGACACCAGCGTGTCTATTTATCTTATAAATAATTAGATAGATAGATAGATAGATAGATAGATAGATAGATAGATAGAAACGGGCATGCAAACGCACGTACACGTGCACATGTACACTTGTCTGTGCGTGGTTATTAATAAACTAGTGCTTAAATGGTAAAATTATTTTACATTTTTATCGTATTAATTATGGTTAGTTTAGTCTATGGCCTTTTTTTTCTTTTTTCATATTTTGAATATATGCATATAGTTTAAACAGTAAATATATATCCGTAGACACACATACACAGCACATGAATGTAATTTTGTGTATATGGAGTAAATTATTTGCTTTGATCGTTTGTTATTTTTTATCTAATGTTTCATTGTTATATAATTGTTAGTAGTATATTTCTTTGCCTTTATGTTATGTGTTGAATTCTTAATAATGGAGATTAGGTTTGTTCGTTTGTAGTTGTATGTGTGTTCGTGTATGTGTGTGTGTGTAACTATATGTACATACACATACGTATAGATGTCTATATTTAGTATTTGTTCCTTTATTCGTGTTTTTTGTTTAAATTATATTTTATCAATTAGATAGAGAGAAACAAATTGAGATAGACAAATAGATAGAAATAAACTGAGATAGATAGATAGATAGATAGATAGATAGATAGATAGATAGATAGAATATAAGCAAAATCTTTGTCAGTTAGCTAGCTGATTTTACCTTCAGCAATCCGACTCCAAAGTCTCGTCGACCAACTCGGCCATCCACGCGTCGGGTTATCAGCAATTGTCTGTCTACTCTTTTCGATTTCTCTTTTTGTATATTCCTTTATCATTAGTTCAACCTTTCGTAGTGTGTGAGCGTGCGTATGTACTTTTGCGAGCATGCGCATATGAGCCAGTCTGCGCTGATGTAGGTACGTGTAGATGTTCTTGATTATTTTCTTTTATTTATTTTTTTTAATTCTTTGAATAAAAGCAATTTGTTGCTATTTTGTGTCCAGTTATTTTTCTAGACATTTTTTTAATTTTGAGTATTCTACTCTTTTCTTTACTTTTAAAAACTGCATTTACAAAATTAACGGTTTTTAAAGCTTAAATGATAAAGTAGATATCTGTCTGTATTTCTGAGATGAAGTATTCTAATAATTTACCCTGTTTAAATTCTTCAGTCTGATGCCCTCATCTGAGTTGATATATTAACGACGCTTCGGTCGTTGTACTATAGGAGCTAGTTGCTTATCTATGGTTTTACCGTTTGTAGTGGGAGTCTGTTCTAGTGAAGGGTAATTCTATACTGTTGCAGGTTAACGGAATTTGGCCTGTGGTAGATAGCCCACTATAAGTCATAAAATGATTATAAAATCAAGAAAAGCAAATTGAGTTGAAAATAACATTTATATATATACACATATCAATTAATGGTTTTACAATTAAAGTAATAACTTGAATATAGGTCCAACGGAGGTTAAAATGTTCATGGCAATTAATAAGCTGAAAGCGATTGAAGGCTTAGGAATGTGGGGAGCGTGTAAGTGAGTAACGTCTTTGATGTAGTCGCTCCTTAGGTTAGTAAGTAGTTTTGAGACAGGGGAGAAGTAGTAGTAGCCACTTGACTTAGGTCAAGGGGATATTAATTACACTCTTCTGCCTTAGGTCTGCCTGCTGGGGTCTGTCTGTATCCGCTTTTTATATCTTCTTTAAGGACACAGCAGCTCGTTTGGGATTTCACACTTGTATTTGATTCTGGGCTGATAAATAAAATTCGCGTAGGCTCGCGAAATGGAAATTTAATATTTGATTAATTTTTATTTTTTCAATCGGAACATCTGAGCGAACCCGGATGCGCAACGACGACTTTTGGTCATTTGGTTTCTGGTCGTTATAGAGCAAACATCCGGTCCATCGCTTTTGCTCGGTCGGTATCACCACAGTGATCTGTGGTCTTCTTCAGGTTATTGAGCCTGTGAATAAAAGCGTTGGTTAAATCAAGTCAATTGAATCAAAAAGCAGAGGTGAGCAAAAACTTCAACAGTTGAATTAAAGGGAGATAATTGATACTGCGACACGCAGAAGTGTATAGCACGTGGAACTAGAACAATCTAATCCAGTGAACGAAATAAAGGTTTTCAATTCAAAATTCCAATCACCTGAAGAAGGCCGAAGCTTACAACGGCTAAAGCTTCGTGAATATGAAGACAAACATGAGGACAACACTAAAAAATGTAAATATTATAAATACGCGGACACGTAGGTAATTTTATATACTGTATGTGTACTAAATTAAATATTGCTTATATCGTATGTCATCGTTTATCTAATATTTTATTTATATTTTATGGCTAGCAGTTTACTTTTATTTGGTGTTATATACTGAAATATAAATTATGGAGAATCATGTTTGTTCGCTTGTAATTGAATGTGTGTGTGTGTGAACATATATATTTATAAGAACATGTATATACACAAGTATGGATGTGCATATTTAGTATTTGTTCACTTATTTATCTATTAATATTCTTGAAGCTTAAATTATATCAGTCACATCTACTTTGATAGATAGATAGATAGATAGATAGATAGATAGATAGATAGATATGAACGGACTGAGATAGATAGATAGATAGATAGATAGATAGATAGATAGATAGATAGATAGATATGAACAAACGGAGATAGATAGATAGATAGATAGATAGATAGATAGATAGATAGATAGATAGATATAAACAAACGGAGATAGATAGATAGATAGATAGATAGATAGATATGAACAAACGGAGAAAGATAGATAGATAGATAGATAGATAGATAGATAGATAGATAGATAGATAGATAGATATGAACAGACTGAGATAGATAGATAGATAGATATGAACAGACTGAGATAGATAGATAGATAGATAGATAGATATAGAACAGACTGAGATAGATAGATAGATAGATAGATAGATAGATAGATAGATAGATAGATAGATAGATAGATATGAACGGACTGAGATAGATAGATAGATATGAACGGACTGAGATAGATAGATAGATAGATAGATAGATAGATAGATAGATAGATAGATAGATATGAACAGACTGAGATAGATAGATAGATAGATAGATAGATAGATAGATAGATAGATAGATAGATAGATAGATAGATAGATAGATATGAACAGACTGAGATAGATAGATAGATAGATAGATAGATAGATAGATAGATAGATAGATAGATATGAACAGACTGAGATAGATAGATAGATAGATAGATAGATAGATAGATAGATAGATAGATAGATAGATATGCATTTGAGTGAAGGTTGTAAAGATAATGCGGACGATGGCCCAAACATGAGCACAAGACATTTTCTCTTCTAAAACTTGAAGCAATCTACTTGCCAGTAACTGTTTTCATTCTTAAACAAAGATGTTCTACATAATCTAACTTACACTTCACTTACTAATTTATTCCACATCAGACAACATAAAGTCTACGTGAACGTTTATCGTCATCTTAGGACAACACGAAGTGCATGGACATATTTTTTCTTTTAATTTAATAATCGTTTTCATCGATAGAGGCTTTCGTATTCATGTCAAAGTTTTTGTGTAGTTTCATTCTTATGTTTATTTTAAGCGTTTTTTTTATATCTCGTTTGGCTTTTTTCTTTACTTTTTTGTGGTTTCATTTTCATGTCGATATTCATTGTAAGACAAAATTGCATTTGACTCGTTTATATGTTCTGCTTTAATAATCACAGTTAAGTTGCTGTATGAGATTCATATTGAGATTAGCTTTTCCTTGTATGGCAAAGATTTTACATTGTTAAAAACCCATATCATTTTCCTTAGATGCCAATATTTCTCTCTGTACAGACTATCTTTCTCTTATTCTCACTCACGCTCTCTCTCTCTCTCTCTCTCTCTATATATATATATATATATATATATAGAGAGAGAGAGAGAGAGAGAGAAAGAGAGAGAAAGAAAGAGAGAGAGAGAAAGAAAACCGAGAAAGGGCAAAACGACTAGCAGCGGCACCACTATCTGCAGCGGTCAATCTTCATTCATGTTCTATTTGCGACCTTGTTTGCAAATCTCTTGCTGGACTAAAAAGTCATCAGAGGCAAAAACATAAATGAATTTTATAAATATAAGTTGCCTGAACCTCATACGTCGAAATCGACGGGAGAGTCCATCATATATATATATACATAAACAGAAATTGAAAACATATTAACCGACGCATTTCATCCTCATTGGGGTTTTATCAATGCAAATGCGAGGATTTTATTTTGTAACAAATGTTTATATACAAGAGCTAAAATATTGTTTTTTTTTAAGTTTTAAATTTTAGAATATTCATGAATACTCATCAGCAACATTTCATCATTCGCAAAACATCACAAAATTCACTTTCGTTTATTAGGTTTCCTGATATATATATATATATATATATATCGAGGCATCATCACAACCCAACACTATATATATATATATATATATATATATATATATATATTATATATAGTCGGAAACAACGGTTAAGTGGTTGTATACTGACTTTAAATGCGGTCGTATAAACACAAATTATGCTGACCTCTCAGGTTATCCAAAATCGGCAGTTGTCCAAGAAAACACTAACAAAATCCACAAACTCGTTTTGGCCGATCATAAACTGAAGTGTATAAAATAGCAGAGGAGATGAACATATCAGAAGGCAGTGTATTCACCATTTTCCATGAACATTTGTCAATGAAAAAGCTGTTAAAAGTGGGTGCCGCGTTGATCAAAAGCATACACGCGTCGATAATTCAGAACGTTGTTTCCAACGAAACAATTTTCTTTCGTAAATATGTGACAATTGATGAAACATGGATCCAACAATTCACTCAAAAGCAACCGATGTAAGCCATCCAAAATGACCAAAGACGCAAACGACAGCAGGCCTATTCTGGAATGCGCAAAGTATATTGTTGATTGATTATCTTAAGAAAGTGGGAATCATCAATAGCGAAGATTAAATGTGTGTTTAAAGGAAGAAAAACTGCCATAAATGAAGAAAGAAATGAGATCTTTCACCAAGACAACGCAGCCTGTCACGAGTTGATCGCATCGATAGCAAAACTACATGAATTGAACTACGAATTGCTTCTGCATACACCCTATTCTCCATATCTCACCTATAGCAACTACTGGCTGTTTGCAGACCTCAAAAGAATCACTTAAGACAAAAAAAAAATGGCTCCAATAACGTGATATCGGAAACTGTGGCGTATTTTGAGGCCAAAGACGAAAAAGGCTTCGAATTGTTAGAAAAACGTTGGAATCAATGTATCACCAAAGAAAGAGTCTACGTTGATGAATAAATTCGAATTATGCCTAAAAGTTGTTGTTTTATTAGCTAGGGTCGGGATTTATTGAGTGATGTATTTTACGTGTAGATGGCTGGTTGTGGACAGGCAAATAAACAAAAAGCTATCGTTTACGTATACACACTTTCAAAACTGATTTTTATACAGGTATCACTCCTCAGATGGGGATATGATTTTAGGAACCGTTCCTACTAAACAGGCACAGGCCCGCGAGCACATATAATTAGGAGCGCGCGTGCACGTGCACACACACACACAGAGGCACCAACTTAACATCAAATTCACTGCTTGTTCCTACCGGATTGCGCGAGACAAGCTTGCCAACCATTACACTAAGTCTAAGTGTCTTCAAATTCCTTAGTAAGCATTGGTTTGATGATTGGGCGAGACTTGCTTGCAACCATTCGACGACATTAATGTGCCCTCAAATAATTTAGTAAGCATAGCTTACATATGGCACAATCTTGACTTTGTGGAACACCAAGTGATGATCAAATTCGCTTCTTGGTCGTAATTAATCGAGCGAGACAAGTGACCTCATATTAAGTAAGCATAGCTTAGATGCTGCACGGGAAAGACGGTATGGAACACCAAGTGAGAATCGAATTCACTTCATAGTGTTAACTGATCAAGTGAGACAATCTTTCTAATCATTAAACAACATCGATGTGCCCTCAGATAATTTAGCAAGCATTGGTTAGAATTTACTACTCTGTCGTACCTTGTAATATGAGACAAGCTTGCTAACCTTTATACCACGTCGAACTGGCCTCAAAAAATATAGTAAGCGTTAGGACGACCATATGAAGCAGTGAGGGTTGAATTCATTACACGATTGTAACTGATCGAGCTTGCTAACGATTATATTACGTCGAGGTGCATAAGCACAAGGCCGAAAGTATGGGTCACCCATACAACGAGAAAGATCGTTATCCATTACACCACGCCGAGGTGCCTTTGATTTTTTAAAGCGCAGCTTAGACGTGGCTCAAGGCCGAAAGTACGAGCACC
Organism: Ascarosepion bandense; assembly: GCA_037127315.1. NCBI lineage: Eukaryota > Metazoa > Mollusca > Cephalopoda > Sepiida > Sepiidae > Ascarosepion > Ascarosepion bandense. Next base: position 536,749 of record JBBBDQ010002406.1, read on the forward strand.
CAGTGAGGATCGAACTCACAACTTAATTGCAATGATTAACCCTCTAGGGCCATTCGTATCATATTTGATACAGTATTTCCCTATAAGGAAACATTTGGTATTTCCCTATAAGGAAACATTTGGTATTCATTGACTGAGCAGTCAGTACTGCTTTCATTTGAAATTTATAAAATATTTCTCTTAAAAAATTTTTCAGGAAAATATTTCTTTCAAGGCTTGTTTTCATACTGTATCAAATATGATACGAATGGCCTTAGAGGGTTAAAAAAAACAAGCTTGCTAACCATTACACCACCTTGAAATGCCATCAAATGATTTAGTAAGCATAATTTATATGTGGCATAAGGACGACAGTTTGGAGCACCTAGAATTCACTAATCAATCTTAACTGATCGAACTAGACAAGCTTGCTCTCCATTACACAATGTCGAAGTATCTGCCTTGCTTCATTATCATTATAGCAGAATGTAAACTTTCTACTTATAAATGACGCTAGTGGCCTTTTTGTAGACAAAGCAAAGACTGGTAACGCTATGGCGGGGGAATTAATTTGAATACGAGGCATGGTCTGTCCATTTGATTTATGGCGTGAGTGTGGTGAGTTGGTTGGTTTAACTTTCTTTTTCCCTTATTTATAAACTAATGTAATTTGCATTCGTAATTTTCATTATATGTTCACTCATTCCAAGAGTTCGGCTGATCTGTCACTTCTTCCGAGACAGCTAATCTAATTTCGTTTAACGTGACTTGAAATTCACTTGATCCGAGACTTCGAGAATATCATCCGTGATATCTGATTTACTAGTATTTGAGCCGGCGCTAATTTTTCAAGTCCTTTTTCCATGAAGCAACATAAGTCAAGTTTAAATTTTGCAACTCGACTTTTCAAATTCTTTAAGTCATTCTGGAAGGCAACAAAGAAATGTAGTGATGCATTTCTGTTCCCAAGCCTTATCTGTTCAGTTCCGTAATTTTCTATTCCTACGTAACGCTATCTCCTCATTACCACAAATTCGATTTTATTTTAGGTTTTTGGACGTGTGGTGTTAATTAAAATTGCTATAAACGGACAAGGGAAGAAGTATTAATTTATTGATAAATCTATTGATTGTTTTATTTTTTTAACGACTTATCAGCCCTTTGCCGTTTATTCAAACCAGAAAATATTTTTAGAGTGTAAGATATGTTTTTGAAATAAGGGTTGAGAGATACAAGTCTTACAAGTCCCTAAAACTGGGGAGATCGGTAGTCGTTTCATACCTAATCAGAAGTTGATAAAGAATGAGATTATGTGAAGATAAAATGGGGGATCATTTTTATATTATAATCAATGTATAGACGCACACCTCACTTTGTAGTCGCTGTAGTTTCCAGAGAAATTAAATAAATTTAAGACATGTCTGTGTCGCCATTCAGTATCTGATTGATTTGATTCTAATGCTTATCAACCCTTATTTTACAAAAACCAGGTTATTTTAATCCAGAAAATATTTTAAGATTGTAAGATTTTTTTCTTTTGAGATAATGATAGTGATTAAAACAATTTGTGACTTGATTTAAAGAGTTGTAAGTTCAATACCAGGCTACCACAGTGGTGAACAAGTAACTTGCATGGTTAGAGGGAAATAACTCATGACTTTCAAAAGAGGCATTACTATGCGAATGATGAGAATGATATACTCCAGTGATTGTAATAAAGGGTTCTGTTCGAAATTCCTAGCATCTGAAGAAGGCCGAAACAACGGCCGAAACGTCCGAATAATGTAAATACTGTAAATACCCCTTCATCTCAGAAATATAAACAAATACATTGACTGAACTTCGTTTTTTATCAAAACCTAAATAAGGAAAGTTCAATCTTTATAATTATTTATTGAATAGGAATTATGTCATTGTATTAAAATGTAAATTCAATATTAATATGTCTAATTTTTGTCATGTCTTACGACTCTCAAATATCTGAATATTTATCGTATGTAGTTTTTACATTAAGCAAGTTTAACTACCCTTTCTCGATAGGTTATTTAATGCCGAAATCTAAATATTTTGTACGCTATTTGTTTAAATAATAATTTTTTAATGATACATATGTTGCTAATTATCTCTTAACTTCGAGGAGAAGAGGTGTTTTCATACCTTTTCCCAAGTTGGCCGTAAGTGAATATAATGAACCCAACTCTAACTGGAACTCGTAACCATGGTTAAAGATTCAAAGCCGTTATCTATTACACCACCCGCATATCCAAGCTTTCAGCTTCTGATATGCTAAAGCGGTCACCTGTCTAGATACTACCAGGCTCGACGTTGCTAAACTTCGACCTGATGTGTCCGTAAGCAAGAAGTAGAAATATTAAACGTGTATAGGAGTGTCAGCAAATTATCGTAGGTAAACAGGGTGTCGCTTTACATGAAACTAAGAAAGTCGACATTATTTATTTTCTCAAATAGGCTCACAAACACCGTTTTTTGTTTCGTGAATCTTGATTGGTTTTAAAATGCTAGTTGATTTTTTTCATAAATTTTGTGTAGAATGACTATATGTAGGTGCCGTGAAGTAATCTAATTTTAAAATAGTTCGTTTGGTTCCGCGGATGGTGAAATTTGGCGATACGACATGTAAAAGTTGTCTGAAAATTCATGCACTTCACTTCTTTACAACAAAAATATCTTGTTTGATTCCCTTAAGATCTAAACGGATGTTCGTGATTTCGCTCCAAATTATTTTTCTTTTATATAATATTTTGTCACGTGTTTTATACTGAACAGAGAAGGCTATATAGAAATGTATTGTAATGAAAAATTCTTTATTTCTATATACAAACAATGTTGTTACAGTGACAAAACAGTGTCAAACTAACTGGCAATAGAATAATAACCAGGCATATTTGGTTTCCAGGCTTTTCTCTAGATATTATATTAAAATGACTACAACACATAACCGAAATACTGAACTACTAAAGAAAGAACTTTGGTTGTCTCTATTTATTGTTTAAACTAAGCTGACAAACAGTTTTTTGGTTGATGTGTCTTAACTGGTTCCAAAATTTTAGTCGATTTTTTGCATAAATTTTGTACAGAATGAGCATATGCTAGTGCCGTAAGCGAATCTAATTTTATGCTAATTCGTTTAGTTCTGTGACTGGTGAAACTTGAAGATACATGTTCATGTCGTCTGAAAATTCATACAAATAATTTTAGGGCACCTCGACGTGGTGCAATGGTTAACAAGTTGTCTCACTAGAATCATTACAAATGAGTAGTGAAAGGAAGATCAAAGAATCAACGGGGCCCCGTATTGTATAATGCTTGAATGTTTTAGGCCCAATGGTCGACAATAATCAAGGGGTATGGTCCATCATCGTCCTAGCAATATACGAAGTAGCTCAATCCTGGTTCCAACAGGTTCTAATAGTATGGCGCTACCGCGCATACTGCTAGGGCGATGATGAATATTCTGAGATAAATTTTCAGAGAACAAATAATTTCTAAAAAAGCTGAATTTGACTGGCCTTTGTGATCATCTGATTTGATGGCACCAGATTTCTGTATGTAGAGCAACTTGAAAGAAAGGATTTGCGCAAATGAACCTCAAACAGTTAAAAAAAAACTTAAGGAGAACATTTGAACTGAAATCTAACGTTTAAACCCTGAAGCCTTGCGTACGGTCATGAAAATTCCGTTGAAAGAGACTGTATTTGTGAATAAAATGGTGATCATTTGAAAAAGTGTTTTATTCTACAAATAATATACATTAATTATATTTCTAAATTAAATAATAAAAACACGTTTGTAAAAGTTACTTTTGTTTATATCATTCCGGCTTTTTCAGTGGCCACTCTTATATACACATATATAATGCGTGTAGGGCTCTTAGAGGTGGTGTAATGGTTAGCAAGCTTGTCTCGCTAAAATCATTACAGCTGAGTAGTGAGTTCGATCGTCACTGGGTGTCCCTTAATTTCGACCCTGTGCCACTTAGAAAATCGCCATATATAATGTGTGTGTGTATAATTTAAATAAAACCATATTCATGTTACTACTTTCAGGAAATTCGTTTCATGTGACGAAATACTCAATACTTTAATGCTTACAACGATTGAGTATCCTCATACCTAGGATTAGGAAACAACAAATCAAATGCTAAGTACCAACATGAAACATTAAGTCGAAGAAAGCAGTAAAATAGAGATATAATATGATAAGATAAAATAATATATAATATAATAATAATGATAATATAAAATATAATAGAGAGATGATATATATTACAAATTAAGGCAGACACGTTATTTCATGGTGAATCAGAGGTATTGGCCTATTTTCAAGCGAGCCATCATCAGCTTCCGTTTTTATATTAGAAAGAATTTTACACGATTCATGTAAAATCCTTTGTAAAATAAAGACGAAAGCTGATGATGGTTCACCTGAAATAGGCCATACTTCCGAATCACCATGAAATAACGTGTCTGCCTTAATTTTTCTTATATTTACTCTATATGTATTTATATGCATATATGTTTAGAGCTCTCTTAGAGAGTTAACCTACCACTGTATGTATGTATGTATGTATGTACAAGATACTCCTTTCGATTCTTCTATACCTACACTGCATGCTGATATATATATATATATTTTTTTTTTTCTAAACATATGCTGTTAAATATAAGAGACAATGAATTATTAGCATGCACGACACAAGTACCCTTTCATGATCCCTTAGGCAATATTTATACACAAATAGATGGTATTGCGATGGGATCTCCTTTAGGTCCCCTTTTTTCTAATTATTATATGGCAAATCTAGAAAATAAAATAATTAACGACAACAATAAACCCTCTATATATGTAAGATACATAGATGACATCTTGGTTTTAGCTAAGAATATCGATCAAATTAAATATCTTAAAAACAAATTTGAAAGTCACTCCGTCCTCAAATTTACATTAGAAATTTATATTAATAACAAAATCCCATTCCTTGATGTATTCATTGATTCTAGCACACATAAATTTACTACTTCTCTATATAGGAAACCAACTAGCATAAATTCGTGTCTTCTTAATTATAATAGTGAATGCCCCTAACTATATAAATTAGCTGTTATAAAAAACTTACTTCAACGCACACAAATGATATCTTCTTCCAAATCTATATTTTATAAAGAATTACACAACATAAAGCAAACACTAATCAATAATGGATTTTCTAACTCCGTTATTGATCAACAAATTAAAATGTATCTCAACAAAATTAACAATAGCTCTAACAATAATGATAATATTAATAATAATGGTTTACATCAAAATAAACATAACACTGTTAACTTATACTATTGCAACCAAATACATAATAATTATAAACAAGATGAAAAAATTCTCAAAACCATAATACGTAGAAATGTTAAACCAGTGGAATGTAATAATCATATTAAACTCATTATATATTATAAAAAGTTTAAAACAATTGACCTCATAGTCTATAATAACCCAACAAGCACTAAACTAAATTCTCTATAAAAAACCAATGTAGTGTACCAATTTACATGCCCATTCAGAGATTGCATCTCTGATACTAATAAAAAACCTAGTACATATATTGGTTTTACTACAACCACGCTCTCCTGTAGACTTACATGTCATCTTTCAGATCAGAGTACTATTAAACAACATTTCTCTGAAAAACATAAACATGTAGGTAATATCAGACAGATTTTGGTCAACAACACGGTGATCCTTACTCATACACACAGTAAGAAGAACCTGCAGATATTGGAGGCCATGTACATCAGATCTAAACAACCAACACTCAATAAAATCAACTTTAAAACCGGAAATAACATATTACATTGCATTTGACGACGTGGTTTTGTTGTAATTTTGCGCTATCACGCGGTGTGACGTCATAAAACCGCATCGCAAACTTAAGAACTGCGTTTATTATTTTTGGTAACTATTTCCGTTGCCAAGCGGAGTTTTATGTCAACACAAAATAAAATCGTCGGTGATGGTGGATGTTATAATATTTCATTTTAATCAACCTCTCTGAAGATGGCTCATGTGAGCCGAAAGCTTAGAAAAAAATCAATAAATAATTATCCAAATGTTGGAGAATTTTTGTCTTTATTTTCAACTGAAATTAAAGCCAAAATACGACGTTTAGAACGGCTCATAATTAAACATAATAGACATTCATTGTCTCTTATATTTAATAGCATATTTTTAGAAAATTACTTGCTGCCTCGATATATATATATATATATATATATATATATATATATATATATATATATATCGAAACAATAATAATATATGAATAGAAGGCAGTAAATAGCCGACACTGAAGGCATTAAACAACAAAAAAGTGATCAATAGTATCTGCAGAAAGTAGAGTAAAAATATTCTTACAAATTTTAAAGTAAACCCTAAGCTACCCGGGATTTAACTATTAGGTATCTTTAGGCCCAGGTTCAGAAATTCTAACAGAAGTCGCTCCCAAAATATACTAACACCAGAAGAGAGGGGGTAAATTTAGAGGAGAAGAAAAGAATTTGGAGCAAAGAAAAGGGGGAAAACACATTGGAGACGGAAATATAACAAGTTAATTACCAAAGAGGGGTGATAGATTAATGAAAAATAAAACTTACCTGAATTCATAAGTACTCAGGGATTCCTGGTTACATTTTAACGTTGTTTTACTTCTCTTACCCACAATTTGCCTTTATTTCTAAATGTTATTATTGCCAATTTTTTCTTCTGGCACAATCTGCAGCAAATATCTCCAAGATTTTTTTTTGCTTTCACCTTCGTTAAAATGCTCCACTTCACGCAAAGTCTATAATGCCTCTTTGGTAGTGTAAGACTTCTGTTTCCGTCTCCAATTTCCCTTTCTCTTTCCAACGTATTTTCTCCTCCTTCTCCTTTACTCCCACTCTTTTGGTGTGCGTATATTTTAGGAATGACCACTATTAAAATTGTCGCACCTGTGCCTGAAGTTACCTAACAGTTGAAACCCGGGTAGTTTAGTGCGTATTCCAAAATTTGTAAGTATATATATATATATATATATATATATATATATATATATATATATAAAGTTGAAAACATGGATTGAAATCCGAAAAGATGATAGAATCAATAAAGAACAAAGTAAAAATGTCTTAATCTAAAATGTTTCATTTTTATGAAAGCTTATTCAGAGATCTTGTTAAAGATGAGTGATGTAATCTTTTATAAGAAATATATCTACGGTTATCTGCAGTTTAGATTTTGCAGGTGAATTGTTATTATTGACGATGTGGTAAGCAGTTTCGAAATTTGTGTAATAAATAATTCATTTTTTTTTTTTGTTTAAGTCAGTCGGATGATGTATCGAAGTGAAGATTCGACATCTTTATAATAGCTACGCATTTGGTTTTGTCGAAAATATTAATGTTATTGTCATTGTCCGCGTGTTTGTTGTTGCCATTGGTTACATTAGAAAGAAAAAGTCTGATATAATTGTCAACTAAATAGTTTAGAAAATCGTTTTTCACAAGTATTTGTTTCAAATTGTGGAGTTCAAAGAAAAGCAGATGAGAGGATGAATTCTCACACGTACTTGTAAGGAAATTTTAATAACACCAGTTTTGTATCTAAGAGGACATTGACTAATTAGATTAAAGTGGCAAGAATTTTTGCTAGTATATTTTTTATATAATAAAGTAGTGAAAGTATTAGACTTCACAAGAACATTCCTTAATGAGAGTTTAAATTTTTGGCTGGGTTCATATGTGAATTTTAGGCCAGAATATTCTTCTAATTTTTTTCTAGCAATTCCTGCATGACCTGATTTCCAAAAAAAAAAAAGAACTCATAAAACACATGAAACATTAAATAAGAAACTTAATGATAATATCTTGCCTGTCATTTTCAATTAAACCTGCCTATATGTATATATGCATATGTATATATGTATATATATGTGTGTATGTCCTATAAATATATATGTATATGCATATGTTTATATATATATATAGATATATGTATATATATATACGTGTATATATATGTATGTATACATATGTACATGTATATATATATATATATATATATATATATATATATATAAGTTACAGAAATTAACGAAGACTAACGACACTTGGTTATAAACAACCGACAATTTGAAATGATTTATTTGAACATTATTTTTGATTGATACTCATATTTAAGTAGATATTTTCTTTTTAATTAAACACTATTATATATTTATATCTACTGGCCTGATTATTTACGATAAATTTTTATTACCAAAATGTGTGTCATTCGGCAGGTTTCGAACCTGCGACCCCTATCCACATATGGGTCGCAGGTTTGAATCATTTCAAATTGTCGGTTGTTTATAACGAAGTTTCGTTAATCTTCGTTAATTTCCGTAACATGTTTATATTTGTTGACATTACGATACATTTCGGAGCAGATATGGTTATTGCGATGAATCAAAAATTGTGTTATACAGGCTTGATTAAAACCGCGTTTAGACTGGAGGTCATTCGTGGTCGAGAGGTCTAAGACGTTGCCAGATCAAATGGTAGCTTCCCCTATGTGGATTGAAACTCGGCCAATTCATATGCTGGTTTCATTAAAAATGTCAAGCAAGATAATATCATTATGTTTTTATATAATTTTTGTGATATTATTATTTTGTTCTTTTCAGAACTCAAATTATATAAGAATAGTTCAAAAGTTTTGATTTTTGACTGCTTTTGGCTATACTTTTAGCCATAATCAAAAAGCAACTTTGTTTTACGTATAAATAAATAAGTGCATATTTTATGTACATAGAGTCAAGTGTATGTTAATAACATCAATTATAACACGGTAACGTGTTTACCGTGTTCTTAATTGATGTTATTAAGTGTAGAATTTCTTTTTTTTATTATTAATGCCTCTATAATTTTTAATTTTCTTTTGCATGTGGATAATGCCATTATATATATATTGATAATAAGTATGTCACGGATAGGTCATGGTAGACCTCGATGTGTTTTTAAATGAGATCGGATGGAACTGTTGTAGGAAAGATGCAATGTCAATATCCTGTCGAATTTGTGGTTGTGTGGCCAATGTAATTGTTTACAAATTTAGATTTGTTAAGAACACAGTTCGTCAAAGGATTCGTAGACCACAATAATTCACTGCAGTTTTGATTTTGACGGTGAATTGTTATTATTATTGACGATGGATTGCAGTTTTTATTATTTGTAGCAGAGAATTAATTTAATTTTCTTACTTAAGTTAGTCAGTATTGCATAATTTTGGATGATGTTACCAAATGAAGATTCCTCCTGTTTGTAATTACTGTGCATTTAATTTTTGTAAAAAAATATTAATGCTATCTTTAATGTATATTAAACGCCATCCACTCCTTTATTGTTGCGGTTGGTTAGGTTACGAAGAAAAAGTATGATATGGTAGTCAAATAAATAATTTAGAAAGCCGTTTTTAACAAGTGTTTGTTTTAAATTGTGAAGTTCTTTGAAGAAAGTAGTCAAGAATATGAATAACGCTCCAACGATGAAAATTTTAGTAACAGCAATTGTGTATTTAAGAAAATAATGACTAATGAAATTAGGGTGGCAAGAAGTTTTTGAAAAGCACAGACCATGACGGTTTCTCATGCTTACACTATTAGTTTGCATGTAAATGTTGCCGTGATGGTCATAAAAAGGAACTTTAGTGGTGAGAGCAATTAAAGGTTTTTGAGGATATTAGAATTGATAGACAGTGGTGGGATTGAATTATGTTTATATACTGAGTTAATTATTATGTCAATGATTTCAACAAGAGATACATTAGTAAATAGATTGTCGACATCAAGAGTTGTAGAATTTAAGACTTTTAAGGAATTAATGTGTTGAAATAATACTTTATATTATATATATATATATATACTTAGAAGTTATAACATAAATGTGTTATAATATCACTACAAAAGTAGCAATTTTGTTTCGACACTATACGTTTCAAGGAGGGTTTTAAAAAGTTAAAAACTATCCAAACCCCCTTAATCAGGGAGGCCTTCTTACATAAACAGAATGGACCAATCAAAACAAAACTATCTCCGATCTGAAGAATACAAGGGCAGACCCTAAAATTCATTTGTTAGGGATCTTAAGAAAAATATTTGAATAAAATAGACATCAGTATATGTAACTGTATGTATATATGTGAGAACGCAGACAAAAGCCTATGTGGATATAAGTAAGTATAGGTGATTGTGCTAATATGTAGGGTTGTCTGAAGATACGTGTTTATGTGCCTGTGAGTGGGCGTATAATGAATTTATGGTCCCTAACCAACAAAGGTGACTCCTCTTTGACCAGTTTAAAAATGCCCAATTGAGATAAGGCCACGTCCTTTGCTTTGAAATATGATATTTGTTTTCTATTTCATTTTAGAGGAATTATTATTTCAGGGAAAGAAATTTATATGGAATTGAATGAATGTACTGTGGTTTTATAAAATGGGCTAATTTAGCTCATAAAATGAATTGATATCTATTTATCGACAACCAGTCTAAAAGTTGTGTTGAGTTTTTCTTTTTACAAAATTATTATATTACGTTGAATAACATCCATCGAGCTTACTATATAAATATGACACTTAACATTTTATATCAAGTAGGTCTAGTTAGACTTTCCCCGCCATTCGCGTACTCCACATCTTTTTCTACACAGGTACGCACACACACTCACACAGACACACATATATACATATACACACACACATAAATATATGTATATATACATATACACACACATTCATAGATACGTATACACATACACACAAACAAATAAATAAAAAATGGACTGATAATTACCAATAGTTAAAAACAGGCAATAATAAAATTCAGAAACAATGTGAGATTAATGCTTTAAAAACACAATTACTAAATATTAGTGTAACAATTGGTGCTATAATAAAAATGTGTTAAAGATTAACCAGAATATGGATGCTAGAATAAGGTTTATTGAATATTGGCATAATAATTGAAGTTGGCTACTTTTGTAGTGATATTATAACATATTTATGCTATAAATTGTAGATAAACATTATTCGCTCTACTTGGTATTGAGCATTTTTTTAAGAATAGTGTGTGTTTGTATACGGAATTTTATTCCATCCATACTTATCCTATACTTGTATATATATATATATATATATATATATATAGATAGATAGATAGATAGATAGATAGATAGATAGATAGATACTTGGAACAATTACAATATTCCAGATGACTGGAGAGATGCTGTCATTGTTGTTCTGTACCAGCTCAAGAGGAACAGGGGTGACTAAGAAAATTATCGTGGCATATTGTTGTTGTCTGCTGTCGACATAGTTCTTTGTAGAGTCCTGATAGATGGTACGTTGCTCCATATTGCTGAAGAAACTCTTCTGGATTCACAGTCAGGTGTTAGTTTTGGAAGTGGCCGTGTAAATGTGATCTTCACAGTTTGACAACTGCAGGAAAAGTGTGTCGAACAAAGTATGGATCTCTACCAGATATTTGTTGACATGACAAATGCATTTGATACCGTAACCAAAAAAGCTTTGTGGCATATTTTAGGGAATCTGGGGTGTCCCGAAAAGTTTGTTTTGATTGTTGAAAGTTTGTTTGTTTCATTTTGATATAAGGTCTCCATTAACGCTGGTGGAAAGCTCTTGGAGCCGGTGACAGTTGAGAATGGAATCAAGCAGGATGTCATTTCAGCTCCAAACCTGCTTGTCCCATACTTCTCTATTGTTCTTCAACAGGCCTTTAGAAATTAAAACCAAGGTATTTACAATCGCATGGTATTTAGATTCAGATATATCGGTAACCAAATATCTTTGTCTATGATAAAAGGTTGAAGGCTGTTTTACGTTTGTGTATCTTGGGAGCACGTGGAACATGTCCTGTTATCTTGATGTAGAAATATCAAACCGCATACAGAATGCTAGCGAAGCATTTGGAAACCTGAATAAGCGTCTGTGGTCTCAGCTCAGAATTTCGGTCAGTACGAAACTTCTGTTCTTCCGACACTCTTTTACGCTTACGAGACGTGTGCAATCTACTTTAGACAGATGAACAAATCTTGAGAGATTCTACCAGTATTGCTTACTTCGTATCCTCGGCATTACCTGGCAAATGTTTGTTAGTTATATAGCTATACTAGAGAGGAGCGGCTGTGATAGTGTTGAGTCCGTAATACTAAAATATGATCGTCGGTGGGCAGGTCCCATGAATGCAACTGCTTTTTGGTGAGCTGACAAATCTAAGAGGCAGTTTAGTGACTGCATCAAGGGTGCGCCAATAGACAACATTCCATGTCAGCGCTGAGAATGTGAATTTAATCGCAATAATTAGGAGAAAGCACATCAGTATTGAAAGGTGTCACTTTGAAGATGAAAGAAAAGACACGGAAAACATAAAAAGATGTACGAAAGGTCATCCCTGTTGAGCTTCCTTAATATACAGATGTACAGATTGTAGCAGAGTGTGTTTGTCGATGATTGGTCGAAAGAGCCACTTGAAAGTACACCAACCCTTAGTGGCAATTGATTATGCAATCGTAGATGTTCACCAGTTGGTATGTGATTTTTGTGGTTAAGATATGACGATCCAGAAGTGGCCTAACGCAATATATATATGTTACTCTGGCACTGCGTGTAGTTGGACCAGATTAATATCCTGTTTGTATTAGAATAAGTTGGTCGCTTGCTGGCCTGAAGAGCCACATTCGTTCGGCCCATCAGTAGATATTTTTCAAAAAATAGTCGTACTGGAACTCGAGATGACAACTACCGTATATATTATACGTACGTGTTTATATATATATATTACATGTGCGTGTGTATATGTATGTTTGTATATGTATGTGTTTGTATATATATATATATATATATATATATATATATATATATATGGATGTGTATATATATATATATGTTTGTGTGTATATGTATATACATATTTGGGTGAATATGTCTTAAATGTGATATGAATGAATTAGCAGAAGACTTTCCCGTGGAAGGTTGCCATTACTTTCTATGGTAGACCGGTTGATAACCAAGACTATAGAACTCAATCTATTATGCCATTTAACCATAACTGGAGAGAGAAGCAATGGATTAATATCTTTCCAAAGTGTATTTGCGCGCACGTGAATGCAATGAATTCAACTTGAATTCGAACTCGGCCCTCCGATTTCTTGTTCCCAACCGATATCCACTGCACTACAAACACATTCATATATATATATATATATATATATATATATATATATATATATATATATATATATATATATATATATATATATATATATATATATATTTAGAATAAGTAAAGACCAAGTAGAAAAAAGTGTACGTTCAATCATAACAATCTTCTTCAGTGATTTATTAAGGATGAATGATTTAAACATCCGAGAGACAATATATTTGAATGGGTTATAGTTTCAAATGTCCGATACATGTCACGTGTGTTATAGCAACTGATGAATATTAAATGTAGAAGATAAAACTCGTGTTTGCTTAACTGTATGTGCCAATGCGTTCTTTTTAATTAAAATAAGAGAAAACAGTTATGAATGTATGCATCGAGAGAAATCACATGATGGAACGATTTTCATTCTAAATAACGTTAGAATCATGTATGAATCATAAACAAAATATAATTCCGTTTCAATTCTAATGAAAATAATGTTAACAGAATCTTTTAATGAAATAATTAATTACCCTAATAACGTTAACGGTTAGTATCTTTCAATGAAATAAAAAATAACTGTGCATTAAAATTATTCTAATAACATAATTAAGTAATAATATATAAATAAGAACCATATATATAAATTATCATAATAATATAACCATTCACAGTTAGGTTAGCCAAATGCAGACGACAATTCTACTCCTCCAGCTTCTTCTCTCGCACTTCCCGCCTGTGGAACTCGATCCCATATTGCTTTCCTGACGGCTACAACCTCCAGAAATTTAAATGCAAAGTCGATAGTCATCTACTAACCACTGGACTCTAGCTCTCTCCCCACCCCCGTAAATCCTTCCCTTTCTCTCCACCTTTGCAACTGTCATCGCACCTGCTTTCTCAGCTTTCTATTGCTCCTTTCTAATTAGTTTGTACTTCTCACTCTTTTATAATTAATCTTTTTAGTTATGTAGCCCCCAGCTCATCAGTGGTTTTTTTGCCTTGCACGGGGTGAAATGATTAAAAAAAGAATTAACGGTTAGAATCTTTCATTGAAATAATAAAGTAAAATGTAAAAATAATAATAATATAAATAATAAAAATAATGAGAAAAAAGAATGATAAAAATCATAAGAGAAGTAGAAGAAATTACAGTTTGTAGCGTTGTACTTTATTAAGAGTTCTCGATATTTAGTAGACCATTATATATGGTAATATTTTTATTATAAGTTTATAATAAAAACATTGTTTACTACAACAACAAGCGCCTTTGTATTTTGGTTCTCTTATTAGAACCTCATCAGACAGTGAAATGTTTTTTTCTGCTAAGAATCATTATATATAGAAGCTAAAAACAACGTAATTTTTACCATCAGTCAGTTTAGGTGCCATACGTGATACACGCTTGGGCGATCATGTCTCGAAAGAGACATGACTGACTGGGCAGAAGATTATTCCGCAGTAGGTTGCCATTGCTTTCTGCGGTAGACTGGTTGCCGACCATGGCTATAGAACCCAATCTGTCCTGCTATTTAACCCATAACTGGAAGGAAGAGACGGATTAATACCTTTCCCAAGGGTATTTGCGCGTAAGTGAATACAATGGATTCAGCTGGAATTCGAACTCGGCTCCGCGGTTTCTCGTTCCGAGCCGATATCCACTGTACCACAACGCACATCCTTACGCACATTTTTACCATATGTAGACAATTACGGAGGGGAATTTTCGGAGGGTTTGTTTCAGTGAAGCAATAGAAATTCAGGTCACAATGGATACGATAAATTTGATTGTAAGTGTGGTAAAGACTTGAAATGACTTGAGACCCAGAGGTTTTCTATGTCAATGATAAAAATAAATTGAATGATACATATGTATTATTTAGCAAGTTTGAAAAGTTATCTCGTGTCATCGTGAAACAATTACAAGATTTTCTTTAAGTTATTTTTCACTTAAATAATGACAGAGACTAGATAATTTGATTTTTTCAAAATACACCTGACTTTTTGTTGGTTCACTGAGACAAACCCTCTGCACATTCCCCCAGTTTAATTGTCTCGATATTGTAAAACTTCTGTCGTTTTTAAGCTTCTATATAAAATGATTCTTAACAGAAAAAATATTTCACTGCTTCATGAGGTGCTAATAATTGAATTGCGGTAAACTATGTTTTTATTATAAACTTATAATAAGAATATTACCATATATATATATATATATATATATATATATATATATATATATATATATATATATCATAATCTATCTTTATGTCTATTGATAGGACCAACCTGAAAATTGATTTCTTTTAAACACGATTTACAAAAACATGCATTGCCAATAATGGATGTATGTCTGGGTAGCATTTTATGTTTGTAGTCTCAGATCATTTGAATAACCTGTCAGGCTTAATCCAACATAGAAACACTCTAATATTTGGGTTTATAACTCATCAGATCTGAATAGAGTTCAGGTCAACCAATAAGTGATCCGACCCGGCACAATATATTTCAAATCGTCTCGATCACTAATCTTGGACTGGGTAGGCAATCACCATACTTCCAAACGAGAATGTTTAATACATCACGCAGACGAATCTCATTAGTACTGGAATATTATCACTGCATGGACTAACCCGATACTGCACATTTTTCCATAGTTTATACAGGATCTGTTATATGTATTTATCCAAAATGGGGAACCCGCATGAAAAATAATCTGTAATATCTAAATTATGTGAATTTTGTCTAAGTTCAGACTTGGATCACATGGGAAATGTTCGGTTGAAATTTTGACATCAATCACACAGAGATAGTTTAATGCTAGAGACTCCTACAAAATATTAATGTCACTACAAAAAGAAACGCATTGCACTTATTCCGAAACAATATCCATAAATATATGTTTTTTTTAATCATTTCACAACAGTAAATCCTCTAAGACGCAAAGGATTTTTAAGAGGGTAAGATTATAAGAAAAAAACGCTATTATGGAGAAATAACAATAAAAGACCAGGAATTAATCATCCAAATATAATGATTGACATTGCACTGAATGTTTTGTAGATACATTTTGACCGGAAAGTAAGAGTTCAGTAGAGATTTCAGTAAAGAACAAAAGAAGAATTTGTTAGTACAGAACTTAATTAGTCACCTCAACTGTAAAAGGGCGAGACATTGGTACCAATCTAGTTAGTCAGTCTACTAATTGCCGTACGTAATGAACGCTTGGGCGAAAATGTCTCTCTCAATCTATGACTGACTACGGATTAGGTTTTCCTGCGGTAGGTTGCCGTTTCTTTCTGTGGCTATAGAAATCAATATGTCCTGCATATTCTTTGCATTCACTTTCCCAAATCTATTTGCGCGAAAGTGAATGCAAAGAATTCAACTAGAATGCAAGCTCGGTTCTACCAATCTCCTATTCCGAGCAAATATCCATTACACCTCAACGAACATCCCATTTTAGTCATTTAACCCTCTAGGGCCATTCGTATCATATTTGATACAGTATTTCCCTATAAGGAAACATTTGGTATTTCCCTATAAGGAAACATTTGGTATTCATTGACTGAGCAGTCAGTACTGCTTTCATTTGAAATTTATAAAATATTTCTCTTAAAAAAATTTTCAGGAAAATATTTCTTTCAAGGCTTGTTTTCATACTGTATCAAATATGATACGAATGGCCCTAGAGGGTTAAGTTTCATACTTAGCACATGCTTGGGCGATCATGAGGCAAGAGAGATAAGTGGAGAGACAGTTAGCCACTTATGTGAGATATCAGAACAGGATTTGGGGACAACAACAAAATATGAAAAACTCTTAAGAGTCACAAAAGATAAAAAGTTGTAGAGGATCATGTCCTGAAGGGAAACGACATATAGAAAAAGAAGGGCAATGCTTATGTCAGTCAGTTAATTAATTGTCAGCCGTGATATACGCTTGGGCGATCATAACTCTAGAGAGACATGACTGACTGGGAAAAAGATTTCCCTCAGTAGGTTGCCATTACTTTTGCGGTAGACTGGTTGCCATCTAATGTTGTATAACCCAATCTGTTCCGCTATTTAACTCATAGCTAGGAGTGATGGATTAATACCTTTCCCAAGGGTATTTCCGCGGAAATGAAAGCGCTGATTTCAAATCCTGAGCTGATATCAACTGCACCACGCTACTTTATTTAAACTTGACCCGCACACACAGCTTATGGACATATCACGTTAAAATACCGCTACTGCCACAATTAGTGACGTTAACCAACGTCTAGTCTGGTCGTTGTGGATGACCACTTGTTAATATCAGGTATTGTAAATTTGGATGTGCGATTAGTGTAATAGATAAAGACGCAGTGACCGGAGCGTAAAGATCTTATTCTTGTTGGGTTCGTTATAGTCACTTACGCGCCAACACTCTTCAGAACGACACAACACACGTAATCTCTTGCCCCTACCTATGGGTTAATTAGTAGGACTTGTATCAGTACATCAGTATCTGCCAAAAAAAGAATAAATTAAAATATAAAAGTATCTTCTGCATTTACTTGTATCAGGAAGTCAGTATCTGCAAAAAATGAGTTAAAATATAAAATATCTTCTACATTTAAATATTCCACAATAGGTCAATAACCCATTAAAAATCAAATGAAACATGCGCACAGACATAAATAACTGTTTTCTTTTCCCTGCGTGTCTGGAACGGTTCCTGACTGAGATACGCTGAATTTTCTCAGTGCACGTGATCAGGAAAATACGAATACTTTGTAAATTTACCTTTTTTTAGGACTTACATAAGCGTTGTGGTGTAGTGGATATCTGCTCGGAACAAGAAATCGGAGAGCCGAGTTCGAATTCCAGTTGCATTCGCTTAAGCGAAAATACTTTTGGAAAGGGTATTAATCCGTTTCTTCTTCCTCCAGCTATAGGTTAAATAACATGATAGATTAGATTCTATAGCTTTGGTTGGCAACCAGTCTACCGCAAGAAGTAATGGCAACCTACTGCGGGAAATACTTGCTCAGTCAGTTATATCTTTTTAGCGATATGATCGCCCAAGCTTCATTGACTGACTGACATAAGCATTGTCTTAGATTTTTCTTCTATATGTCACTTCCCGTCAGGATATTGGCGGCCATGGTCGTCCACGACTTTGTATCCTTGGTGACTTTTAAGAGTTTTTCTCTTTTTGTTAAGGTCCCCGATTCCTGTTCTGACATCTCACAAGCTCATCACATAAATGGCTGACTGTCTCCTCACTTATCTGTCTTGCCTCAATATGAGTTCTTTTAGCCCCTCCTTCTTAATTATGTGTCTAAAGAAGTTCAGCTGTCTATTCCTGATTTTGAGTATGAGTGCCTTTAGTGATCTAATGAATAGCGGCTCAGATTGAGGAATCGGAGAGCAGTGTTCGAATTTCAGTCAGATGCATTGTATTCTCTTACGTGGCAATACCCTTGGGAAAGGTATGAATTCATTTCATCTTTTCCAAGCAGTGAGTAAAATAGCAGGACAGACCGAATTCTATACCCTTGGATAGCAAACAATCTAGGAGAAGGAAAGAGCTGAATTCCAACCAGCCTTAAGGGAGTTGGACTCTGTCAGGTTGTTTTGTCTCTGAAACTCCACTCTATTGCTGCTGCAGTATATGTGTTGTTCCTACTGGGTTCTATAGCTTTGGTTGGCAACCGGTCTAGGAGAAGAAAAGATCTTAATTCCAACCAGCCTTAAGGGGTTTGGGCTCTGCGGCTGCAGTATGTGTGGTGCCCCTACGATTCTAATGAGTCACGAGATACCTGAATCGGATTCTTTTTTATTTTCCCCATGATTTCCTTGTTACATACTCTCTCCTAGTACACTCATAGAATTCTCAGTATCCTTCTGTAAAATCACATTTCTACTGACTTTAGTTTTTTTGTTTGTTTTTTTTTTCTCGTACGCGGGGAAATTTTTTGGTTTGGTTTAGTTTGGTTTGTTTTACGGTATATCAACCTCAATGAGTTACTTAATGCCGACGAGATTTTTACAATAGATTTGTATGAACATAATATAGATTATTTTTAAGAAATAAGTTTGTAGATCAGCTTTCTTTGATGAATTTTTCTAAAGTGTTTTCTGTTGAAAGTTAGATATATTTATGGTATGTATTTTTTCCAAACAAAAGTCTTGCTAGTAATATTTTATTTTACTTCAAAAATGCATTGCTGGTAAAATATTTCTCATTCAAAAATGTATTGCTGGTAACGTCTTTCTCTTTCAAAATTTATTTATGGTAACACCTTACTTTTTCAAAAATGTATTGCTGGTAACACCTTTTCTTTCAAAAATATATTGCTGGTAACACCTTTTTCATTCAAAAATGTATTGCTAGTAACACCTTTCTGCTTCAAAGATTTATTGCTGGTAACAAATTTCTCTTTCAAAAATATATTTCAGAGAGTCAGATGTAATTCTGGTATGTATTTTTTCACAAAATCTTGCTAATAATATTTTATTTTACTTGAAAAAGGCATTGCTGGTAACACCTTTCCCTTTCAAAAATGTATTGCTGGTAACAACATTCTCTTTCAAAAATGTATTGTTGGTAACATCTTTCTCTTTTAAAAAAGTCTTCCTGGTAACACCTTTCTCATTCAAAGGTGCATTGCTGGTAGCACCTTTCTCTTTCAAAGATCTATTGCTAGTTACACCTTTCTCATTCAAAAACGTATTGCTGGTAATACCTTTCTCTTTCAAAAATGTATTGCACGTAGCACCTTTCTCTTTCAACAATATATTGTTGGTAACACATTTCTCTTTCAAAACTGTATTACTGGTAACACCTTCCTATTTTCAAAAATGTATTTCAGAGAGTCAGAGGTATTTCTGGTATGTATTCTTTCAAGATGATATTTTATTTTACTTGAAAAATGCATTGCTGGTAACACATTCTCTTTCAAAAATGTATTACTGGTAACACTTCTTCTTTCAAAAATGTATTGCCAGCAACAAAATTTTCTTTCAAAAATGTATTGTTGGTAACAAATTTCTCTTTCAAAAATGTATTGCTGGTGACACATATCTCTATAAAAAAAATGCATTGCTGGCAAAAACTTTCTGTTTCAAAAATGTATTGCTGGAAACACCTTTCAATTTCAAAAATCCATTCCTGGTAGCATCTTTCTCTTTCAAAAATGCATTGCTGCTAACACATTTCTCTTTCAAATATGTATTGCTAGTTACACCTTTTTCTTTAAAAGATGTATTTTTGGCTACAGTTTCTCTTTCAAAAATGTATTGTTGGTAACACCTTTCTCTTTTAAAAATGCATTGCTGGTAACACCTTTTCTTTCAAAAATGTATTGTTGATAACACCTTTCTCTTTCAAAAATGTATTGCTGGTAATACCTTTCTCGTTCAAAAATGTATTGCACGTAACACCTTTCTCTTTTAGAAATGTATTGTTGTAACACATTTCTCTTTCCGAAATGTATTACTGATAACACCTTCCTCTTTCAAAAATGTATTTCAGAGAGTCAGAGGTATTTCTGGTATGTATGTTTTTCAAAATAATATTTTATTTTACTTGAAATATGCATTACCGGTAACCCCTTTCTCTTTCAAAAATATATTGCTGGTAACACTTTCTCTTTCAAAAATGTATTGCCAGCAACACCTTTTACTTTCAAAAATGTACTGCTGGTAACACCTTCCTCTTACAAAAATGAATTGTTGGTAACAGATTTCTCTTTCAAAAATGTATTGCTGGTAACAGCTTTCTCCCTGAAAAATGCATTGCTGGTAAAACCTTTCTGTTTCAAAAATGTATTGCTGGTGACACCTTTCACTTTCAAAAATGCATCGCTGGTAACACCTTTCTCATTCAAAAATGCATTGCTGGTAACACATTTAATCTTTCAAAAATATATTGTTGGTAACACCTCTATCTTTCAAATATGCATTGCTGGTAACATCTTTCTCTTTCAAAAATGCAATCCTAGTTACACCTTTGTCTTTCAAGAATTTATTGTTGATTAGACTTTTCTCTTTCAGAAATGTATTGTTGGTAACACCTTTCTCTTTTAAGAATGCGATGCTGGTAAAACCTTTCTCTTTCAAAAATGTACTGTTGCTAACACCTTTCTCTTTCAAAAACGTATCGCTGGTAACATATTTCTCTTTCAAAGATAACACCTTTCTCTTTCAAAAATGTATTGCTGGTAACACTTTTCTTCTTCAAAAATGTATTGCAGGTAATACCTTTCTCTTTCGAAAATGTATTGCTGGTAATACCTTTCTCTTTCGAAAATGTATTGCTGGTAAAACATTTCTCTTTCAAAAATGTACTGTTGGTAACACCTTTCTCTATGAAAAATGCATTGCTGGTAAAACTTATCACTTTCAAATATGTATTGCTGGTAACACCTTTTTCTTTCAAAAATGCATTGTTGGTAAACACCTTTCTCTTTCAAAAATGTATTGCTGATAAGAGCTCTTTTTTCCAGATATGTGTTGCGGTAATTTTTTTTAGAAATGTATTGCTGGTAATATCTTTTTCCTTCAAAAATGTATACCGTTATTATAAAATTTATTTTTATACTTTCATAGACTTTTGACCCCAATTTGCGTATAAACCATTATAGCTTGGATCCTAACAGGTGCTACCACCCAGAGATCAGGGTGGAACTTGGAATAATGACAATTAAGAGGTGGTTCCATGCTCCTCACAATCTTCCAATCAAAAGCCTTGCTGCCGGATACAGTTTACTGTCATACCCAGGACCGGGAAAATATTCAATATTCACCGTCATATAAGAAGACAGATAACACATTGCATTTCAACGCTCTTTTTCGTGTCTCTAACGATGTATATTTTTTTATTCTGCACCTCACTAGCGGTCTTCTACCTGTTAACATTTCCATAATTTTTGAAAATGATTAGTTTAAGTTATTACAGTCGGTATTTTCTGATAGACTGTCTGGGCAAACCGTTAAAGACAATTTTTGTTTTGAAATATTACAGTAAAATATTCTTATATGATTTTAAACAATATGTTTCTGCTTTCATTTTTTAAAATCACATTATGATTCATTTTAATATCGATAGAATAAATCGTGTCTAAAAATAAGAAAAAAATGTGAGTGCATATTATATACTATTTATGCGTTATTGAGTTACAGAATTTTGTTTATCTTAAAATTTAAGAAAAGGCAAAAATATACATATATATATATATATATATATATATATATATATATATATTAAAAAATCATTAATATATATATATATATATATATATATATATATATATATATATATATATATATATATATTGTTTTTAATATGAGAAAAGAACCACGAGTAAATTTTTATAAAAAAATGGAAAGACTTATTGGTCGAAAATGTAATCGGAAAATCGTCTAGACAGATAACATCCGGGGCTTTTTTGTTGCTATGATTTTAACCAGTAGGCCGGCCAATGTATACGTTTATAAGATTTGTCCTTTTTTTTTAATTGCTTGTTTGCCTCCATATTTGTTTGGCATTTTTTATATATACATAAAAAATACAATTGACAAATATAAGATGAATTTTATCGGCGAAATGATGTGAGAAGGCTTCCCTTCGTCTTTTCTAAAAATATATTCAGCGCAATTTTTCTGATCTTGTCTTCATAGTCTAACGGCTGCCTGAATTAAGCTTTTTACTAGCTCGATAGAGAGGTACCACCAGTTTACTTTTGAATTAGCTAAATGCAATCGTATTTTTCTTGTCTCGTCCTTCTGTTTAGTTTTTTGGTTTTTGTTTTTTTGCTTTTTTTTGCTTTTTTTTCCACAAAACTTTATATCTTTCGCCAATTGTCATCTTCTGTTTTCCTGAAAACTGTTTTTTTTTCTTCTCACTAGAGTCATAAATTAAAAAAAGTAAAAAAATCAAATACTGGGGAAGTGTTTTGACAGCGGATAGAAAGTGCGACATAGAGACGCATTGGCATGGCCAAAGACGCATTTCAGAAGCTAACCGGAGTACTGAAATACAGGAAAATCTCTCAATAGAAACAAAGAAAAGTGTGTTGGATTGCTATGTGATATCTGTCCTTCTGTATGAAAATGACTGTTGGACAGAGGATGGAAAAGAATGTTTTGACAGAGGATGGAAAGTGCGACATGGAGATCTAAAGACGCATTGGCTTGGCCAAAGACGAATTTTAGAAGCCAACCAGAGTACTGAAAGACAAGAAAATTTCATTAGAAACAAAGAAAAGTGTTGGATTGCTATGTGATATCTGTCCCTCTGTATGCAAGTGAATGCTGGACAATCTCATGAGAGAAGATGAAGGAAAGGCTTGAGGCAGTAGAAATGTGGTTTTACAGAAGGATGCTGAGGATACCATGGACTGAGCACGTATGCAACAATGAGGGGTTGGAAAGGATGCAAACGAGAAAAAACTGAATCTCAGAAAAAGACAAATGAGGTTCCTAGGACAAGTAATGAGGAATGAGTGCCTGGAGACTTTAATACTCACAAGTCAGATAAATTGAAGAAGAGACAAGGGAAAGCTGCAGCACGAAACGTACTTGTTATGTTTAAGTAAATGGATGGCGAAGCGGGTCTTAGAAGAGATACCAAGAGAAAAATATTGAGAGCAACAAGAGACAGAGACAAAATTTCACTTTTGTCTCTGTCCATGATCGCCTACGTCCTGAAAGAACACGTCACATGAAGAAGATAATCTTCTCATTCTCTATCATTACCACTAACTCGATGCGTATTAGTGAAATTATTATCTTGCTCTGAATTAAATGATTATTATAAAGCTAATAGTGGGGGGGGGCTCATATAAAAGTACAGATTCTTCTTTCATTAACTCATGGAAAAGCAAAACGACCTTGATATGCAAATAATATTTTCTTCATATTTTTCTTTACTGATTACCTACAGGTAACCTCCAAGAACTTTGAATATCTATCTATCTATCTATCTATCTATCTATCTATCTATCTATCTATCTATCTGTCTGTCTCTGTCTGTCTGTCTGTCTGTCTGTCTGTCAGTATGCAGTATGGTCCAAAAATAGATGAGTAGTAAATGATAACATTTATTTTGAGATTACGTATACAACTTTTTTTTACTGATACAATTATTACATTGATCATTTTTTTTACGTACAATAATATAGAAGCGATTAAATTCAACAACGCAGGTGCTCAAACTGTTGTCTATCACATTTTACACCACCTTGTCAGAATAGATCAGAGCACGAGTTTGGTTAATCATTGTCTTTAATGATATTAATTTTTAAATATATTAATTTATTTAACAGTGTTAAATTCTGCATCTCTAGGCGAACCATAGATCAAAGAACGGGACTGGTTAATTATTCCCTTTAATCATGGTAAGATTCTATTAATTTAAATTATATTAATATATTAAACAGTGCAAGTTAGTATGTCTACTGACTGTCGAAAACGTGAGAAGTCGATTCAAAGTTTTCTTTTTTGTAATAAATTTTGCATACTAACTAAAGCTTGTGAGATGTGGTAAATCGAAACTTGTAAAATCCGAAGAAAGTGGAAAATAAAAAACAAAATCTGCTATTCTGATTTGTAACGACCATGCCCGAATGTTTTAAATGTCAGACGAATCTTTTGCACTCGTAAATAAAGACCAACCAAAAGCAGTTTTTTTTTTTGCTTCGAAAAGAAAAAGATGCTATCGTTGCACAAAACAGATTTCAATATTGGCAGCATGGTGCCAGCTTGTTGTGCAAAACAAATGGACCCTGATATTTCTCATTTTTTTTTTTTACTGATACAATCAATGTGAAACTGATATTCTTCGTTCATTCTTTTTAAGAAAATAATCAATTGGGCCCTTCTGCAATGAGAAATACTACGAACAAAATAGCATTGACAATGAAGAAGATTATATTGATAAAAAATATTAAAATGCAAGATGGTGGAATGAAGAATAGCGATAAAAATGACTGTCATTTTTAAAATCAGATCCCAGCTCTCCAAATTTTTCCATGTTTCTTCAGGGCGTTTAGTTGTCATGGCTCCCCAGAATTTTCTGTCTTTTGTAGCTTTTAGCAGATTCTGGGATTTTTCTTTTGTTATTTTTTAACCAGACAATGACTTCTCCACATACGAAACCTCTCGCTTTTTTTCCAGGAAACTTCAGACGAACTAGATTCTTTCGTTCCAATAGTTCTAACCTTCACGGCTAAGTTTCGCTGTTCCACTAACAGTGAACCACCGTCATTCCTTGCGTATTTTGTTGATGAAGTATCGAAATATAATTAATATAATTTTATGTTTATGTTGTTATGGGAACAAGTAACTTAAAGGGTTAGAGGGAGATAACTCATAACTACCAGAGGAGGCTATTTGCTAGGGAGGAGATTATATACCCCAATGATTGTAATAAAGAGTTCTGTTCGAGATTCCGAGCACCTGAAGAAAGCTTACGAGTACAACAGACAAAATGCCGTACAAATGGCAACAAAGATGAGGACAATAGTCCGAATAATGTAAATACTGTATTTTATACTAAGTTTAGGAAATTATATTCGGTTATAAGTGTAGTAGGTTTAAAGTGTCCCCTGTATGGTAAGTTTTAATTGTTTTATATAAATTATGTTGCCCTGGTACTTCACAGTAATATTAAACATTTTGGCCTATTTTAAACAAAATACGCATCATCTGTATAGTGAGTTGACAAAACGGACTTGATTTTTCGAATCAGTGTAGTAAATATCCCAGAAACATGTGCTCATTGCCCAACAATATTTGGGTAAAAAATTGTCAACTATTGTTATTCTTTACCTTATAACTTCTTTCTGATAGGCGAAGTGTTGCAGGCCTCTCGTTATGGTATCGCTATTTCTATGGAAAGTGTTAAAACGAACTACATTCGTTCGTTCAACCAGTTCTGACCTTCATGACTAAGTCCCACCATGCCACGCTTATTGTTGCGAACCACTGTCATACCCTTCGTTTTCTACTGGTGAAAGGTAACTTCATCTAGAAATATTTTATGTTGAGTTTACTTAAATTCTTTTTAGTTGTACTTCTGATAGTCTTAGTGGGTAGAATATATTATTTCGATTCGTTGGTTTGTAATGAAGTACAACTTTTCTATTTTGGAATATACTTAATGAGTCTTTTATTTTGATAACACAAATATCATAGCCTCATTCATAAAAAATGTAGCAGAAAGCGCTCGGAAAAACAAAACAATGACTCGATTACATTAGAGTCTCTTGTTTGAATTTTGTCAAGAATCTCAAGATATACAATAGGAGCGTCCTTGTAGATGACAAATTATTTTCCACCCTTCAATCTCACTCTCACTGACGAAACCTAAACCCACCTCTATAGCTATTTTTTTTTAATTTTTCACCCTGAGCAAGGCAGAAATGCCACTGATGTGCGGGGGGGGGGCTACATAACTGTAAAAAGATTAATTAGAAAAGAGTGAGGAGTACGAACTAGTTAGAAAGGAGCAATAGAAAGCTGAGAATGCAAGTGCGATGACAGATATATAGGTGGAGGGAAAGGGAAGGTTAAACGGGGGTGGGGAGAGAGCTAGTGTCTAGTGGTTAATGGATGAGTATTGACATTGCATTTAAATTTCTGGAGGTTGTAGCCGTCAGGAAAGCAAGAATATGGGAGCGAATACCACAGTAGGGAAGTGCGAGAGAAGAAGCTGCAGGAGTAGAATTGTCGTCTGCATTTGGGTAACCTGACTGTGAATGGGTGGACTCTGTTGCCAGTCTGGTTGCACGAGTAAACACCTGTTGAGGAGGCACCAGTGACTTAAGTTCGTCCGAGCAGAAGCCATGAAAGTATTTATAGAAGAGACAAAGGGAGGCCACATTTCGACGTTACAGACTCTCCTTTGGAGCCTGTCAAGAACACTATTTATTCGTTAAACGAATTCTAACCTTCACGGCTACGTCCCACCATTCCTCAAATGTTGCAGCGAACCAACCTTATTCTCATCATGTTCAATTGGCGATATATGTTCTGTTCTTTCGAGTATCTTCTTTCCACCAATCTCTGCCTTTAGGGAACCGACAACCAAGTAGATGCTTTCCAGATCTCTACAATCTTTGCCTGTTCATATCGAAACTCAAGCGTTACGAAATTTTAGGAAATCCGTTATAAAATGTATTAACTCAGACATTTTAATTTATTTTGTTAAACATTATTCTTAATTGAATAAACAAATAAATTGAAAAATATGTCGAAGTTAATTTCGTAAGAATTTAGTAAACTTTTGTAAAGAAATTGTCTTCTTCTTTTTTTATAATTGTATCGCCCCAAGCAAGGCATTTTGCAGCCACTGTTGTACAGGGGGTTACATAGGAGGAAAGTTATGAAAAGAGTGACAGATTATAGGGGGTGTCAGGAAGAGGGTAAGAGAAGGATGAGAATACTGATGAGAGTGGAGAAAGGAGCATGTGAAAGAGGATGCAAGTTAGTGAGATGGGGGATGACTATTGACCTTACATTTAAATTCTTGGAGATTGTAGATGTCGGGGAAGTAAGTAAACGGAAAAGAATTCCACAGGCGGGAAGAAGAGAAGCTTGTGGAGTAGAATTTGCGTTTACATTTTATTGGTTTCACAGTAAAAGGGAGAGACCTTGTTGTTAATCTTGTGGCTCGAGTAAATTCATATATATGGGGCACCAGTGAGCTCAGTTCATCGGAGCAGAAGCCGTGAAAGTATTTGTAGAAGAGACACAGGAAAGCAACATTGCGCCGGTTAGAAAGTTACTGTATCCGAACTGCCAAGTCGGGATCGATCTTATTACAGATTTTCCGTTGGATTTTGTCCAGGACCCTTAGGTGGATAGCAGGAGCGCCTGACCAGATATGGCAGCAGTATTCGATGCACGGGCGGGTGGTAGATTTATATTAGGGTACGAAAACAGAACAGATATAAATATTATTAAATATCAGGAAATTGTGTGTTTAAAGGAATTATTCTAGTCTATGTTTGACCGTATGTTATTCGTGGCCAAGCTCTCTAAGACACGTATAATCAACTGGCGATTTTCACTGGGGACGTATGTTCTAATAATGCCGATGGTCGCATATTTTACTAATGAGATATCTGGGTTATTCTGGCCGTTAAATATAAATAAATATATTGTTTAATTATAAAAACAGAGTATCCACTCAAATACGAGTATCCACTCAAACATGAGTATCCACTCAAATACGAATATCCACTCAAATACGAGTATCCATTAAAAATAATGTTTAAAAAATTAAATTAAAAAAGTATATATTTTGCGAAATGGATTAACTTCAGCAAGATTTTAATTTACTTGCTTATTCCATCAAATAATAGATAAACATGTAATGTTTAAACAAATAAATGAATATATATATATATATATATATATATATATATATATATATATCGAAATGAATGAGGAAGGAAGAAAATATTTGCAACGTTCAAAACATTAATTTAAAACAGTGCTCAATATAAAAATAGTGCATCATTAACTACCTGATGAGACATTGTTCTTTCAATGTCGAAACAAGATGTACAAGTTTGCAACAGATTGTAGTTTTTACAAAGAATAATTTTAAATAAATATGTATAGAGAGAGAGAAATAGAGAGATATATTTAATTTAACTGTCTGTTTCATGATTCAACATGGCTTCGTGATTGTGTTGAAGTCATAAACCGACTGTCCTCGTCAGTTAAGTGCTATACGGGATACACGTTTGGGTGATCATGTCTCTAAAGTTACCTGACTCTCTGGGCAGAAGATTTTTCTGAAGTATGTAGCCATTGCTTTCATTGGTAGACTGGTTGCCAACCCAATCTATTTTGCAATTTAAACCATACCTGGTGAGAGAAAAGACGGATTAATACATTTCCTAAATGTATTTGCGCGTAAGTGAATGCAAAGAATTCAACTAGAATTCGAACTCAGCTCTGCGATTTCTTATTCTGAGCCGATATCCACTACACAACAACGAGTATTTATATCAGACATTATACAATATATAAATAGAATAGTTTTCTGTTTCATAACATATTTTTCGATTCCAATTTCGGTTTCTTGCTATAACGTTGCCATGCTTAAAAGTACAATATACTGTTGCAGTCCTTTTCACGATATACAAATAAACCCTATGTAGATATATAGGGAGACAATTCACTTGTGTTGCAATGTGTATCAATTATCATACGCCCAATGGTAAGAAACATACTCTACTTATCTTTCTTCAGGATATGGGTAGCCATAATTACGCTAGCCAAATAACTGCGCAGATTCGTACAAGCAAGCTTTTGCGCATGGTCACGCGCATGCGCTTTTCATCAGTTCAATGAGCTTAAGAAAACGAGAATCAAATAAAATAAAAACAAAACAAAATGTCTTAGAAAACAAGCACATGATACCGAAAATAGTTTCGAACACAGAAATTCAAATCAACGACTATAAATCAAAGTTAGAAGAAGAGAAATAAAAACAGAACTAAAGAATTTAATATAAATAAAATAAGAAGGCATAAATGTTCAGGTCGACCAGAATAACCTGGATGTGTGGCTCGTCTATGAGGATGTTATCTTTTTTGTATTTAAGATTGACATGGAAGGTTATTTCGAGGAGACTGAAATTTTTGCTTATTTCTGAAACTACATACAAAATTAAAAAGAGAACAAAAATATTTACTAAAATAAAAAAGGAAGCAAGACAAAACTAGGACGAAAGAAAGAAATGATAAACTAACGCTCGTTCAATTATTGTTGATTGCGATGGGCAATTTTCATGGCTCGTATTTCAAAATAAAAAAAAGTTTAAATTTTGGAAAAGGAAAGCATAAAGAAAAACAGAAAAAGAAAATATGAAAAGCAACAGAGCAAAGATAAGCAGAGACAGACAGATAGACAGGCAGACAGACAGACAGACAGACAGAGCAAGGAAAGAATGGAAAGGAATTAGACTTTCGGGGAAGTAGAAATTATATAAACGGAAGAAGAAGAAGAAAAGAAAAGGATAGAAAAGGAAGTGAATGAAAGACATATAGGTAGGGAAAATATATATATGAAAAAACGAACGAATCAGTGTATGGCTCACTATATATATATATATATATATATATATATATATATATATATATATATATATATATAAAACATGTCAGATTAAATAAATTGCAATCACTGTTTGCTTATTTTTAATAAATTCCGTTCAAACTCAAGGATAATCGTTCGCATATTACAATCAAAAGATATCAGAAATGAGCTGTAACATTGACTGATGTTATCTTCATTAATTTCTTAAGGTACCCAAATACTTTCAATCTCTTTCCGAGGTCATCTTCAGGGTTGCCAGTTATACATATGTATTTACAGCTCTCTTAGAGAGTTATCCTACCACTGTATGTACAGGATACTCCTTTGGATTCTTCTATATCTACACCGCATGCTGATATATATGTATATATTTAAACAACTACACTGTGTGTTGACTGAGAATTCTATTTTGGAGAGGAGTGTCAGGGGAGCCTTCCCTTTCCTTGCTATCACTCTTCTTGTTTCGCGGGCTGAGCGCCGTCGTAGCCCCGAAATCAATTAGAATTCTTACTCGAGTGTCAAAGTGCCTTGCGGGCCATTCCTTGGTCTACAGGCCTTTCTTGGGTTCGGGGCCACTTTTATTAGTGGAGGGGGGGCGCGAGGAAGATCCTCTACATGATCGGCTTGGCTTGTCGGCGGCCGAGTCATGCTCGTTTTGGTCTTGAGCGCCAGCTGCGAATTACCTCAGCAACCCTCAGTTTTCGCTTAGCTGGCGATTGATTTGGAACTTGCTATCTGTCAGTGACAGGGCCTTCAAATGAAGCGTGGCGGATATGCCCGACTGTTATCGGTGTGATCATGGTTTGGAAAAAACGGCTGTGCACGCCCTCTTCCAATGTCGTCAGGTGAACCCCCTTTGGGACTATGTCGGCGTGTTGAAGGCTCATATCGCGCCCGATCTTCTTGTGACAATCAATCACGTTTACGCGTGTCATATTCTGGGGTGAAACGAATGGTGTTTCTCACTTTTCTGGCTGTAGCTTGAATAGTGATTTGGACGACGCGAGAGGAGGGAATCTGGCGAGATAAGCGTTATTTTTATCAGCATTTGATTAGATTCTTTGAGCATCGGCTCAGGATGACGATCAAATCTGACATCTCGAAATATTATCCGAGTATGAACGGATTGTATTAAAAATAAGCAGACACAACAGTTGACATTTATTTAATTTGACATGTCTAAAAGAAAATTTGTTACCTAACTACATAAATTTTATACATATATGTGTGTGTGTCTGTCTTGATAAACATACTGTACAAATTTATGCTTAATATACATAGAAAATCGTTTAATAAAATTATGTTTATATTTTTGACGAAATAAACACACTGTGCATATATATGACTTAATAAATAGTTTGTAGAAGTAGACTAAACCTAAGAAATAAATAAAAATTTCTTATATGCTTTGAAAACATTACGTTTCTATCAGTTATTTAACACTGCATTAACTTTGACACCAGCATTCTTAAAAAGAAGTCAATTGACTAACTTCGTTTTTGAAACTAATACACAAAACAGAAGATCAAATGCCTTGTACCAAGGCGACGGACAATCCGACGTGGACTCACGGCACTCATCAATCAATTACCGACCTCAATACAAAACCCAAGAATAGAGGACGCCGAGGTATCACACTCTAGCTTCCCCCCTCCTCTAACCACTGATGTACTGTCATGTACAAAGAGTCTCGCTTTCTCTTTTTCTCTCTTTCCATCCCTCGCTCTGTTACAACGAACTTTGTTACACAAGAAGGATGCAAGTTTGAACGCAAAAGAAAATAAATCTTCGAAAACAATGTCCACTCAACGTTCATTAATTTTTTCATTTAAAAGTAAATATATATTTATATACTGTGCCAATAAAGTCTGTGTGTACTTTAAAAAAATTATGACTTTATTTGTATTTGTGATTGAAATAATCTGCAAAAAATGTTATAACGTTTAATGTCTCCAGTTTTACGTATAGCTATTGAATAATTCTGTACTTCAAACTTTGCAACAATGTTTAGATAAGTAAACAGATGGATCGGAAGGGGTGGACCATTTTATTAACCTTCACGTTTGCCAGATTTGAATCCATAACTTTTCTTTTAATGGAGACATGTGAAAACAATTGTGTATGCAACTAAACCTAGTTCCTTACAAAATTCGAAAAGTAAAATAACTAATGATAATTCAGGCATTACTGTAATTCAGTTGGCAAATGTTTTCTGTTAACTGCAAATCGTATTACCCTTTGTATTGCGAATGATGGCGGACATGTGGAAACTTAAATAACATTTCAATAAAACCTTACAAAAATATAGATTTACTTCTTTCTAATTCATTTTACAAATTATTTCTATCCCAAATACAAATAAAGTTATAAATTTTTTAAAGTGCAGGTGAGCTTTATGGACACTCTGTATATGACTGAATAACCACTTTATATATATATATATATATATATATATGTATGTATTCTTTCTTATATATATATATATATATATATATATAAATATATATATATATATATATATATATATATATATATATATAAGAAAGAATATATATATATATATATAAGAAAGAAATGATAAACTAACGCTCGTTCAATTATTGTTGATTGCGATGGGCAATTTTCATGGCTCGTATTTCAAAATAAAAAAAAGTTTCAATTTTGGAAAAGGAAAGCATAAAGAAAAACAGAAAAAGAAAATAAGAAAAGCAACAGAGCAAAGATAAGCAGAGACAGACAGATAGACAGGCAGACAGACAGACAGACAGACATACAGACAGACAGACAGAGCAAGGAAAGAATGGAAAGGAATTAGACTTTCGGGGAAGTAGAAATATATATATATATATATACATATATATATATATATATATTTCATTTAGAAATGATTTATTTCTGCAAACTAGTTTTCAACCTTTCTGTATCTTCAGGCGATTTAAAATACCTGATTTTACCGTTTTTCAAACGCTCGAACAGAAACCTTTTACGAACGCACGACAACTGGAATTTTCAAGCAACCGAAAAATGTTAAAAATTAGGAAGGATTTACTTAAAGATCTCAGAACACTTTCATCCATGTTTGTATGATCCTAGTAAATAGTTATGGGTACGATTATATTTGGACATCATTAATTATTTTTTCTGGGATAACATTAAAGCTAATTTTTTCTCCTAGCACAATCTGCATACGTTACCACCGTTGTATGGTTTGGCTATTTTCACTATGCTCCAAGTTATATCAGTGTCTTTCCATATTTCAACTTTAATTTCTGTACTTGACTTTCCAGTTTGGTACAAGATTTCAGGTTTTCAAGTTTAAATCTAGATTTATGATTATGCCACCCAATTAAAACTGTCTTTAGTAGATCTCAAATATTTTTCAGTTTGACCATTTATGCCATGTACCTCTGATTTGTAAATAACCCCTTTTGTATTACAAAGTCCATTAAGTGGGCATTTGCTTTTGCCCCTACAGTTACATTCCTTGTTAATAAGTTTATTTTCTACGTTGTTATTTAGTTTTCTGATTTAGTTTAGCTTTTTTTTTTTAATTTTTTAAATTACTAGTACTGTTGTATATCGACAAACAACAAACACGCATATATATAAAAAATATGTTATATTTTTATTAATGACGATGAACCGTGTAGCCTAGGGAACAGAGAGTGAGAGAGCGCGCTTCTAAGGGGTTGACGGGAGTGTCTCTCTTCACCGGCCGATCTCTGTCGCTCCTCTCCTGCTACTGTCGTCTGTCTTGTCTGTCTCGTGAATCCGTGCGCCGAGGTCTTTTTATAATCTCCAGTACCGGAACTTTTTCTTCCGGTTTTTTGCCTCGCCCACGCACGCCTACGTAATTCTCAGAGACACCTGTTCTGTTTGCCTCTGTAGCCATTTCCGCTACTGCCGGAAATAAGGTCAAACAAACATCCGTTCCTTTCAACGACCGGAAACAACCCTGCTTGCATCAGCCTTTCTCGGTTGGGGCCAGATTGTTATATTACAGTACAAGTAAAAATTGATTGAATTCCTGTTGGATATTTTGTGTAAATTAGAGTTCCAAAATAAAAAGAATATATATTCAAAAGTTCTAAAAATATAATTGTACTGAACACTTTTTAATACAATTGTGTACTGGTGTACTTTAATTATGACCAAATGCTAACTCAGTGTATGTTTAAATATATATATATATAAACGCCGCTTATATATACCACGCTAAAACATTTCCCTTCTCTGATTCCATGTGCCTATGGCTTAGGGGTATCTCAATATCTGTCTAGATAGATAGATAGATAGATAGATAGATAGATAGATAGATAGATAGATATAAATATATCGACTTGGTATGTACGCTGATGAGAAAACCTTTTACTCCAACATCAATAATAAAGCAGAACAAGCCGATAAGATTAAAATGGCAGCCGGATTAAACAACAGTTTTTTTCCCACAGCACCTTGAAGATTTCGTTGCGCATAAAACTCAGAGTCGTGTTACCGGTGAGGAAAATATACATGGTGGTAATGATGTCATTATACAGTTACTTACAGCGTTCTCTCCTGTTCTAGGAAATGCACTGAGGCAATTTGCTGAACAAGTAAAAATTCATAAATGTCGGTAATGCCAGTTTCGTGGATTTCCTTTAAATTCCGTAGTATATATATATATGTATGGATGCAAAAAAAAGTGTACCTATGTGTATACACGCAGATACAGACCCATGTATAAATATTTATCTAGTTTTAATAGAAGAGTTCTCAGTGTAATAGAAAATAGGTAAAACATATATATTAGTAAGTATACATATGATACTACGTCTATAGCAAGACTTGGTGATTAATGAAATACGCATTCAGCAAGAGCATATTATGAACTCATAATATGCACTTGATGATTGCCTAGTGCATGAAACATGATTTGTTTGAACACATTATTTTTGATCGATACTCATATTTAAATAGATATTATGTTTTTAATTAAACAGTAGTATCTATCTATCTATCTATCTATCTATCTATCTATATATATATATATATATATATATATATATATATATATATATATAAGTAGCAATTATTCAACAATCTAGAAATGAATTACTAGAATATATATATATAAATAGTGACTTTATTGCCATCATATATATATATATATATATATATATATATATATATATTATATATATATATATTATATATATATAGTATTGAGTTGCGATAATATTTAGTACCAAGAATGTTGTTTATTCAGTGGTTTTACAGAAAAAAGTATTTTGGCAAACAGTATTTATTTTGAATCGTTAAGTGCGCAATATCATGTTCGCAAAAGAGCATTGATAAGAGCAAAGAGTTTGTTATTTTAACTGATCAGATTCATGCCGTCTTCGAAGTTTCCGGCGGACACCGTTATGATGTTCTCACTCGTCAGGGCTTAATTTTTTAAACTTGAAGATTTTATATTGAAAATTAAGTTAAGTTAGAAATTTTTACGCATTAATTTTCTCTCTCTCTCTTTATCTCTCTCTCTCTCTCTCTCTCTCTCTATATATATATATATATATATATATATATATATATATATATATATTTATATATATTGTAACAAAGTTGTGGAGCCCGTAGCTTTTTTTACCTGCTGTTCATGCATTTACTTTTATAAAGAGTGCTCGATACAACGTAGAGCATTATATTTAATGGTTGTTACAATGGTTTATAAATTCATAGTATCACTACACAAAACTTTCGCGTTTCGAAGCTACTTTACGTGCTTCTCATCGGGTGATAAAGTTGGAATGAAAATTTAAATGGTGAAAAAGGTTTATTTGTGGTGATATGATGTTTATACTCTTCTCTTAACCAAATAGGAGGACAACTAGAACCACGAACTGACGACTAGACCATTCTAAAAAACCCTATACCACATAAATTTACATCGCTCTCATTTACAGCGACGCCACTCCCACCAAAATCCAGATAAAATAAAAAAAAGGAATCTGTCCTAAACTAAGCCACCTCTCCTAACCCATATATATAAGACTACAATACGACCGACAGAATCAGAATAAGATCCCAACCCCACATTCACTTAAACATCATATCACCACAAATAAACCGTTTTCACCATTTACATTTTCATTCCAACTTTATCACCCGATGAGAAGCACGTAAAGTAGCTTCGAAACGCGAAAATTTTTGTGTAGTGATACTATGAATTTATAAACCATTGTAATACCTATTACAATATATATATATATATATATATATATGTGTATATGTGTGTGTGTGTGTGTGTGTGTGTGTGTAGCTTATATATATGTAGCTTATATGTGGCATAAGGCCGAATATGTTAAGTATTAAGTGAGTATCGAACACTCTAGTCCGTTGTAATTCATCTAAGGAAACAGGCTCACTAAGTATTAAAATAGGTCCAAGTGTCCAACACACACACACACATACACACACACACACACACACATATATATATATATATATATATATAGAGAGAGAGAGAGAGAGATAGAGAGAGAGATAGAGATGAATAGAACATTCAAGAAAATAGAGAGAGATAGGAGAAGATTGATATAGAGAGAGATCGATGTATATAACACTGCAACTGTCACTCATTGAAAGAGCGGTGCAAAAAATCCCAAGTTTCTCATTATTCCTCCCCGACATAAAGGAGACTGCCAGCATTTCTGAAAGGATCGAATGTCTTTCTTGCCTTGTGAGAGCTGAATGAATAATTAAATAGTCTTAGCGTCCGTGATTTGATCGAAAGATAAAAAAGAACTGAAAGCCAATGCTATGTGACGTATTGATTGCCTTCTTGAAACTTCTGTTCGTCTCCGACAGCCAGCACCGAAAGAAAGAGACTTTCTCGAGTGACGCTCTCGTGTAAAAGGCTTCAAAGATCAATCCTATAGCTACGACCGATATTCGTAATTGAGTTTTGGTTACAATTTGGCGGGAAAGGATTGTAAACCGGTTTTTCTACGCCAACCTCCACTTCGGACAATATGCTTTAGACTTTTCGTTTCTATAGAACATGAGGTTTGTGGATTTTACAAGAAAAAGACGAAAAATATTTACTCGGTTAATACATACACAAAAACACCAACCGTGCTATGTACTCATGATCAAAGGATTACAGTCAGTGTAATTCTAATAGATAAAAAGAGGTAAGTAAAATAAAAATGAAAGAAATACATTTGAATTTATTGAACAGGTTTCCCAACATCTGGCTCGGTATTCAAATATCAGTTTTTTAAAGAAATCGTTTTTTTTTTGTTTGTTTGTTTTACCAAGAAGATTAAAATATCACTCTTAAATATTTTGATATAATTATTTCACTCCAAGCAAGGCAGGACCAGCACTGGTACGCTGAAGTTACAGTGACAACGTACAGGGTGGGGGTTTGAAAAAAAGAATAAGAGAATGATGGGATTCAATGAGATAAGACATGGCAATTGACATTGTATTTAAACTCATGAAGGTTGTTGCTATCAGGGAAACAAGCAAACGGATGGAAGTTCTACAAACGGGAAGTGCGAGAAAATAAACTGTTAGAGTAGAAGAGGAATTTACATTTAACTATTTCGACTTTAAAAAGGCGTGACCTTGATACCAATCTAATAGCAAGGAATTATATATGGTCGAGGAACAAATGAAAAAAGGCTCGTTAGAGTAGCTGCCATTAAAATACCCGTAGAAAAAATAATGAAAATGTCTGCCGAGCTTGAAAAGGACCTTCAATCCGTTGTGGACTGCGGTAAGAAATGGTTCGTGGATTTTAATGTTTCCAAAACGAAGGTGCTATCTATTAACCATCACAGACAATCTCATACCATGGTACCTCATTACCATGGAGCAGGCGAGTCTCCCT
Organism: Ascarosepion bandense; assembly: GCA_037127315.1. Lineage (NCBI taxonomy): Eukaryota > Metazoa > Mollusca > Cephalopoda > Sepiida > Sepiidae > Ascarosepion > Ascarosepion bandense. The sequence goes on from JBBBDQ010002406.1 coordinate 574,940, forward strand.
GAAAGCAAACACTGCGCCTACTCGGGTTAACTCTCACAACAGACTTCAAGTGGAATGACTATATAGAATCTATAGCTAAATCCGCTGCTAAGAAGTTCGGTTACCTGTGTAGGCCCACGAAGTTTATCCCCTATTGAAACAATCCTGCACATATATACATCTACGATCCACCCGTGCATTAAATAGTGCTGCCATATCTGGTCAGGCGCTACTGCTATCCACCTAAGGGTCCTGGACAAAATTTAACGGAAAATCTGTCACGTGATCGATCCCTACTTGGCAGCTCACATACAGTCAGTTTCTCACCGGCGCAATGTGGCTTCCATGTAGAAACTACAAATACTTTCACGGCATCTGCTCCGATGAACTTAGCTCACTATCACCCTATATATATATGAATTTACTCAAGCCACAAGATTAGCAACTAGGTCTCACCTTTTTATTGTGAAACCAATAAAATGTAAATGCAAATTCTACTCCAAAAGCTTCTTTTCTCGCTCTTCCTACCCGTGGAATTACCTTCCGTTTACTTGCTTCCCCGACATCTACAATCTCCAAGAATTTAAATGTAAAGTCAATAGTCATCTCCTATCTCACTAAATTGCATCCTCTTTCTCATGCTCGTTTCTCCGTTCACTCCACTCTCACCAGTATTCTCATCCTTCTCTTACCCACTTCCTGACAACCCATATAACCTGTCACTCTTTCTCTTAGCTTTCCATTCTATGTAACACCCTGCACACCAGTGACAGTAAAATGCCTTTCTTGGGGTGATATGATTATAAGAAAATAAATTGTAAATTGCGGCGTACAAGTTGACTTGGTGTGAATAACGACCACAAGATTTTTAGCTCAAAGTTCTGTATAGATCGACTTCCAAACACACAGTAACGCAAACCTTAGGTTAACTAGTAAATGAGTTTACCTACTGTATACTATAAACTGTGTTAAAACTACCTAAAGCCACAAATTTTACCGTATATTGAAACTCTGACCGTAATATCTTTCTATATGCGTTGTAAAGGCAACCCAAAACCCACACCGGTAGGCACCTTATATTGTATTGTTATAATTTAGTGTACATTTGTCAGGTTTACTAAAAACATATTAAAGTGAACATCAACCCGTTTTAAATATTAATAGCGTAAATTATACATTATACCAGTTAAGTATTTTCATATAATTGATACGTATCGTGTATTAATACAAAAAAATATATCACTCATCCGCAATTTGCTTCACAGAAAGAGTGACGCCATGCTGCGAACTGTAAAATATTGGGTTTGTTGCACTATCGACACTCAGGTCAGGCTATCACCCTTTTCATGAAAAATGGAATTACAATGGAGAAAAACACTATCTGTCGTTAAACTTAGCAACTAGGTCCCACCCTTTTATTGTGAAACCAATGAAATGTAAATGTATATTCTACTCCACCAGCTTCTTTTCTCGCACTTCCAGCCTGTGGAATTCTGTTCCGTTTACTTGCTTCCCCGACAGATACAATCTCCAAAAATTTAAATGTAAAGTCAATAGTCATCTCCTATTTCACGAACCTGCATCCTCTCTCTCTCACTCTCTCTCTCTCACACACATGCTCCTTTCTCCGTCCACTCCACTCTCATCAGTATTCTCATCCTTCTATTACCCACTTCCTGACATCCCCTATAACCAGTCACTCTTTGTTCTATGTAACCTCCTGCAAAAACAGTGGTAGTAAAATGCCTTGCTTTGGGAGATATGATTAAAAAAAAACTTCATTCAGTATTACCTTAATATGAGATTAACTATATCGTCGTCATTAAAAATTAAATCATCCCTCCTTTATAACTGCCATTCTGTTTACCTTTCTTGCAAATTAATTGTTATATTATATTCTTATGCTAAATTTACTTGTTCCTGGTTTGAACTTAAGGTTATACACAAAATCATTCTTAAGGCTATATTTAATGTTGAAGCTTGAACTGTCATACTTATCGTCTGACCGATTTCATTCCAACTTCTATCAACTACGCGTTATATCTACACTTTTATTCCTCTCCCTAATTTTTGTCTCTTTCCTTTTTTCTAAGCAAACTTACTTCCAGTCATACGAAAACTTTACACAACATGTATTAATTAGAAATGAGGAAACAGGTTTTAAGGTCATGTTAAAATAGATATTCGCCTAATGAAATAAGTTGAATTTATATATATATATAACGTAAATAAAACGATCTTTCCTCTTTGCAGATTACCTATTTAACCCTAGCTTGTGTGTATTTAATTTTATAATCCTCGCTGTTTAATTTGTAAACATTTAATAACAGACAAAACATTCTCTGTACCCAACACCAAAATAAAATTACACCCACCAAACCTTACTTGTGACAGCAAAAACATCATCTACTTTCTCTTCTGCTCAATTTGCCCCAACAGTGGATATATCGGCGAATCCGGTAATAGCTTTAGATTTCGCTTCAATAATCACAAACTAAATATACGACAAAAAAATGTATACTCCCCAATTGCAGCCCATTTTAATCAACCTGATCATACTTTAGAAAATTGCAAATGTTTACTAATAGACTCCTATTTTAGTTCTACATACACACGCAGAAAGAAAGAAACATACTGGATTTTAAAATTAAATACACACAAGCTAGGGTTAAATAGGGACTTAGGTGTGTTGAATCTTTACAAATATTTCAATAGCTAAAAAATTTTTTTCAGATATTCCAAGAAATTTTTATCTAAAACAAACAGACTTTCTCTACGGACATGCCGCATGTTGTGAACAAACACACCACGTGATGTAAACAAAAAAATATTCGAACGCTATCGTGAAATACGTTTCTAATTCAAATTTAAAAATCAGTTGTTTCTGATGAAGGACCGAGGGCGGTCTGAAATATAAAATATAATAAAAATAAACAAATACTGTTAAAAAAAAGTACATTTTTAAATTCAAAACTTTTTATTAATATTCTTTCCTATACATATTAAGACAGTATACGTGGATGATCATCACTATATATATATATATATATATATATATATATATATATATATATATAAAATTCTCTTAATACTCTGCCCGGTGACAAAAGCTGCTTGGTAGCGCCAGAAGTGGCAGTACCGTCTTGAGCTACCGAAACTGTGTTATCACCCTGGTTGGCGACTGATGAAGACAGGGTATCGCACGTGCTTTCACACGTTGTATGATGAAATATATATATATATATATATATATATATATTTCCTGCCGAATGACACACATTTTCGTAAGAAGCATTTATCTTAAATAATCAGGCCGGTAGAAATAAATATATAATACTGTTTGATTAAAAACAGAATATCTACTTAAATACGATTATCGATCAAAAATAATAAGACCATGTGTGTGTGTGTGTGTGTGTGTGTTACGGAAATTAATCTTCGTTAATTTCCGTAACACACACACACACACACACACACACACACACACACACACACACACACACATATATATATATATATATGCAACTTGTAAAGGGGGGATATGATTTTATTTAATAATCCGACAGAGTTTATCACTTTAAACATTATTTTTAGTAGATACTCATGATTGAGTAGAAGTTTTTTATAAAACTCTATATTTATCGATTTTATTCTATCGGCCTTCGTATTTGAGGAATTTTATTAAAGGTAAATATCCTCTTTTCAACAGGATATTTAAACTTACCTTATATGGTATTGGTGCTATATCCGACGGTCCCTAACAAACTGTTTCCCCCACAGAATTCAGTATCCTTCAGTAGAACCCTTTTTCTACAGTCTCGAGTACTTTCCTCGTCCTAGGGGGTTTTCCGAAATTCATTACGATGTAAGATGATGGATTATCATTTAAAAATTCAGCACTCTCTTTTTTTTTTTTTTTTTTTGTTCGCAACTTTTATTTTTTTGTTTTTTGTTTTTTTTCGTTTTTCAGGACCTTGTTTATCTTTGACAATTCTTCCTTCGCAAGTTCAATACATATACCGATCTCAGTGTCACGTGTTCTATATACTGCTTTAAACTTCTGCGCCCGCTTAATGTCTATATCTCCATTTCTCTTGCTCGTGACCACAGTTTCTTTCTCCTTCCAGTTGATAGTTCTTTAATGAAGATCAACCAATCAGTTAACTTCCATACATGATACACTTTGGTGAACATGTCTCTTTTGACCCATGTTTTATACTATCCTCGCTACTGGGCAGAAGATTTTCCTGCTGGAGGTTGCCATCTCTTTCCGCCATAAACTGGTTGCCAACAAAGGCTATAGAACCCACCTTGTTCTGCTATTTAACTCATACACGAAGAAGAAATGCATTCATATATTTCGGAAGTGTATTTTGCGTAAGTGAATGCAACGAATTCAACTAGAATTCGAACTCGGTTCTCCGATTTCTCGTTCCAATCCTATATCTACTACACCGCAACGAATATAATATTCACAGTAATAAAATTCGGTATTCAAATTTCAGGTAATAACTTTGCCTGATGATTATTATTAAATGAAATTCTGTGTAGCGGATATTTGTATTGGATATATATATATATATATATATATATATATATATATATATATATATGTTCGTATACATTTTTTTTGGGAACTCAAATTATGTACCGGCATACCTTAGAACCTTGGTCTCTCTCTCTCTCTCTCTCTCTCTCTATATATATATATATATATATATATATGTGTGTGTGTTCGTATAATTTTTTTTGGGGGGGAACTCAAATTATGTACCGCCATACCTTAGAACCTTGCTATATATATATATATATATATATATATATATATACTGTCCCTCGCTACTTATTAACACTTGAATTCCCCTCCTCTCGTTATATATATATATATATATGTGTGTGTGTGTGTGTGTGTGTGTGTGTGTGTGTATTTATTTTATCGTGTTTCCCTCTTTTATTGTCTTCATTTTCGTCTTTACTCTTCTTTTCATTTTATTCATTTCACAATTATTTTTCTCCTGATGAATTATTGGACGAAAGGGCCTTTGAGACTAACAATAAATTGCTTGTTTTTAAAATAACATCCCAATTTTGTACTTTTAAACATTTGTATATATATATATATATATATATATATATATATATATATATATTATTTTATTAATTTATTTTTTTATATGAAGTGACTACTTTAGTATCTTTCCAGTAGCTCATAAATAAAGAAGCAAAACGTTAGACTGTTTTGATTGGTGTTTTCAAGTACTTTTTGACGCGTTTCGCTCCGAGAAAAACTTCTTCAGATTAACTATCGTTTCATTGATGAAATAGTTTCTTTATATAAAAATAGAGGAGACTTTAATTTAAATAATTTCCGTTTTTACTGTATCTTTAACGGTTGTATATAAAATATATTTCTCTCTTTCTATGTCTGCCAAAACTCAAATATACACGAATAATTCTATTAATAAAATCGACAGCTAACCTTTATAAAATAAAAGTCCTAAAGTGTTTTTTTTACTTCGTCATAGATTCGTAATTTTATTTGTAGTAATTGGCAGTAGGGATATAGGAATCAACATCGCATGGTGATTGTTAGTTTTACCTACAAACACTGTTTCCGATATTCAGCTCTTTTCCACCACAAACATAGCAACTGTAAAAACACACACACACACACCCACACAACACCACACACATGTGCACACACACGAACGCACACACACACACACACACACACACACACACACACACACACACACACACACACACACACACACACATGGTGGTGCAATAGTTAGCAGCTCGGATTGAAGATTCGGAGAGCAGTGTTCGAATTCCAGTGAAGTTCATTAATTCGAAAAGGACATGAAATAAAACTATTATCCCCCCCCCCCCCCAGTAAATAGTAGTATAGTGATAGGTAAAATAAGTGTATAAACATGATCCTATAGCCTTGGGTGGCAGCCAATCTAAGTGAAAGAAACTCTGTATTCACACTGGATCGCACTCTCCTAAATATGTGTATACATGCAGCTAAAGATGTTACTTGTGAATCCAAATTCCCTCTGAAACTCTTACTACAGATTTAGACGTCCGAATGAATACGACTTCCGCTACGCTCGGTTAACGTTCGTTCGAATGCGACCAAGCAAAGGCCTCATCAAGTACAGTTACATGTACACTTATTTAAAATAGAAGCCCCTTTTTATTGATTTAATCAGTTTATTTTGCGTTTAGGGGCTGGCCGGTAAAAAATGTTTTTAATTCTCTCAGAAATGCCTAGTTGAATAAATAAATTCAAACTAAAACTGAAACCCTCCGAATGGATTTTCCTCGTCCGGATTAATACGACCTTTGTTATGCTTGGTTAGCATTCGGTCAGATGCGTCGGATTCTTTTGACGGAGCCGGCTCAACCAACCGGTCGAATGCCTCGAGAAGGCATATCAGCGATTTAGATCTGGATTAACTTTGAACTTATGTTAAGTCTACCATTGTTAAGTGCATAGGTAAATCCTATCCTGCATTATCATACGCTCATATTTCACAATTATTGATTCAGGTACACTCTCGGCGGACCTCAAATGAAATGACTATATTGAATCCATTGCCAAATCTCCTGCTATGAAAGTCGGCTCCCTGTGCAGGGCCCGGAAATTTTTCCCACCCGAATCTATTCTGCACATATACAAATCTACCATCCGCCCGTGTATTGAATATTGCTGCCATATCTGGTCGGGTGCCCCTGCTGCTCTCCTTGGGCTTCTTGACAAAATACAAAGGAGGATCTGTAACGTGGTTGATACTGACTTGGCAGACCGGCTGCAGTCGCTTTCTCACCGGCGTGATGTGGCTTCCCTGTGCCTCTTCTACAAGTACTTTCATGGTTTCTGCTCCGATGAGCTTAGATCACTGGTGCCGCCTAAGCAGGAATTTACACGAGATACTAGATTAGCAACTAGGTCCCACCCTTTTACAGTTAAACAAATAAGATGTAACCGTAAATTCTACTCCAACAGCTTCTTTTCACGCGCTTCCCGCCTGTGGAACTCCCTTCCACAAGTCTGCTTTCCCGACAGTTACAATCTCCAGGTGTTTAAATGTAGGGTCAATAGACACCTCCTATCACACTAACTCCCAACTACTCTCAGAACACTCTCATCTACCCAACCCTCATTCACAGTATCCTTACCCGCCTATCACCCACCCTCTGACATTTCCTATATTTAATCAGCCTTTCTCCACTCTACGTAGCCCCCTGCGCAGTAGTGGCAGTGACATGCCTTGCTCGGGGTGAAACGCTTATAAAAAAAAAAAAAGGTATGTTGACGTTAGCGGTTCGGATTGTGGAATCTGAGGGATGAGTTCGAATTGAAGTTATTACATTCAGTTACGTGCTAATACCCTTGGGAAAGATATGAATACATCTCCTCTAACCTCAGACTGGGTCTTATAGCTTTAATGGCAACCAATCTAGAAGAAAGGCACTCTAAGTTCAAACAGGATCCTAAAAGTGTGTCAACATGTGGCTGGGGATAGCTCTTGTGAATACAAAATTCCAACTGAAACTCCTACTACGGATGTACATGAATACGGCCTCGGACACATCCGAATGAGTACAGCTTCTGCTACGTTCAAATGAAGCCGACCACTGTTACGTCCGAATGAATACGGTCTCTGCTACGTTCAAATGAAGACGACCACTGTTACGTCCGAATGAATACGGTATCTGCTACGTTCAAATAAAGACGACCACTGTTACGTCCGAATGAATACGGTCTCTGCTACGTTCAAATGAAGACGACCACTGTTACGTCCGAATGAATACGGTCTCTGCTACGTTCAAATGAAGACGACCACTGTTACGTCCGAATGAATACGGTATCTGCTACGTTCAAATAAAGACGACCACTGTTACGTCCGAATGAATACGGTCTCTGCTACGTTCAAATGAAGACGACCACTGTTACGTCCGAATGAATAACGGTCTCTGCTACGTTCAAATGAAGAGACCAGGTTACTCCGAATGAATGGTCCTACGTTCAAATGAAGACGACCACTGTTACGTCCGAATGAACGGCCTACGGTTCAAATGACCACGTTCGTCCGAATGAATCGGTACTCTACGTTCAAATAAGACGACCACTGTTACGTCCGAATGAATACGGTCTCTGCTACGTTCAAATGAAGACGACCACTGTTACGTCCGAATGAATACGGTCTCTGCTACGTTCAAATGAAGACGACCACTGTTACGTCCGAATGAATACGGTCTCTGCTACGTTCAAATGAAGACGACCACTGTTACGTCCGAATGAATACGGTATCTGCTACGTTCAAATGAAGACGACCACTGTTACGTCCGAATGAATACGGTCTCTGCTACGTTCAAATGAAGACGACCACTGTTACGTCCGAATCAATACGGCTTCTGCTACGTTCAAATGAAGACGACCACTGTTACGTCCGAATGAATACGGTCTCTGCTACGTTCAAATGAAGACGACCACTGTTACGTCCGAATGAATACGGTCTGTGCTACGTTCAAATGAAGACGACCACTGTTACGTCCGAATGAATACGGTCTCTGCTACGTTCAAATGAAGACGACCACTGTTACGTCCGAATGAATACGGTCTCTGCTACGTTCAAATGAAGACGACCACTGTTACGTCCGAATGAATACGGTCTCTGCTACGTTCAAATGAAGACGACCACTGTTACGTCCGAATGAATACGGTCTCTGCTACGTTCAAATGAAGACGACCACTGTTACGTCCGAATGAATACAGCTTCTGCTACGTTCAAATGAAGACGACCACTGTTACGTCCGAATGAATACGGTCTCTGCTACGTTCAAATGAATAGGACCTCTGCTACATTTGAATGAATATAACCTCTGCTATGCCCGAATGAATACGAACTCTGCTACATCCAAATGTATACAACCTCTGCTAAGTCCGAATGAATAGGACCTCTACTACGTCTGAATGAATGAAACCTCTGCTACGCCCGAAGGAATAAGACCTTCCCTATACCCGAATGAATACGACCTCGGCTATGTCCAAATGAATTCGATCTCTAACACGTCCGAATCAATACGACCTCTGCTATATCCGTATGAATACGACATCTGAACACTTGATCAGCTTTCGTTCGAAAGGATACCACAGGAAACGAGAGGAATTATCTAAGCACAAATATGTTGTATGGGGGAATGAAGAGATGCAAAGAGGAAGTTAGATACACAACTTTATTAACACAGTGATACAGCCAAGTATATACAATATTTACAGTCTCTCGCAGTAGTAGGTGTTACTTCTCGAAGTCCGTGATAATGACAACTCCTCGTGCTATGCGCATATTGTCTTCTATACATCCGGCTACTCGGATGTCACATGATACGAGCCACGACACTTTAATTATTTATTAATTAAATTCTTTTGTATTTCTTCATATTTCCGACCTGAAAATAATTGTACTAAATCTTATATTCTTAAAATCAGTTGTCTATTCGAAAATGCTCCATTTTGAAATACTTTACACTCAAGTTTTGTTATGTTTTAACTGTTGTTCTATATTTAACAACAAAAATATTATTCAAAAGTTTTGTAAAAGAAATCTAAATTACACACTTTTAATATCAGTTAATGTTGGCTTTCTACCGTGACTTTTTTGTGTATGTTTTATTTTTTATTTCTTTTGCTCTGTTGGCCTAGGATTCCTTTTAAAAAGTTTGCATTAAATTGCAATTCTATCAAAATTCTTTTGTTAACCTTTTGAATTTTATGTTAATATTTTCTTTTGTTGGTTTTAATTCTTACTATAACTTGCTGTTGTATGATGTAAGCAAAAACCAGTTATGATTGAAATTCTATTGGAAAAACGAATGAGATCAGTTAATCTAGACGTAAAGGTAAAGAGACGAGGGATGCCATCGTTGATTTTGATATGTCTCGGAAAGGGATATATATATATATATATATATATATATATATATATATATATATATGTGTGTGTGTGTGTGTGTGTGTGTGTGTGTGTGTGTGTGTGTGTCATTCGATGTAGTTAAGCAGTTTAGGCAAATGTAACCGAACAAACTAGTACGTAGACGTAATAGACGGTACTCCTCCTATGCAGTATCCTGAGAGGTAGGCGTAGTCAATAGACGTAAACGAATAGTCGTAGACCTATAGACCACTAGCGGTAGATCTATGGACGTAGACCTCTAACGGTAGACTCATGGACGTAAACATCAGTGCGTCCTTGCCTTCGTCTGTATTTATGTGTGATACCAGCCAATAACATTACTGTAAGGGGAAACCAAGTTGTATGCATATTCATTGCATATTCATTACATCAGATTTGGATGAAAATAAAACAACTGTCCCGGTATATGGTAATGTAAGGCTTAAGGAAAAAGAAATTAAAAATATCATGACCTATCTAAACAACTGCAAAAACCCTGAAACGTTTGTCTGAATATAATATTACGTTGCACCTCTGACCAGGCACCAGGTTCGAGACAAAGTACGGTTTATTCCAGTCAAACGCTTGTGGTTTAAAATTTACCATCCAGCCAGATCGTCAACCATGAGAGAACCAAACAATTTCTAGCCGTAAACCAGATGTTACTCTTAGGGTTGTAACTTACTGCTATAAGTGAGTGAAGTAGAGATGAAAGGATGGGGTGTAGTGTTCACCGATTGTCTTACTTGTTTGTTCTGCCTTCTTCCGCCGTGTGCGTATAGCTTAGAGTTAGAATCTCCGATGTCAAATCGGTCGGGTTTTAATTCAGGCTGGAAGCAAACGGATATCTAGATATATTGATGAACTGTGATACAGCGAAATAGGTCTGGATGTGTATGACTATATATACAGTGAGAGAAAGATAGGGTCAAAAAGTAAACATGATTTTGCTGGTAGATCAAGTTGGCACTTTTTATTTTTTTTATTTTTTGACCCCAATCATTAAATCTACCAAGACAAAGGGTGGCAATGAGAAATAATGAGAATAAAGAAGAACAGTATTAAAAATAGAAACAAAAGAAAAGTAATCAAGAAGACAGTAAATAACCATTGAGAATTCATTTAAATATTTGAAAACCAAAGTTGGCTGGAAAGCATTGAATCAAAAGAGAGTTCCATTAGCAAAATTTGCGAATGAAGAAACATTTACCATAAAACTTACGGTTGCATCTAACCGATTCCAATGTTAATTGACGAGATCCTAGAGAAGGATCTTTCTGAGGGTAAATTGTTCCTCATCAAATTAACACAAATGAAACGTAGATGATTAGCCATCGTCCATATGCCATGGCGGGTCCTAGATGTGGAAGTCTGAACTGAGTAACTCAGAAATGTAACTCATCTAAACATGGATAATATTTCCAGGATGGAGAATACTTTATCACCTACTGGGCCGCTTAAGAGGTTTGTAACAACGTCGATGAGGAACAATGTGGGCTATGGCACCAACCCAGATATGGCAACAATATTCCATTCTTAGTCTAATCTGATTCTTGAAAAGATAAAACATGGCAGCAGGAGTTAGTTTTTGGATTTAACTTTGTGGATAAGGATTATTCAGGGTAGACTACCTGACATTACATAAGAATTTTTTCACAAGTACCACGTTCACTACTCTATAGATCCATTCAGTCAGTCAGTTAAGTGCCATACGTGATACACGCTTTGGGCGATCATGTCAGAAGATTATCCCGCAGAAGATTATCCCGCAGAAGATTATCCCGCAGTAGGTTGCCATTGCTTTCTACGGTAAACTGATTTCCAAACTGATTTCCAGCTAAGGCTATAGAATACAATTTGACCAATTATTTAACCCGTAACTAGAAGGAAGAGACGGATTAATACATTTCCCAAGGGTATTTGTGCGTAAGTGAATGCAAGGAATTCAATTGGAGTTCGAATTCGGCTCCCCAATTTGTCGTTCCGAGTCGATATCCACTTCACCATAACAAGATCCATTGTAAAAGTGAAAAGAGACGATTACCTGACCAGATATTATTTAATATTATTGTTTACCTAATACAAAATCGAAGAACATCTCATACTAGACGGTTACTGAATGGGGTTATTTTAAGCACGTAAAATGTTTGTTTTTCTCGTCAGAATCCATCTTGCACATTTATAAATCTACCATTCGTCCGTGCATTGAATTCACTTGTCATATTTGGTCGGGTGCTCCTGCTATTCATCTGGCGGATCTGCAATATAATCACTTCCTCCTAGTCATCTCAACACCACTTACTTTCTCACCGACGTGTCGTAGCTACCCTCTGTCTTTTCTACAAATATTTTCATGGCAACTGATCTGACGGTTTTTTTTTTACCTTGGTTTCCTTTATTTTTTATTTTTTTCCCAACCACGTAAATTTAAGCCGGTTACTAGATTGGCATCTAAAGCCCATCGTTTAAACGTTGGATTAGTTAAATGAAATTTCGGTTCTACTCAAATAGTTTCTTTTGTCGCACTTTCCGCCTGTGGGACTCCTTTCAGTTTACTTGCTTACTTGATAGCAACAATCTCCAAAAACTGAAACTTAACGTCATTTGCTATCTTCTATCTCCTTGATTCCTGTTCATCATTTATCCTTTCTTTAACAGCCCTTCTATCCAGTCTTTTCTTTCACTGTAACTCCTTACAAAATAGTGGCGGTACCGCTTTGCTTAGGGTGAAATGATTAATGAAAGTATGATGCTTACACAGAATTATTCAAAAACAATAAAAAGAAAGTAGATTTCGATAACTTCATTTTAGAACAAATACTGATAGACAAAACACATTCAGCATATTACTGGTTCGGCAAAAGTTCAAAGTTATTAAAATAAATGAAAAATGTTTTTAGATTTGTTTAAATCCTTCGTTTTGGTGTTTTTTATCATATTCTATATAAACTCAAATTCTTATATTAAGACCTTGAATAAGTTCTCGCTGATTTTTCATGAAAAATAATGTTATATTTACAAAAATTTGTAAGAAACATGGCACTGAAAATATTGTCTATCGCTTGCCAGTAATTTTCCCATCTTTCAGGCAGAATTTGAATTTCACGTCCTAAAACGACATGATAACCATGAGTTGACCAATTTTTTGAATCTCCATAATGATGAAAGTGCTGCTCATCCAGAACAAGTGATAATCGAGCGGGGTAATGTCTGGTCGGGTAGGACTTCCAACTTAAGTGTTTTCAAGTAGGTTTTCACCCGTTGTCATGTTGCAAAATTAATTTGTCATCTTCACGCTGCTCGTATAGTGGTCATTTTTTCTTTAATACTCAGCTCAAATGCATTAATTGTAGTTGATAGCTATTTCCTTTGAAACTACACCCAGATGATTTCAGCAAATAAAAAGCTTCGTACAATGGATATTCAGCTTTGTCGCCGATGTTAATGCATGACCGGGGTTAAACCATGATTTTCTGGGCTTAGGGTTATAGTAGTGTAACTGCTTTTAATTGCCAGTCATAATATGATGCAAAAAAACTTTCTGTTTACACGTGACTAGACGCCGTTTGACGTCTCTAGGTATCAAATCACACGGCACCTAAGTTCTTTTTCGGAGCTCCAAAAGGGTTCTTAATCTTCAACATCAAAATCATTATTTTTGTAGCGTCTTAAATAATCTCTGCTTGTTGTTTCCGACAGTGCATGGTCTCCATAAGTCTTAACAGGAATTCGGTGTGCAGATTGCTTTTGAATTAAGTAGTGCAGCAAAATTTCCCGCAAATACACTTTCTTTGGGACGACATCCGACATCTTTAACGCTATGAAAAACAAATTTGTTTACACCTCGACGAAAGGACATACACTGAATTTCAAGCTTGCTTATAGTACTTCTTTATAGATGCGTTACCATCTGAAACTACCCAAACGCAGAAAGCCATTTGTTGGAGAACTGTGTGTTGTTTTGTGTACTTTTCAGTTTGCTAAGTGTAACCTTAAAATAATAAACTTTGAACTTTTTCTTGTCCAGTAATGGTGATTTTCTAAGTGTAGCTTAGATGTGGCACAGAGACGAAAATGCAGGGCACCCAGTGTGGATTTATCCCACTTCTTCTTCTTCTTCTCCTTTCAGGACGTAGGCGATCATGGCTTTCCACGTTTCTACATCCCTGGTGGCTCTTAACACGCTTTCTCCTGTTACACCACGTAAAACCCGTTCTGTCATCCACCTGCTGAAGCCCTTCAAATATGTTATCAGCTGCTTTCCTTTGTCTCTTTTTCCCTCTATGTGGCCTGTTAGTATCAGGTTTTCTAAGCCCTGCTTCCTGATTACATGTCTCGGAAACTTTAGCTGTCTCTTCCTGATGCTCAGTTTTAATTTCCTTTTTATTTATATCCTCTCTAAAACCACATTATTGCGCACATGCTCGATGTATGATATCCGCAGCATCCTTCTGTAAAACCATATTTCAGTAGCTTCAAGTCTCTCCTACATCTTTGATGATATTGTCCAGCATTCACTGCCATATTAAAGAACTGACATCACATAGCAATCCAGTATCCTTTTCTTTGTTTCTGTCAAAATCTTCGTGTCTCTTAATATTCTACTCAACTTCTGGTACGCGTCCTTCACCATGCCAATTCACCTTCAGATCTATGTGTCGTACTTTCAGTCTTCTGTTAGAACACTTCCCAGGTATTTAGATTTTCGTACCTGCTTGATTTTAGTATCCCCCACCCCTCTACTCAGTCGTAATTGATTTCATGAGAGAAACTTGCAATCCTTTGCACTATGTCAAAGTGTCCCTTTTCTTTTCTAGTTTGTGGTGCAGTGAGTATTGGCTCGAAACGAAAAATCAGAAAGCTAATTTCGAATTTCTGTTGATTTTATTGCATTCACTTACGCGCAAATACGGGAAATCTTTTTCTTCTCCCTCCAGCTATGGATTAAATAGGAGAAGAGATTAGGTTCTATAGTTTTGGTTTACAACCAGTCTTCCGAGGAAAGTAATGACAATGTGCGAAAAAAATTCTGATTAGTCATTCATGAGACATGATCATCCAACTGGGTCTCACGTATTGCACGTAACTGAACGAGTTAAATGTGACTCTGTATTTGTTTTCAGTATATTTAAAAACAATTGCTCTTTCTTTTTTTTTAATAAAACTGTATTATGTTTATACATAGAATAGATGACTTGACGAGGTTCAGATGGAATTTGGTTACTCTCCATACTAAGTGTTCTAAGTTTCTTGGGCCATCTCTATTCTCAAAAGAGGAGGGCTTCTAAGGGGTTGAGATTCATTAGGCTGGGCACCTTCTTCATTCTCAAACGAAGAGAGCATATTGTAATTATTGCAATTATTCATTCCGACTTAATCGCGACCCCATTTGGTGCAATTAGGAAGCTGTGCAATCCTCAGGACCTGGCACCTTCTCTCATAATATTTATTTTTTAAAAAAATCCAAAAATATGACACAAGGAAGAAAAATTGGGATTGTGTAAGGCTGGTCATTAATTTTATTATTGATTGTTTAGCTTGGTATTAATTATTGACTTATGCTAGGGATTTGGTTCAATATACCCAGAACTCTCTTCAGTATACTAAATGTTATCAAGAATTTTGGCGTCTTGATAGCCTTTATTTTCTTATCGAATTCCACTTAAATAACTTAACTAGCCTCATTTGCTGACCCTAGAAGACTATACAAAATAGTCAAAATGCCAAAATATCACATTCTTACTTACTTACCATTCTTGCAACAAAAACCATTAAATTTTGTGAAATTCTAACTAGTCCCATATGTACACTTTTTCTGTCGAGAGTGGTGAATAAAAAATTTAAAATTAAATACCCCAATGAATATTTATACAATGAATAAGACTATTTACAAGAAACTAAACAAAATGAAGTTAGTAATAAAGTGGAGAAAAATAATAAAAATGGGAAAATGATCATACATACCCTAGTTAAGTTTTAACTTGGCGTAACTAAAAGAAAAACAAACCTAAACCTACCCCCATGGAGTTGAGTCGCCTTCTCCCATCTAAATGAGCACAGATACTACGCTTTGATCTTGTCCAAAATGCCAAGAAGATATTAAGGTTAGTTTGACAACTGAAGCATCCTTTCAGGAATCTAATTCCCAACATCATAGTGCTGGTGAGGAATACCACTCAGTCAGTTAAGTGCCATAAGTGATACACGCTTGGGCGATCATGTCTCAAAAGAGACATTACTGACTGGTCAGAAGATTTCCCCGAAGTAGTTTGTCATTACTTTGAGCGGTAGACCGGTTGCCAACCAACGCTATAGGACCCAATCTGTTCTGCTATTTAACCCATAGCTAGAAGGAAGAAGGTGGTAGTCGTACCAGTCATTATCAGTGTTTTAGAAATACTCTGAAAGGTTTTAAAAAAATGAAGTATCTAGGAAAAAAGCTAAAAAGTGGAATTCGATAAGAAAATAAAGGCTATCAAGACGCCAAAATTCTTGATAACATTTAGTATACTGAAGAGAGTTCTGGGTATATTGAACCAAATCCCTAGCATAAGCCAATAATTAATACCGAGCTAGACACTCAATAATAAAAATAAAAGTAATAAACGGAAAAAATCCACCACAAATTGGAAGAATTCATTAAGTTATCGAATACACGTTTTTGGGTGAGAAGGGTGATCATCTAAATAATTGGGAAAGCAACTGCGTTTCTACTACACAAAGCAAGAGTATGTGTAAAACCCAGAATCTTTTTAAAAAAATGAAAAATACAGTACTTAGATTTTAAAATTTCAACATATAACACCGGCGAGAATAGAAGGTCAGCTCTAATTACAGTGAAGAAAGAAAAAGAACAGAAATGAAAATATACTAATGAGGAAAAAAATATGGAAAAAATATAGACTTTGCAAGATGACTAAATACGAGGCAATGACTGAAAAGTTCAGAGACTAAATAGAAAGAAATGATCTGTGAAATGTTTCATACATTATTTAATCTCTTTTTATTAATAACTACATTTGTTTTTTCATTTTTTTCTATGAGTCAATAGTTGCTTATTTATTTTCCCTTTCATTTGATATATTCTTTAGTTTCATACGCGTATAAATATACAAGATTATTATTAAGGTTAAGATTCATCCATGTATTAAGATTATTAGTAAAATTCAGTCAGTTTAGGTGCCATACGTGATACACGCTTGGGCGATCATGTCTCGAAAGAGACATGACTGACTGGGCAGAAGATTATCCCGCAGTAGGTTGCCATTGCTTTCTGCGGTAGACTGGTTGCCGACCAAGGCTATAGAACCCAATCTGTCCTGCTATTTAACCCATAACTGGAAGGAAGAGACGGATTAATACCTTTCCCAAGGGTATTTGCGCGTAAGTGTATACAATGGATTCAGCTGGAATTCGAACTCGGCTCCCCGGTTTCTCGTTCCGAGCCGATATCCACTGTACCACAACGCACATACTATCCCTAAAACATTACAAGTAAACATATTTATGATACCGCAGAGTCTTATGAAGTATTTTAGATACTATTTTCACTTTATCTCCACCGTTTATCACCAGTTATTACTACAGTGATCACAAATAATAAAAGAATCGTTAATATAACATATATTATAATGACAATTTTTATTAAAATAACTAATTTTATTATAATAGCAAATTTCATTATTATAACAAATTTTATTATTATAACAAATTTATATTCCATATGTTTAAATGAGAATATATTTTCGTGTTGCTAAAACAATTTTTTTCCAAACTTTATATCAATGCAATTATTGAGAAGTATTTGTTTTTTTATAAATGTTTTGGGAAGATATTTGACTTTTCTTGTAGTTTCACTGTCTGGGTTCTGAATAGTCTAATCAATTTCGTAGGAATCGATAAATCACTTAATGAGGCGATACTATACCGTTGCTCTTTTCTTGGGCTGATAATTTGCAGATAAATACACACACACACACACACACACACACACACACACACACACATATATATATATATATATATATATATATTCACAGACACAAAGATACACGGACTTATTTATGATAAAATATACATATTTTATATATACGATATTGTATATTTATGGGTACTAGTGCTCAAGATCTGATACTTTCACCTAACTTAATTTTTCATCTCTACTCTCAGATATATATATATATATCCTTCATTTACTAATGAATTAGAACACTTTAACAGCTGGTTTATCACATGCTAAATGTCTGCCTCATTCTACCGAGGGCCCATAGCTCAGAGGTAGAATCGCCGACTGGCGTCAATTCGATCGGGTTTTGATCCTGATGTGCTGTGATACAGCGAAACAGATTTGTCTGTTTGTGATTATATATTGAAATTCTTTGTTTGAACATTTCATTAGCCGATACTCGTATTTGAGTAGATATTCTGTTTTTAATCAAACAGTATCTATATATATATTCCTACCGGCCTAATTATTTACGATAAATTTTGTTAGGAAAATGTGTGTCATTCGCAGGATTCGAACCTGCGACACCTATCAGTGTAGGAGAAGCCATCAATTGTTCTGGCTCGACTTAGACAACTCGACCACGAATGATACAACAGTCAACTCAAGCTTCCTTAATAATAAGGTCTCCACGACTATGTGAGTTTAAAAATATTTTGTGTTATTATATATTTTTCGTAGACATTCTGTTATATTATGACTAGCAGTATAGCCCTGCGTTGCTCGGGTGTAATGAAAGCTTTAAAACTAATTCATAGTCCCGGAGCTCAGACTCAGCCTAAAGAATATTTGTGTAAAGTTTGGTGAGAATTGGATAAAAATTATGGATTTGTTTAAAGGACATACAGACAGATAAACAGAGACACACACACACAAACATCTTGCCTTATATATATATATATATATATATATATATATATATATATATATATGTGTGTGTGTGTGTGTGTGTGTGTGTGTATATATATATATATATTATCGACTTTCTGCACAATTGTAAGAACTGCAGCCTTGAAACTTCTGAATATCGTTTCTTATGTTTTTTTCTATGAGTGTATCAAATTTGATTAAAAGCAGACCACTCCTTCTATAAAGCGATTTTTTCGATTATCGATTTTCGTTATCTATCGTGGGTATCTCGACACAAAACCTAGGTAAAAACACTCGTAGACGCTTATAATATAACTGTGTAAATTTTCAAGAAAATCGGTTCAGCCGTTTCGGAATCTCTAGGTAACGGACACACACACTGACACATACACACACAAAGTACCATTTATAAATAAGTTTAGATTTAATAAATGCATTTATTATCACTTAATATTTGACAGGTGACATATAAGGCGTCTTGTTCATAACGTGGTCGTATGTCCGATATAGGTAAATGATTTTTGACAAGAAACATAGTATTGCATTAGAAATTGAAATGGGTGCATAATATTGTTCATCGCTAGATTTGATTTCGTGGGGTTATTTTGGTTAGAAGCGACAAGTTTAGCGGTCTACTAATTTCCGTAATATAGTATAAACCTTACACGTTTTTAAGGATTTATGCCAGAAATATGGTGTTTAACACCTTTACAATTGAACTAGATATATGTAGACGTACGTTTTTCCTTAGTGTCTTTTCGAGCTGTTTTCGTCCGTGAAACTCTCTTCCAGTTCCTTGTTTCCTTGTTACGTACGACCTTCAAATACATAAATTCAACGTCAATGGCCATCTGCCTTCCTGGAAAGATGTTCTTTTATCGTACTTTCTCCTCATTGATGTCTTCTCTTATCAGTCAGTTAAGTGCCATACGTGATACACGCTTGAGCGATTATGTCTCCAAAGAGATATGACTGAGTGGGCAGAAGATTATCCCGCAGTAGGTTGCCATTGCTTTCTGCGTTAGACTGGTTGCCTGCCAATGCTATAGAACCCAATCTGTTCTGTTATTTAACCCATAACTGGAAGGAAGAGACGGATTAATACCTTTCCCAAGGGTATTTGTGCGTAAGTGAATGCAATGAATTCAACTGGAATTCGAACTCGGCTCCTCGATTTGTCGTTCCGAGACGATATCCACTGCACCACGACGCACCACGACGCACATCTTCTCTTATACTCTCAATAAATTCTTGGCATCTTAGTGGTATTATTGCCTTTCATCGGGAGAATTGATTAAAAAGCCCATGGTGTCTTGATAAATGTATCTCTCTCCACAACAGTCTTAATGCTCACGAGGATGCATCGGTCTGACAAACGCATAATGGTAATCCCAAAACAGAAATAATCCCATGAGTTTGCTATCTTCTACAATAAAAAAGAGCGTGACGTAATGTCAATGAGAATAAAACTATTTACTCGAGCAACAATGTTTCATAATCACCTGTTTTCACAGCAATATAACATTTATTAATTACAATGAAAATTAATACATGTGATGAACTAATTCAAATCCGGGATTGCAGTATTCAAATAAACAAAAACACGTTAATTAAATTTACCAGAGCGAATCTAATGAAAGCTTTTATAAAACAACGAAATTGTAAGACAAGGAATGTATTTTAATACAAACATATATTCCATTGAAACAGAAAAATGTAAGTGTCAATGCCCATAATTAATTATGTAACATTTTCAATAAAGCATACATTATGTAAAAACGTCACAAGACGTCCAAGACGTATTATCACCAAAGTTAAGCAACATCGAGGTTTCTCAGAGACTAGAAGGGTGATCGCTTGGAAAAACCAGGTGCTGTAAGCTTTAATACTTTCATGGCTTCTGCTCGGACGAGCTTAAGTCACTGATGCCTCCTCAACAGGTGTTTACTCGTGCAACCAGACTGGCAACTGGGTCCCACCCATTCACAGTCAGGTTAGCCAAATGCAGACGACAATTCTACTCCTGCAGCTTCCTCTCTCGCACTTCCCGCCTGTCGAACTCGCTCCAGTATTCTTGCTTTCCTGACAGCTACAACCTCCAGAAATTTAAATGCAAAGTCAATACTCATCTACTAACCACTGGACTCTAGCTCTCTCCCCTCCCCTGTATAACCTTCCCTTTCTCTCCACATATATATCTGTCATCGCACCTGCTTTCTCATCTTTCTATTGTTCCTTTCTAACTAGTTTGTACTCCTCACTCTTTTCTAATTAATCTTTTTACATTTATGTAGCCCCCTGCATATCAGTGGCGTTTCCGCCTTGCTCGGGGCGAAATGATTTTAAAAAAAATGCATAATGCATAATGCATAATGACTAGGGATTAGAGCAGACTGCTAATCCCCGTTCAGTTGGTTAGATTAACTGACGCGCAAATACCCATTCGAAAAGGTATAAATCCACTTATTCTCTAACTATCTTTAAGTTAATTAGTAATCTCTGTATCACTAAACCATTAATATCTAATAAAAAAAAATTTAATCCAAAATATTTTTCTAAGATTAAATTACTTGCACCGGGTTGATAAACCGTAGAAAACGAATCAATCAATAAAGTTCTGATTAGCTACGCTGGCATGTCTTTTTTTAAATAACTGTAAGACAGTAATGCCGCTAAAACACTAGTGGTTACAGAGAGTAAAAGAGAATAAAACAATTTAGAAGGAATCAGAAACCCGATCCTAAACAGGAAAAAAAGAGATAAACCACGACTCCTGTCCGAATGACCGAGGAGGAGTTTGATAGAAGAATTACATTTTATGAAATATAAATGTATAGAAACTACCGTGGCAACAAAGCGACAGCTTAGTTTATATACTGATTGTATTATTAAAATGATCCTCCAGTTTATATCCATAATGTAATTTCTTTATTTATCAAATTGTGATTAGGTATGCATCTAGCTCTCTTGCCCGCCATCTTGGGTTAATCAATAAAACTTTTATTATTAAATCATTATCTTTTTAAAATAAATCTTACAATCTTGAAATATTTTCTTGCTTTGAATAATTTTCAAAAAATGAATAAGTCGTAAAGAACGAATCAATCTAAGTCCAAGTCTTTTAAAAACCTGACAAAGGCAATAATAAAAAAAAAATACAATTTGAATTAATGTTGTCATTCTTTGTATGTTCCGTTTTCATAAAAGGTGCATTTAAACGTATGAGAGTGGAAGGCGCCGGAGAAATGAAATAAAGAAAATACGAAAAATAGTTGCAACCATTGAAACAAGAGGAGCCTATTTGCGCGAAGTTTGCGTGCAAATGCCCCTCCGTTGTTTTTGTTCCGTTCTATTCTCAGATAAATCACCGATGCAGATGTACGCATCCAATACGCGCCAAAATTTGGCGAAGACTGATTTTTGTGTGTGTGTGTGTGTATGTATGTGTATCTGTGTGTGTGTGCGCGTGTGTGTGGCTGCGTGTGATTTATTTCTTGCTAAATCGATTACACGCTATACATTTCACATTTCACAGAATAACGTCTCCAAATTTTACTTCATCGGTAAATGAATCTTAGAGTTTATAGTAGTTAAACTCAAAGATTGGCTGGAACTGCTCAGCAACCTTGAAAGGATATAAGAATAATCTATAACCTGTACTGGCAACAAACGGCCTTCATTCAAACAGAAAATGGTTTCATTAAATATACAAAATAGAAGGGACTGTAAGATAAGAACGTGTCTTCTCACCGGACTTACACTAGCTATAGATCGAGGCGATTTTGTGAGAATTACATGTCCTACCAGTGTTCATTATTGTTGGCCACAAACTTAACAACATTGGATAGCAGATGACACAGCGTTGATAACAGACAAAGAAATGAACCTACAAGAATTCCTACAGAATTGAAAGCGAGAATAAATAATTAACATCAACTGCAAGAAATCAAAATGCATGGTTGTTAGAATATAGATGAGCCCAAAGAAAAATATATAGTCCCAACAAGGGGATAAACTACAAAGAGAACCGTTACATTTATAAAGAAATACTTGAATATTGTATTGCTGGCCACTCGTATCCAATGATACCTAGGGCGGCGAGCTAATCCCCGTTGAAGACGCCTGCCAAGCACATTTGTATTTATTTAACTGCCACAGGTCTCACTTATGGTTTATACTGCATCTATGCTGAGCAAACTAGAGTTGAGAGAAACCGCCTGACCAACAGTTTG
Source organism: Ascarosepion bandense (assembly GCA_037127315.1). Classification (NCBI taxonomy): domain Eukaryota; kingdom Metazoa; phylum Mollusca; class Cephalopoda; order Sepiida; family Sepiidae; genus Ascarosepion; species Ascarosepion bandense. Next base: position 597,991 of record JBBBDQ010002406.1, read on the forward strand.
AACTAAGCCAAGACGCTCACACCCTCGGTCACGATGACATGTGACTTAGTGCTAGCACAAACACTGACGCCTACCCAATTTCACTCATAAGGATTGAGTCAACTCGTAGTGTAGTTTTTCAGGGACTTTCCAAAGATGCCACAGGTTGGTATCGTCTCCACCAGACCGATAACAACAAGAAGTCATCTTCTTAACAAATCGATCCTGGTGAGATTCGAACCCAGGTCTCATGGTCAGCAAGTGAACATTCTAATCGCTTACCGTCCATATACTAGAATATTAACAGTAATGACAATGACAATATTAGCTGTTTACGTATAAAAAAGCATTAAATTAGTGAACTGGTATTATCAGTTGGAATTTATAAAATAATTTATTTAACCAAAACTCAGGCAAATAAGTTTCTTATGTCGGCTAACTGCTATCAAGTTTTTAAGCATTAATAGGATTTTATGTCTTGAACCTATTGTGGAATGCCATCATCTATGTCATAATTTTTGTTCTTGAATTATAATGCGCTATCCAATTTAATTGTTGCATTTGTTGAAAGTCTTCACGTCATGTTGACGCTATTATTTGGTACAATTATGGGTAATATTGTAGTACAAGCCCACGACATTCATGGCGACAATCAGTCTTCTGTAAGGAGTACAGTGTTCATTCGCTCAAGTCTATTCGTAATCGTTGCTATGAAAAACCGATTCTATATGATTGTGTTCCGTCAACAGAGCATTTATATAATCAGGCATTGGACAAAATCACATCTAATGCACCTAAAACTAATATGAATAAGAATAAAACATATTCTTTATTATTTTTCTCTCTTTATATATATATATATATATATATATATATATATATATATATAAAGAGAGAGTGAGAGTGAGAGAGAGATTATTTAATTACTTAATTTAATAAAATTAGACCAGTACGCAATTATTGTATTAAAAGGTGTTCAATACAATCATATTGTAGAACTTTTGAATATTCTTTATTTGTATTCTTTATTTGTAAACGTGTTATTACGCGACCTAGGTTTCTACCATGTGGTGTCTACAAGAGATTTGCAATAAAAGATTTTAACGCTTTTTATAAGAACGTTCACGTAACGGGGATTATTTGAAAGAGCACTTTTCTATGGTTAGCAATTAAAATCATACAACCAAGGATAAAAACGTTATAATTTCTTCTAATTTTAAAAATTGGACGTTCAAAAAAGTTAGGTAAGCGTTCAAAAAATTACCCGTTACGTGAGGGTTCTTTTAAAAACGGTAAATTTAATTATTGCAAATTGCCTGAAGAAACCACATTGTAGAAACCTAGGTCGCGTGATAACTCGTTCATAAATGAAATATATATATATATATATATATATATATATATATATATATATATATATATTATAACATGGATATGTTATATTTTTTTAAAGTCTGAAAACGAGCGTGGCTCATTTTCAGACTTTAAAAGGGGCCACGCTCGTTTTCAGACTTTTAAACCATTCATTTAAGAACCATCACATCACTTGAAAACACACAAAAGTGTTGAAACAAATTGGCTACTTTTGTAGTGATATTGTAACATATCCATGTTATAATTTATGAATAAATAATATTATTAGCTCTACTTTTGTATTGAACACTTTCTTAAAAATAGTGTTTCTTTGACAAGGAATATTATTCCAACAATAATTGTATATATATATATATATATATATATATATATATATATATATATATATATATTGAAAATATAATTCTCAAATGAAAAATATTCAAAAGTTCTAAAATATGTATGTATTGGGCACTTTTAATACAACTGAGTACTGATCTAATATAATTATGGCCAGAATCTAATAATAATAATAATAATAATAATAATAATAATATATATATATATATATATATATATAATTTTATAATTGTGTATTTGGTAAGTAGGCCCTCTATTATAGACGTATCGTTTATAATTTCTCTTGTGATCTATAAATTATGTAAAGCAAGGTTTTTCTGAATGATGTAGCGTTAATTTCCCTGTTGGCTGCTGGGTCATGCAATTTGGTAATTTAGAATGGGTCTTTCGTTAACAGTGTAACTATTATTAATATTTAGTCATAATAATTTAAGAAAAATGTGTAATAATTATCATAATGAAGAAGCAATAATCAGAAAAACTATAAAGAAAGAAATAATGAACAATACATCAAAGAGTAATAATCAACGTAATATAAATATAATAATAAACGACATAAAAATAGTAATAATTAACACTAATATTTTTAATAATAAATAATAAAAAGAGTCATAATCAACAATGGAAATATAATAATCAACTTACTAATGATATATAATTATCAAAATTAATAATAATCACTAACATATTAAAAAAAGCTTCATGACTAATATCATAATAGCAATAACAAAAAACGATAAGTATATATAATAATCAGCGACATTTAAAGACTATCAACTAAATATCGTTGTAATTTAAAATACAAAAAACAAATATAATAATAATGTACATATAGTATTAAAAAAAGTAATGATCAATATCCTAATAAAATGTAACCACCACACAATAAAGATCAGTAATAATTGGCTGCATAATAAAAATGACTAAATATCAACAATATAATTAAAATGACTAATAATTTAATAACATAATAAAATATAATAATCATCCATATAATAATAAAAATCAGTAATAATCAGCAGCTTAAGAGTAATCACTAATGACCAAAAATATAAAAAGAGTAATAATCAATTAAATAATATATAATAATCCTCAACATAATAATAAAAATTAAGAATAATCAAGAGCTTAATAGAAATGACTAATGATCAACAATATAAAAAGGCTAATAATCAATAACATAATGAAATATAATAATCATCCACATAATAATAAAAATCACTAATAATCAGCAGCTTAATAGAAATGACTAATGGCAAACAATATAAAAAGAGTAATAATCGATAACATAATAAAATATAAGAATGAACTACATAATAAAGATGTATAATAATCAACAACATAATAAATAATGTCAATAATCAAAAATATAAATTTAAAGAATTCGATAAGAATTTGCATAGGAAACAATGAACTCAGTCTGCGATACTGGATAATTAAAAGATAGAATAATAATAACATTGCTTTCATCACAATGATGAAAATGATCATGCCTAGAAAACATAAATAAATTTAGTTGCAAGAAAAGAAGGACGATGGCAAGAAATGATTAATCAGGTGAAGAAGGAAAAGAAGGAGAATAAGAAGTGAAAATAGATAGAAAGAAATAAAGGAAAATGATAAGAAAGAATGGAACAAGCTGCTGAGCAAAGCACAAAGTAGAAAGGCGAGCAGTTGAAATATCCTGGTAATTTAAACGAAAGACACAGAGAGTGGGCGGAGGACATGCTTTATCACTTGCGTGATTAGAAATAAAATTAGACATTAAAACTAAACATGAACAAAGAAAACAGGATCAAATTTCTTCGTGCCGAAGAAACTAATTCTGTTCATGCCCCGATCAATCAGCATTAACCTAACATCCACCCTTTTTGGCACGATCCGTCCATGTTTTGTTTTTTCAATCTTCTTCACACACACACACACACACACACACACACACACACACACACACACACACACACACACACACTGAAGTCATCTATAATCTGAGGTTCAATTAGGTTGACCGGAAATCTCAAGAAAAAAATAAAAGAAGTTTAAATGGTTTAATTATGTCTTGGAGGACATAAAAAGATAAATCCACTTCCGGCTGAAATTTGTTCTTTTTGAGAACAAGAAAAAAAATCTGATTAACGGTTAACCAAAATGCATGGAAATTTTTAGCTCAAGTCCCTTTAACAATAAAATACATTCCGTTGAAGAAAATAGTTATTTATTTTTTAGATGAACGACTGTTATTATCCCTAAATCCATATCAATCATTTAAACCCAATCGCATCAGAAGTTGTACAAGACAATTAGTCAGTTAAGTGTCATATGTGATCCACGGTTTCGACTTATTATCGGTTAGGTAGGTGATTTTCTCGCAGTAGGATACCATTTTTCCGGTTACTGTCTATCAACCAAGGTTATAAGATCCTTTCTGTTCTGCTATTCAACTCATAGCTGGAAGGGTAATGGATTGATTCATACCATTCCGAAGGTCATTTGCACTTAAAGTTAATCTAATGAAGCCGAGTGAAATTGGAACTTGGCTCACCAAGACCTCATTCCGAGACTTTTTGAAGCTGGACAAGTCAATTTGATATTAACTTTCTCTCAGTAAATAGCTAACCAAAGTAGAGAGTTACTCATAAAATGCATATGATAAATAGTGTTTTCTCTAAGCCTAACATACATGTAACACAAAGCCAAACGTATGATCACCAGATGAGTATCAAACTCACTGTTCAGTCGTGATTGATTAGCATGGACAGCTTGCTAACGGTTAAACCAAGGTGAAGTAACAAAACGATTATTTAAGCATAGTTAATACGTGGTTGATGGAACGAGGGTTGCATGGAGTAACAAGAGAAGACGTGCTAAGAGCCACCAGA